>BHDV01008644.1:268336-317485 GCA_005406045.1 Adoxophyes honmai | reverse complement strand
ATTTCCAAAAAAAGTAGAAGTCGTATCGACGTGGGAGTTTCAGTGTAACGTTTGTAATGATGAGAACTATAGTAATTGTGAAAAACATGGGCATGAAACAAAATGAGGGTTTTTATCACACTGTGGGTCAGTGAGTGTGTGTTTGGGTCAGTGAGTGTGTGTTTGGGTCAGTGAGTGTGTGTTTGGGCAGTGAGTGTGTGTTTGGGTCAGTGAGTGTGTGTTTGGGTCAGTGAGTGTGTGTTTGGGTCAGTGAGTGTGTGTTTGGGTCAGTGTGTGTGTGTTTGGGTCAGTGAGTGTGTGTTTGGGTCAGTGAGTGTGTGTTTGGGTCAGTGAGTGTGTGTTTGGGTCAGTGAGTGTGTGTTTGGGTCAGCGAGTGTGTGTGTGCGTGAGTAAGTGTGTGCGTGAGTGCGTAAGATCGTGAGAGACTATTTCTCAAACTATTTTAATGGTTGCTTTTAAACATATTTACCTTCTTGGGAACCTCAACGGCCACCGGCTCGGGCTCGTGCCCGGGTATCTTGTAGCAGTTGTCCTTCAGCTTGGCGGCCATGTGGGTCACCTCGGGCACGCTGCGGGCCATGGCCTCCGCGATGCGCTCCCAGCGGTCCGCGGAGCCCCCGGGGTGCTTCTTAACGAGACGAACGAGCTCTGCTAAGTCGTCGTCCGTCCATAAACCGCCCGATATCACTGGCGCCTTCGAAAGGATACACACAGATTGACATAAAAAAATCTAAACTTTGTTTATGCAAATAGACTCCTAGAGCACTTTTATACACCATTTTTGGCAAAGACCATCATTGCCAAGAACGCGCCGCAAGAAACTTGGCAGAAAGTTTTTTTTTTAATATGGGTACAGACTGCTGTAACGTATCTATAACATGCAGTATAACGCATTGCTTATTTATTTATTTATTTTTGAGACTTCCTGTGATTTTTTATGTCTGTCTGAACAATGTCATTTTAATGCACAATATTGGCAAAACAACTTATAAGGTATATTTTGGTGAAGGTACGAGTATACAGGGTTAGATCCTTGTAACTCGACGTATTCCCGTTAGGACTTGACAGAGGAGCTAATATGCAATAATGTTAACCCCTCATATGTATGGCCGAAAATTAATGTTTAAGTTATTGATTTTTTAAGTATTTTCTAGAAATTTCCAAGAAAAAAAATGTTGTCGCTGATTTCGATGGTGTGGTCGAAGGTACTGTGTAACCTTTTGCTTCGTCCATTCTCTCCACACGGCCAAACCATCGCAACATCCTTCCTCTATCCTTGTATTTTTAGTGTAGACTAAAATAGGCTAAAAGGGCCCAGTCACCTTGACAAGAGTGGGCTCCGCCGCATCGTCCACGGGGTCTAGCAGGCAGTCGCGCATCTCCCGCGCGGGGGGGACGAACCGGCGCTTGCGCACGCGGTTCTGTTTCGCCTCCTCGGCCGCCGCCGCCTCGCGCTCCGCTCTCGCCTTCTCTTCCGCCTCTCTGTGAATAGAATGGATGCCTTTAGAGCTCGTTCCCACTATGTCAGTATTTTTTATCGGGTGTCGTAGTAGTAAATTATTTGATGGCATGTCATAGCTATAATAATATCTGTTTCACAAAAAATGGCATGTATATCACTAAAGACTCAATCGTATATGTCGGCGGCTGGCCGGCGTCGTCGTGATTATGACCGTCCATGTAGAATTGTTTTGATGAAAACGAATAGAATAATTGAATCTATTTATTATAACGGTGTTTTATGATACCACGTTCAACGAGAATGATCCAGATTTAATAATTTGCAGTCCTTAAATACTACGTAACAAACAATTTACCTGCACTCAGGTAATGAACGGTAGTCCTTAAAAACTAAGTAACAAACAACTTAACAATAGTCCCAATACCCTTTCACTGCACTCAGGTAATGCCACTCGATGATCAAAACAAGTGACGTCACATATGTCTACCGTAAATTAATTCAAACTGTAACGAACTTCACTTTACGTTCAACACTTATAATATCACTTCAACTCTTATTCAACTAACTTAAAACTAACTTATACTTAATTTATTCAATACAGTCAAACAATAATTTTACATTTTGATAATTACTTATACTAATAACATTATTGTAAATAAATAAAACTGATATGATAGGAACGCCGCCCATATATAGCTCAGCATTTCAATAAGTATAGGTTTAGAATTTTTTATTTTTGTCTGTTTGTTTGTGTGGTGTCGGATTTAAAACAACACCTATCCATTTCCTCCGTGGACTTCGTAAGAGGTAACTGAGGAAGTAGGTTAAGGTATATTTAACACGACAAGCTAGCAACCTAAAACCTAATCCAAATTTCTCCAACATTATGTGACAATAGAATCTCCACTCCACTCCAATCCACTTACCGTTTCTTCTGCCTCTTCGCTTCCTCCTCCTTCTCCTTCAAATGCCTCCGCAGCTCCATAATCCCCCGTGGCACCCCCACTATGGTCCCCCAGACCAGGCGGGGGATCTGGAAGGGGAGCGTGTCCTTAATGCTTGGCTTTGGCAGCTGCTCCAAGATCTCGGCCAGGCCCGTGTCGAAACCAGACTTCTTCGAGTGTTTCTTACCTCGACTGTTTAGTATTTGTTCCTGTTGGCAAACATAATAAATTAGGATGAAAACGATTCATGAAGGTAAAGACACATACCTATAATAAATTTTATTCTGAAGTAAAATGCAAAAAGAACAATAATATTCGGGCAGCACTGGGTACTTTAATTTACAACACTTTAATTTTGGTTTGTTGTTTAAAATAAAATAAGAATATCTGTTATTCTTCTTTTTAGAAGAATCTTTTAAGAGAATAATTCTAGTCAAATTAATTTCAACCAAATATCATCATGGCATTGTTTTTTGTGTAGTGTTTTGTTCCATGTTCCTTTTCTGTGTGATCAGGTTTAAAGTAACATCTGAGGTCCATTTCTTAAATAACTATAGATTGCTCCATCCCTTCAGGTGAAAAACATCAAATGCAACTCAACAATTTAAGTAAAATACTGACCGCAGTGAACCTCTTTTCCGCATAAGCAGCCCAGCCAACAGCGTACTGGCCAAATGTGATGATGATGAATAGGATGATAGAGCCCTCAGCCAAACCCATCTTGCGCACATGGCGGTAATAATAGATCGCCGAGCGCCAGTTCGGAAGGCCATTCTTGAGGACTTCATTATACCTGTAATATAATAAGTTTGCAATTATGGGTGTATCTCATTTTAAAAAATCTCAACTGGCAATTTTGCTGTGAATGATAGAAACAAAATGAACATAGCAAGTTGCCAAACAAAAAAAACTACCTACTTGCTGAAAATGCAACATTATCAAGCACTATTGCAGAATCTTACAATGTAACTACCTAGCAGAATTTAGCAATGCATTGGGTAATTGCAGCAGCTGGCAATTACAAATTACCATTACAAATGTCATTTTCAAATATCGGTGCCAGCACTGGCTGGAGATAAAAACAAGACTGAAAATCGAATGCTGCTTATGCTATTTTTTTTTAAACCAGCCATTCAATTGAAATGTTATGAAAATAGTATCAGATTTAGACTGCCTGATGGCAGTTACTAACTTTTCTCTCTTCCCTGGATCCTTCAGTATATTGTGGACAGAGACCAGATTTCTGAACTGAACGTCGGCGTCTGGAGAGTCATTCTTGTCTGGATGCAGCTTCAGAGTCAGTTTCTTGAATGCTGATTTCACCTCCGCGGGTGTCGCTTCCTACGGATTAATTAATGTACAAAAGTCAAGTCAAGCACCAGGGATTTTTCTAAATTATTGTCTTTTAATTGAAATTAACGCTGTACCTGTGTAATTCCGAGAAGTTCGTAAAAATTCTGATTAACTTCTTCAACCACGTCGAACACTTCCAAATCGCCGTCGTCCCACGCATTTGCGCCCAAAACTAGCGAGAGAAACACGAACGCAACAACCCGCATCTTGAGTTAATTTTAATTACTGCACTTAATTTATAAAATTTGCGATTCTCGTGAAAAAGATGTTTCTAATTCCGTAAATTTTGACATTTCGTCGTCGCCAGCTGGCTGGGTCGGTGTGATGACTGGAGAACGGAGCTACCAACATACCGACTATAAACGTCAAAGTATTAAGCGCCCTTCACATCTCGCAAGTCGGGAAATAAGTCGACGTCTTGATACGCTTGCTTATACATAGATGGCAGCACAATCGCGAGTGACTTTCGGGTGGACGGTGGATGGTGGCAGTTGGAAGAAAATAATTCGTATGCGGCGCATTCGATTTTTTCTATGGATTTGTATGGAGTAGATCGGCTCCGTAGCATACGAGAGGTTAATTTAATAACAAATATACCGGGAGACAGTGACACATTTTATTGGGTCATTTTTGTATCAGTATGGTGGTTCTTTAGGGGTACGGGTACGTAATGAAAAAGACAAAACGGATCATGAAAAAATGGTCATGGCGCTGGTACGCCCTTTTTCAAACTGTTATGTTATTTTGGCTAAACTTTGTCACTATCTCGCAAAGGGTTTTCGTATTGTCTTTAAGGTTTATACCTACTTTGCAACAAAAATTAGACACAGATGCATGGTCGGAAAAATTAAAACTAGAACTTCGCTAAAATATTTACCACATACATACATACATACATAACCATCACGCCTTATTCCCTGCGGGGTAGGCAGAGACAACAGAGCGCCATTCGCTTCTATTTTGACATACTTCTTTCGCTTCACTAACATTCATCACTCTCGTCATACAAGCTCGACGGTTTCGGGTACTCTTAATTTGGCCTCCCTTTAGCACATCGCCGATCTGGTCGATATACGTTCTTCGAGGGCGCCCTCGACCGACTTGCCCCAACACACTTCCCTTGTAAATTTGCTTACATACCCTTGCTTCATCCATTCTCTCCACATGCCCAAACCAACGCAGCATACCTACCTTTCTCTACCCTTGTTACAATACTCTCTTTCAGACCACACTTCTCTCTAATCACGCTATTACGCACCCTATCAGTAAGTTTGATACCACTCATGCTTCGCAAAGAACGCATCTCAACCGCATTCAGTCTACTTTCGTGTCTCTTCTGCCACACCCAACTCTCGCTACCATACATCAAAGTAGGCACTAGAACACCGTTGTGAATAGCCAGACGAGCATTCTTAGAAATGTCCTGACGACTCACAACTGAGTGAAGTGCTCCATTCATTCTATTTCCCGCTTTTACTCTACTTTCGATATCCTCATCGTACTTACCGTCACTCGTGAACATACATCCCAAATACCTAAACTCTCTTATTTACCAATTTGGACATTTCTATCATGTCTTAATTTCATGTCTGTTGTATTAAAAAATATGTTTAAAATCACGTAATTTTATGACTATCTCCTAATTCAGGAGTAGCATTGCATAAATAAATATGTATGCATACATTTTTTATCAGGAAATACAGTCGAAAAAAAAAGATTAAATATTATTTTGATGTTTTTATTCATATTTTATACAAATTTTGTTAAACTTAATTTTCTAAGTATGGTACAGATTTCACTTCTGTTGATGAGATACATCAGTTCAAATGAACAGTGGTAAGAAAAGTAAAGTCAGCAGCACAAAATACCTATAAATACCTAATAAGTATATTAAAATAAGAACACACATTTTTAATAAATTTATTCCGCTTTCAGCATCATTTCGTAGTATTTCTTCAAGTTTTGACTCACTGAATTGTAACGCTGACTGAACATCAAAACAAAAACAGAAAATCAAAACATTTATTAATTATCATCTAGGACAAAAGGTTTACTTAACATAATTTTAAAATAATTGGAATTTAAGCAAGGAACTTTGCATTGTAAGAAAAGACTGTAAAATTTAAATCAATTAATAAGAAATCGTAATGGAAGAAACTCAACAATGATGAAAAAAATTAATGAGGTAAGTAATTTGTCAAACTGACAAGATAGTACGTTGTCAAACTACAACGAATACCAAATTACTTCGTTGATAAACGACATTGTAGATGACGACGACGTCGGAAAAACTACTTTTGACGTCTTTTTTATTTTGTCACCATTTTGGCTCTATTTTCACTTTATTACGCAAATTTTCAATCAATGACTACTAAAGCTATAATTAAAATTTAGTTGCCAAAGCATTTTATCAGAAAAAAATCCTAAAATTACTATATACAAACAACGAACATCAACAAAAAATTGCTAGAGCCAAAGTATGGAAATAAATCCGCTAGATGGGGCATTTCTCGTTAAAAACGGGCAGCGCCATCTCTGGTCGTTTCGGCGTGTTATAACTGCTTCTAATAACACCGACATCTATCGGCAGGGCAGTGCGGTGGGTAGACAATGCATTGATCCATACAGTACACGTCGGCTCCGTCGCGGCCTTCTAGCTCGCCAATGGCTTCGCAAGTTTGCCTGTGAAAAGGATACACTTGAGCTGAATCGACGGTAATTAATCAGATAGTTAGAAACGGAAAAAAGACACCTAAAATTTTGTGAAACATAATAGGGTTTTTGAACATTTTTGAAATATATTTTTAATAAATTCTTCATTATGTAATAAACACGATATATTAGTATTTCCGGATTCTTGTCTGTATTAACAAAGAAATTAAATATTAAAGTTCAAATTCTCAAACTCACGCCAAAAACGGTGTTTGACGTCAAATGCAAGTAAACAAAGGCACCACTCAAAGAAGCTGTCAAAATTGTCATGTCAAATTATCAATGTCCACTTTGACCACAGATACCTTTCATGGTATGTGACGTCATCAATCAATCGCAAGCGTTTCAGTCACAGATACAGTATTAACGAATATTAGAAATTAATAGAACAAAATACTCTAAAAATGCATAATATTTTGAACAAAAGAAAGTGAAATATGTTTAATTTTCCTATAATCGGTTAGGATGGCCACAAATTATAGTTTATTTTTACTGTTGTCAAAGACCCTATTGTTGCCAGCTCAGAGGTTTCTAATATCTATGATTATTTGTGAATGTTGCCCCGTGTGGTGCCGGGTTAGAATAGCACCTCCCCCTTTCTTCCCGTGGGTGTCGTAAGAGTCGACTCTGGGAAAGGGTTAGTGTATTGTGGGCGATGGGCTAGCAACCTGTCACTGCAATATCACGTTTAACCACCTGGATACCCTGAAATTGCTAGATGTGGCACTGAATTCTTGAACTCATGTGCTCTGCCTACCCCTCTTGGGAATACAGGCGTGATGTATGTATGTATGTATGATTATTTGTGTTTCGTGACTTTATATTTGTGATATTATATTATTTTACTTCGAGGTTGCAGCGACTGTGGCCCTAGCCTACTTACGGGCAGGTACACAGGGTCTCAGGGCAGTTAGGGGGGTACCGGAGGCAGTTCGTCTGGCACCAGTTCTGCATGCCTGGCAGCAGTCGGTACGCAGTCGACGGAACGCAGACTTGGTCCCTGAAAACAGCATCGAAGGGTTCAATGAACTGAATGGGCTGGAGCGGATCAGAAATTGCGTAGGTGAATCGGAATTGTGAAGTAATTAGGTAAATGAAACGAAAAGTTTTAAAGGAGGTTTTTTACATTCGAAAAATTGAAATGAATAGCCAACACTCAATATTTCAATCTCTGGCAGGTATTTCATATACCATCCTGATCCACCCATACAAATACATTAGGTATACATAGAAAGACATAATTATGTATTAGTGAAAACACAGTCATGACGTGCAGAGAACTCATTATTTTCCTTAAAAATAGACACAAATGGTTAAACACAAACCTGAAATAGACATAAAAGTTAAGTAATTGACAAATGGCCACAAGTAAATTTATTAGACACCAGTGAAGATTTTTTTTAACTTACTGTGGTAAAGTTAGACACAGATGGAAACTAAGTATTGGTAGGTACCAAAGACATTAAAAAAAATAATGAACCACACATTATAAAGAACCACGTGCGAAAAAAGAACCGTCATGGCAGAAAAAGAGACTAAGTGAGCAGCAGTCGAAAATAATCACACATACACGCATAAATATCACTCCCTATCTAGACCCTGCGGGCCCTATCTGCATAGACATACTCATTCTTTCAGTTAGTTTTGTAAATAGTCTTTACCTTTTCGCACAAACTCTAGGTAACCGATGGAGAAAAGTAAACAAATAAGGTATACATAGTTTATTTCGAGCCGTGTAAAGGTCCGACCCTTAGAGTATGTTAACACGACGTTCACGGACACAGGACCATCTCGATTTTTTTGTGATACGGCACAAAAATTCCCCATACAAAATTGTATGAAGTCTGGGGACGGAATGTCATATTGCTCAGTTTTGCTCAGCTCCTGCTGTGGCTCACGGCGAATAAACGGCGGAATATGTATGTATGCGAATCGTCCGTCCACAGGCGTAGTGCCACAACACGAGGTCTGTAAATTTGTGGCTGACAGAGGTAACTTGTGTGCACCAGTTTAAGTGCTTGCTGTGGCACTGGCGGGTTTTTGTTACAGCCAAAAACGGCACAGAGTCCTAAACTCCCTATAAATACTTACTATGACAAACATTCGGCTGTGGACGAATCGCCACTTTTAATTAAAATTAAATTCCCGTCTATAGACGTAACGCTATATTACGAGGGTTTTAGTTTACGTCTCTAGACGTACTGTCCGTGAACGTGTTAAGTTAAAGACAAGTATAACACTGTTTAATCACAGAGCCCACCACGCGCGTTCTGAACTGAAAATAGGGAGCCAAAATAGGTTAGTGACAAAATGTCTGAGATTTCCACAAGATGCCACCGAGAATTGAAGATTATGAACAAGAACAGACACAGATAACAAACTTTTCGCCTTTTTACATTATTTACACTGTAACAACGATCCAAAAGTTTCTTGCTTGCTAGGTATTTGCGTATCAGTATTAACTGGACGTATACGCTTACAATTAGTTTAGCAAAAACGATCCAACCCAACCACAACTGCGTAACTGAAGTGACGAAAGTCACACACTTTCTTGACGCCTGTAGTTATTTTATTTTGAAGAGATATGCGAATTAGGTCTTTTCTGCTAAAATACGACCCTCAGACCTCCCTGAGGCAGTGCGGCGTATTTTAGCTGGATGATTATCATACCGCGGGCCGCATGTAGACCGCTAACTGCCGTTTGATAACCTCTGTACTCTAATTAAGACTAGTGACAAGTAAGAAACTTTTGGATCGCATCATTAGACCCCTCAGACCCCAACCGAAGACCGGAGCTCAAAAAATCAGTACCTAATTGGGCTAGGATACAATTCTTCAGCTTCCTCAATTTCGTTACTGAAATAAAATATAAGACATTCACAAAAATGTTACAATCTACAAAAAATATATACACATGCATGTATGTATTATGTATGTATACATAAGTTAACTTTTTTACCTAATTCGTAATGACTGCTTGTCAAAGTCCTTGGAGTTTCTGGAAGAAGCGTGTAAGAAAGCGTGTATTTGAAATAAACTAATAATGTATGCGGTAAGTTGTGCTTATGTACAATAGTAGATTGTTCATCAAGGGACTAAAACAAGCCATAATGTCACGAGATATTTAGACACCCGAGCATAGCGAGGGTGGCTATAGTTCGAGTGTCATTATGGTTGTTTAGTCTCGCGTTAAACACTCTACTTTTCACTTTGAATGCGAGGAAAAAAACGACGTTCTTTCTGTTATATAAAAAATTACAATACTGATTACAACAAAGCTTTCCATGTACAAATATGTTTTAATCTAATCTAAGAAAAATAAAAAAAAACGCGGTTTTTCTTTTCTTTTACTTTTTTTTTGTAAAGTGACACTTTGAATGCTTGCATATTTAGCCAACAGATTTTAACTTTAAACTATTTTTAAGCTTATTATTATTACACTATGCATAATAAAATGTGTTAATAATTATTATAATGAAATAAATTATTATTCGTAATCAATAATCGTGTTTTGCGAAATTAAATCACTTTTAAAAGTTTTTTTGGCTGAGTAACAATTACCGCCATTTTTAAAGACGTAGAAATAGTCTCATTAACATTTTGAGGTTATTTTTACGTCTATAAAAATGACAATAATCCTACGTTCACAAACACGGTGACTGGCTGTTTAAGAGGTTTCTAAGGCCAATTAAAAAAATATTACTTTAGCCCCTAGAGTTTAAAAAGGAGTTTTAGGCCCGCTATATAGGGACTAAAGAATCACTTTAAGAGCATGAGAAGTGAAAAATAATACAGTAGAACCCGCTTAAGACGATTTCTCAGGGACCCTAACAAAAACGCGTCTTAAGCGAGAAAGCGTATTATGCGGGAAAGAGAAAATAAAACATACTACATGTTTTAATTTTGGTAAATATACTCCTCATGTCAAGCCAGCGATGGGAGCTGTTCCTGTCAATAGAGAAGGCGTAAGCGCGGAGCCGCAGAGGTAAAAACGCCAAGATGCCAACCTCCGCCGAGGCCAGCCCGCACCTACAGCCGAGCCGGGCCAAGCGGTCACCGCCCGCCTCGAGCGAAGCTCGGACACTTCAGAAGGCGAGAGAGTGCCGACACAGGAGCTGATCCTATTCATTCAGGAGATCCAAGCCGGCCAGAATCCAGTGCCATTTCTCTTGGAACGGCTAGCCACTCTTCACGCCTGGAGTGACTAGCCGGCTCAGGACGGCCCACTGGAACTCCGCCGGCCTTACGACTATTAAAACCGGGTTGCGACTTTACTGAATGGAGGACCAGAAGTCTGACGTAGCACAGAAGACGACCAACGAGGCCTGAGGGCCCACTCGGGAGCGGGAAGACCCCGCTGAAGAGGGCAAATGCCTCGAACTGCATCTCTCGAGACTGACAATACGAGCATCTCGGCTCGGGCTCCCGCGTATTAAACGGGATGACGAATCGTATTAAGCGTTAAGAAATGTATGAAAATATGTCTCAAGTTGTAGGGGCTGGCGTAAAGTGGCGTATTAAGCGAGAAATCGTATTAAACGTGATCGTCTTAAACGGGTTCTACTGTAAATAGTTATGGACCTTTAAGTAGCTAGGTAGTTACTTTTAACACAGTTGAAAGTGATCTGGCTGCAGGTATCTGAGTTATGATTTGTCAGCTACTGTACTGTCAAATACTAAGTTTGTCTATTTTCATCTCTGATACGAAATTAATAAGTACAAATTACGAAATCGTCAAACAATGATACCACATTTTATTGTTTAGTGGCTGTTCTTGAAACAATTGTTGTTGAAAAATTGAAAATCCGTCTGAGAATAGGTACGTCTGTTAAAATAATCTATGATTAACTTCAGTTCTATTAAGTGATAGCTTACTAGGGTTCACAATATTTTATTACATTTTTGCCCGATTTTTGTAACACGTTGTACTTATACCTACTAATATCTTTGTCTTTGACTGTATATTTTGAATATTGGGCATTTTGATAACTTTCATCAGTGTTGCATAAAGGCTTAGTATTTGTTATAGAGTCACAAATTGTATGTACAATTATACATTTTTGCTACACGTATTCTTTAGAATATTTACAAATATCTACAGGGGTTAACTTGAAAAATATAAAATGAAATACATAATACTAAGCTGCTAATTCATATTCTCAAACCAATGCCGTATTACTACTTGATTATGTATATGTAATAAGCTCTGGTATTATTATTCTGGTAAATTATTTACTACAGATTCCACATTGACGAGCCAAATTTTATGTTGCACAATTTATTCGAAACAAGATTATATACTTACCTACCTACCTATTACTGGCAGTTTTGTTAAAATTTGATAAAACACAGTAAATTTTTAAATACAAGTTGGCCGAATTAAACATCATACGACAGCAAATATGTAAATATTTTTAGTTTCTATTGTTTTCAGCAAATAATACCAATACATACTTATAGCATTGTACGCATGGCTTGATAAATTAAGCATTTTGTGCATGGGATATACTTAGTCCTCCTCGACTATAATATAATATACTACGTGTCATGCCACTAACACCAGCGCAGCTAGTCTAGCAAGCAAAATGCTGACGCCGTCAAAAAAACTACAGACACAAACCGGGCCTTCATTTGCAAGGGACCAACTTCACCACGTGAACAGTTACAGCAGCCAACTTCATCGCCAGGACTACTGAGTACCTACTATTCAACCTTCATCCTACCTGACAACGAGGGGATACACATTCTGCGGCTGGGTGTAGTCTCGGTAGTACAGCAGGAAGGGGTTGTCCCGCCGCAGGCCGCCAGCGAAGGCCGGCGGCAGCCCCCCGGTGCTGGTGATGACGCTCACGTCAGCGCAGTTCCGGAAGGTCTCGGAGCGCCCGCAGCCGACTGCCTCGGTGCCGTTGGGGCAGATGCCCCACATGTTGCCTGGACAGTTAAGGTGATTAACTTTAACTATGCATACCCAGACCCACGATTTTTGCATAGAGGAAGCTATACAATAAACTAAGCCCTTTTGCAGCGGTGTCTTAGTGTATGTGTGTCGTGGTACGCGTGTACGAGAGCAATACGAGCGCATACCGTCTCATTTATCTGGACTTCTTTAAAAATTGAAGAATATTCTGATGCAGTCTTCTAGTCATTTAGTTATTAGAGAAACAGGAACTCTAACAAACTGTTGAAAACGACATCAAAAATTTGCAGCAGATTCGTAGAAAATGTGCAGTTGAAAACTTGCTGCATCTACCGCTCTTTTCTGCCGAACATGCTCTTGTACGATTGACGAGGAAAGTTGGCAAGACCTTACCAGTGTAATAGGTCCACTGCAGCACGCACTGTGTGCAGGTGACGTAGGGTGGCAGCCGGACCCGGTACCGGAAAGTCTCTTTCTTGGCCGTGTCCAGAGGAATCAGGAACCGGTCTTCCCGGGTGCCTGAGATTGTCAGGGGATACCTGGGAAAAGGTGTGCAAAGAAGTTCATCATCGCTGTCCAGCTTATGTGCTCCTGGTGGAAAATTCACATCTCTGATTGAGAAAAAGACTTGGGATGTTTCCACGCATGTTCAAACCATCCCAACTCTTCATCTTCAACGCATCCCATTTTTTATCAGTCTGTCCTTAATCAAGGATGAAGAAACTGTAAGTAAATTTGTAGATGACATTAATAACATACCTGTCAAAGCATTCCTGAGTCGCCTCCTGATTGGGGTTGTTGTTGGGACACAGCTTCATGACAAAGGTGCCGAGATGGTTGGCTGTCAGCTCGATTTCCACCTCGATCTCCTGCAAACGGAAAGTTAAGTCTTAGCACTAACGAAGTATCCCGTTCCAGACTTTTCAACAGATCCATGAAATATTCATCAACTGTCAAAGTGTTCTACATCGCGCTAACGAAGTTCCGCAGTTCGGTTGCATAAATACAACTTCCAACTCTCTCTCACGGTCACGGGATCACGGTCCCCAGACATAACATCTGTCCGGATAGAGATCTCTTTATTGGAGGTTTTCTCAGATTGGTGGCCCTCGACTTTGAACATTTTAACGCAACCTTCCACCTGCATCATAACAACGACGCTGTCTCAGTCAGTGCTAAGCTCCATGCTTGGTGTTTACAGTGTCCAACCAACTACCAATGACTAGGTACTAAGGCTTATGTCCATGTTGCTGCCCGGCAAGGCTCAAATTCAATCGGGTGCGAGGCCTACTCTTGTCACTATCTAATCAGAGTAATCAGAGACTCCAGAAATGACAGGCAGTGTAGGTATCTAGCGCGCGATTCACTCGCTCGATTCGCTCGTATTGTAGGGTTAAGCCTACAGGTAATGCAGTCACCTGGCTGACGCTGTAGTGTCTCGTGATGATGCCCTTCCCGAACATGCCGCGGCTGGCTGAGGTGGCGCCACCCATACTAGCTACGCCACTGCTGGTATAGTCCCCTGGCCGACGCTGTAGTGCCGCGTGATGATGCCCTTCCCGAACATGCCGCGGCTGGCTGAGGTAGCGCCACCCATGCTAGCTACGTCACTGCTGGTATAGTCACCTGGCCGACGCCGTAGTGGCGCGTGATGATGCCCTTCCCGAACATGCCGCGGGTGGCTGAGGTAGCGCCACCCATGCTAGCTACGCTACTGCTGGTATAGTCACCTGGCCGACGCTGTAGTGGCGCGTGATGATGCCCTTCCCGAACACGCCGCGCGCCTCGTGCGGCCGCGGCTGGCTGAGGTGGCGCCACCCATGCTAGCTACGCCACTGCTGGCATAGTCACCTGGCCGACGCTGTAGTGCCGCGTGATGATGCCCTTCCCGAACATGGCGCAGCGGGCTGAGGTGGCGCCACCCATGCTAGCTACGCCACTGCTGGTATAGTCACCTGGCCGACGCTGTAGTGCCGCGTGATGATGCCCTTCCCGAACATGCCGCGCGTCTCGTGCGGCCGCGGCTGGCTGAGGTGGCGCCACCCATGCTAGCTACGCCACTGCTGGTATAGTCACCTGGCCGACGCTGTAGTGCCGCGTGATGATGCCCTTCCCGAACATGCCGCGCACCTCGTGCGGCCGCGGCTGGCTGAGGTGGCGCCACCCATGCTAGCTACGTCACTGCTGGTATAGTCACCTGGCCGACGCTGTAGTGCCGCGTGATAATGCCCTTCCCGAACATGCCGCGCGCCTCGTGCGGCCGCGGCTGGCTGAGGTGGTGCGCGTCGCCGCACACGCCGCATTGCCCCGAGTTCTGCTCCCATTGGACTGAAAAAAACATTGCTTATGTCATTTCAAGCACAGATAATGTATTCTGTGGCAACTATAGCAACCCGTGTGGTGTCGGATAAAAAAAAACTCCTCCCTTCAGCTTCAGAGGAAATCGTAAGAGGCGACTGAGGAAATAGCTTAAGGTCGGGCGATGGACTGGCAACTTGTCACTATAATGTGATATACTTAAATATATTTATTTACAGAACAAATATGTACAAAACAAAAACAATTAAAATTATATACAACTAACTTAAAAACTAAACTTAAATCTAAAATATATTTAAAAATGGGCACCCCCGAGGCATGGTTCCAAAGACGCTGGCAGCGTTTCCTCGCTGTATCGCAATGCTGATGCGTTGAGCGAGGAAGCTGCCAGCTCTTCGGTCTCCGGTTCCATCAACCAGCCGCTTGGAGAGCTCTTTCATTAAGTTGGTAGCGCTGGGACCCCACGGACCTAATGTTGTACCTCTTCACTTAAAACCTAAAAAAATGCTGGAAGTGGCTACGTAACGTGAAATAGTCATGACATGATTAGACTGCGCAGCGTTTCGTATGGTCAGCCTACCCCATTTGAGAATACAGGCGTGATGTATGCACAAACTAAGTGCCGCGACTTACCACATTAAACATATAATCAAATCACATCTAACCTCTTAGTGGCTATAGTATTTTTTGCTGGACCAAGACAGAAATGCGTCTAATTAAACAGCATTTAGCTTTTTGCGACTCAAATCCTACTCATGGCAATTGATTGAGCTGAGTAATCAAGATTAGTCATACTTGTCAAGATGTACCGAATTAGACGCCCGTGTGTAATCCATATTGTTCAGTTTTAGAGTCCCGTAACTCTAACGGCAAAAGAAAACTCGGTAAGATCACTTCGTTGTTTATTTTCATAATTGGGAGTTGAGATACTTTTTACTCACACATAATATGTAGTTAAACCTACTCAATTAAAAAACTATGACTGAACCATGAGCTTCGAAACTCCGTTTACGTGATTTGTAACACTCTGAAATTTGATGTGATAATGTTTGTGACGATTTGTAGAAGTTCTACTACTCGACGATAGATGGCGCTAGGAGTCGCAACAAATACAAAAGCAAGGCAATTTTCAAAATTCACAAAATTGTTGTCTTTGCTTGGCTTTGCTTGTGACGCTCAAGAAAATCTTTACTAATTTCATAGGTCTTTTTAAGTAGCTTCATGTGCGGAGGAGGAGTTGTCAGTACTTACGGAACTGTCAGTGCGCAAGTACGGTTCGCACTTAGCTTTTTTTACTAGGTATTGAAGGTCACAGGTCAATGAACGTAGAGCATTGCCATCTTCACGAAGACTAATAAGCGCATTATACATAAAAGGTCGTAAGTGCGAAGAATTTTTTAAGGACATACGGTCTTTTAAATTAGAGACGGGCAAGAAGTTTTTGACCGCTCTGTCGTTACATAAAATTGCGCGAAAATATTTTTACATTATGATAATGTGCGGTTGTGAGATCCGTGTGGTCTTTAAGTAATGGTAATTAAAATAAAAGGTTCTGTGGAAAAGCAAAGAACAAATGTAAAAATAAGGATTTTCCCCGGTAGTGTCGAGCTAAGAGCACCACTCCATTTCTTCCGTGGGTGTCATAAGCTGTCACTGTTATACCTGCCAAATCAAAGTCTAAATGGATATGCTAGAGGTGTCTTCGAAACATGGAGTGGTCATGGTTTTGCATATGTAGCGTTTCGTGTGCTCTGCCTACCCCATTTGGAAATGCAGTCGTGATGTATGTATGTAAAGTTCCTAGAAAGAGTGAATTATAGTTTTGTCTATGTAACGTTTCGTGTGCTCTTCCAACCCATTTCAAAAGGCAGACGCCAAAGGTAGATGGCATAAGTTTCAAAGGAACCCTAAATATAAAAAAAAAAACATAAACAAGATCGCAGACTGTATTACAGACTTTACGAGGCAGCGCCTCATAAAGTTTGTTAAAATGTCTATTCAACATGTTTTATTTTAATCCAAATAGTAAGGAATCCGGTAAAGGTTGGGAACCGGTGGCCGTAAATAACTGACTGAGAAAATTATGTTCACTCGTTGAAATACTACTTGCTTATAAAAATTGTACTAAATATGTAAGTATGTAGGTACTGTTGCTATTTAACGAAATTTATTACAGCCTCAATATTATGTAAAAGCGACCCCCAGGGGGTCGCTAGGATTTTACGCGTTGTTTCACAAACTCAAGTCAAATGAATTAAATACAAATAATAATAAAATGTTCAGAAAGGAAAATTAACATCGCTTAAAAATAGGGGGTCGCTGTCTTAGACCTGCCACAATTACACTACAAACCTACATTATGCGTACTGTCACGCCTAAATCTAGCGACCCCTAATTATTTTTCAAAGATTTATTACAAGAAAAATGAAAAATAAATTTCGATAGAAACTTTGGTGTATAATAGGTATAGGGGTAAGGAAGAGTGGTGTTTTGCCGTCCGATATCGTGTTCAAAATAACACCTCTCAATTTTTTCCGCGAATATCGTAAGAGTTGACGTAAAAAGCTTTTAAAAGTGACTGATTCCAAGGAGTGTGAAGTTCCCAATCCGCACTGGGCCCGCGTGGGAACTATAGCCCAAGCCCTCTCATACCAAGAAGAGGCCTGTGCCCTGCAGTGGGACGTATATAGGTTGGATGATGATGATGATGATGATGATGATGATTCCAAGGCTACGAATCGACTGTAATACTAACCTGCGTAGCCACCGCAGAACAGCTCATTATCATTGTAATTGACAGGGTTGGGGAACCCGAATCGCCACATGGAGTTGCGCGCAGGGGGGTCCATCAAGCGGCCGTGGCCTTCCGCTCCGTGGTCGGGACTGCCTATCATCTGGAACAGGGGAGCAGTTAATTGATAATTATTCCAAAAATAGGAAAATAAGTAGGTATTTGAGTTTCAAAGCGACTCATTGCCTTTTTTTAACGTATAGCGTATAGCACGTCAGAGATGCCATCTTTCCAGTGGCATCAGGCACGCCACGGCAAAAAGTTTTTTAAATGGGTGCCGCAGTAAACCGGTCAAAAAGGTTGATAGCGAAAGAAAAATTTTACAGTCGGTCAAATCATTTGAAATACTTTTGAAGAAAGCAACATTATACAAAATTAGGATGAATAGGTACTCATCTTACAATCAACTTAGATTTTTTGATGATTGCTATTTTGCATAAGTAGATATTTTTGTAGTTTGTGTAAGTTCAAAGGGGAGGTTTATGTTTAGCAGTGGACATCCTATGATGATGTAGTAGTCTACTGTGGAGTCGAGGAGGACTATTGTGGAGAATGCTCACCTGCAGCACAAAGATCCACCACGAAATCATCGACGTCCCACAAACCAAGTGCGAAGCTTTTGCCATCTGTAACAAAAAACCACTTGAGATCCAATTGCAGATTTATTTTATAGCCCATAAAACAACAGTTAGCATACAAAATGCCAAAACAATATCGTGATTTAGTCGTCCTCTTAAAAATAACTAAATATATGGACTAGTGAACATTTCCGCGTCGAACGGTACTGCTGCTAAAGACGAGTCCTGAGTTAACATGGATCGACTAATAAAAATCGATTGTATCGATTTATTGGTCATAAAAGTCGGATTAACGTGGCGGACGGTCTGTGTAATTTATTTTTATTTGATCATTTGTCTTTGTGATATCATTGATTTGCAGTTTTGCGAAATATGCACAACACAGGTTTTGTGATAGCAAAGCAAACGAACAAAAGCCTTTACACTTGTGTGATGCACATTGGGCATGTATACATAGCTGGTTTAAATGATTGAATGGAATATACTTTGTGGTTGAAGCTATAATATAAATAGCGAGCCAGTATTTATTTTGTGTTTCCACTATGATCATTAGATTTAATGCCTGTTATATACTTTTGACAATTTATTCAGTCTCATTAGAAACTAATTAGTATATATGTTTGGAATAAGCGTTATCGTTCGAATTCTACAGTTATTATTACGTATTAAGTAATATTAATAATATTATGTCACGATTATGATATGACTAACCATTACAAAATGTATTCAAATTGCTGTCTCGCATAGGTACGTCACTTTTGCTATCAATTTGCATAGAATGGGAGACAAATCGTCACTACCTCTATGATAATTTACATATCCATAATTCATGGATCAGCTTTTAAGTCCTTAGTCTGTTAAGAAATTATAATACGGAAATAATCATCGCGGTTTTTTGATAGGACAAGGATAATTGTGACCTTACATATTTTGTTTTCTCTCAAGAAACGTATTGTAAAAACCTAATAAATCACTTATACCAAACCGGACCACGCTAATATTTTTATGATATTTTTTAGTTCATCAACCCTTCAATAAAGTGCAAGCGTCTCAAAATATAATTTACCTACAACACAATACAGCGCTAAACAAAAATTATCGTTAATATAGGTCTAAAGCAACGCCACACACTAAAAGATATATTAATAGTATGACACATTATGTTCTTCATCAAAGCAAAATTATGTCACGCATCGCATTACCATATTTGGATACCGTTTTAATCGCAGTAGGTAATATAATAGCTTTCGAAGCCTGATTAACGACCTTCGATTGGGGGTAATGACTTGTCTAACTTTGTTTATCATGTATACCTTATTATATGGTATTTAACAAGAAAATACATTTTTTTTCTTAAAAATAGATATGTTTTGGCCATTGACGTACAGAAATATATGTATGTTTTTTTAATAAGGTCATGTCTAGTTATAATCTCACTAAAATTATAGCTAAATAAGATTGATTAAAACAAAATAGAAACCCACAATAATCCACTGTAGATCAGTAATATCCAAATTATCGAGAGCGACCCCATGGGATTTTTCAATAACCCTCAACATTTTATATCAATACACCTAGTTTAATAAAAGCAATTTAACTATACTGTTTTGGTGAAATGGTGAAATAAATAAGCAAATTATTTATTAGTGCTGTCAAAAAAATATGAAAAATGGAAACCAATTTAAAATGTAAAAAATAATCGCCACCAAAAGCGTAGCCCGGAGCGTGCCATACCAAATAATGAACAATCGACAGAATTTAAGGCATACAATTTAATCTCTCCCGCAAGGCATTTGGTAGCACAAGTATTCAGATATGTCCAGGCTTTCGAGTTGACATTCCTTCGGCAAAAAAAGAACAATTCTTGGTTAGGGTTTAAACGTGCGAATTATTGCATAATTTTGGAAGCAGAACCATGGGATTGCAACGTATCGGAAGAAGGCTAGTCTAGACAATACTTTCCAACACCTACTGAAATTTCTTCTGTGTACCTGATGGTTTAATATTCCGAACACTTACTTGAATACTGTCATTAGCATACTTTCATCCAAACTCAAAACGAAGTCTAGCTACTACATTATATATTCAACTAATGACCGCGTTACCTTACCTCAACGAATATGTCTGATACGTCAAGTATTCAAACTAGTGATTGACCAAATCTAGTTCAAATGTGAGAAACATCTGAGTATGTTTTGTTTTCAACAAAAAAAAAACATTGTCACTATTATCTTTCGTAAACTTTTATTATCATCCCACCACTGAGCATAGGTTGCATTTCTGACTGGAACACTAATACCTCTAGAATAATTTATGTGGTTTTTTAAAATGTTTAATAGTTTAGGTAGGCATTCAGGATTTTTTTCAATACGTCGGTGTTACAAACTATATCTTTACGGCCAGAACTTATTCAAGAATGTAGCGTGATAGTCTTCAATATTAATGACCACGAGGACATTAATAGTTCCAGTAGGTATAGTTTACTCGTGTCCCGATGTACATGGATTGCGGAAGGTGTGTTGAAAAATTGGACGGGTTTTTTATTACCAGGGACGTTATTTATACATGTTCTGTGGGCACAAAATACTAGTTTTCTTTTTATATTTTCAACGGTGTTTCAACATTGTCATTGAAATTAATACCAACCACAAATTAGAAGAAAATGTTAACTTGGAGCACGAATTTGTTTTAAAAGCTGAATAAAATTGTTAAAGCCTTAATAATGAGGTCCTTAATTGAACGCATAAGCTTTACACGAGTATACTTATTGCTTCTGATAAACGTTAAAGGTCCTTTTATCTCGTCGCTGTCAAAGTTACGAGTAAATGGAAATGACATATATAGTTGAGAAAAGAGAAGGCCCTCGAGCTAAAGCAAAATGACGCTTATTGTGAGTCCAATAACGATTTAGATAGAGGCCTTCTGTGACTAAAATGTGCTTTTACCTTCGATTTATAAAAAAAGTTGTATAAAATAATGTTTTTGGCACCTGCGAGTGTCCGCAGTTAGCGCATAAACACGGCACCATGTTATCCTCGCAGCGGGCTTGAAATATCGCTTACAAACAAAAATAATCGATGCTCATTTGTTTCTGAATCCGCGACCCTCTCGTTTACATAATTATATGTGATTTCGTCGAAGACGCGTCGGGGATTTTTTATAAAACACAGCAAATTATCCTTAAGAAGGACGATTTAAAAGGCATCCATCATTCGCTGTCCTGCCGCTGCTTTAATGTCATCGAGTGACGTCACTCAAATTACAGTCTATCCGATCTCGAGATGTTTTTTTCGATTGCAACAATTATAATTTCTGATATCCTTATAATTCTTTGGCGTACTTGGACGGTATCGATTATGGTTGATGTATGTCTTGATCGCGTATCGAACAATGAAGAAAATCCAGGGTTACCAAAGCCTCGGATATTTGACCGAAAACGCGAATTCTTTAGTTCTCTCATAATAGATATGGTATTGGTAGGTATGCCATTTTTAATGCCGTGGAATAGGTAAAATACTTAAGTCTTATTTAATTTATACTCAACACATCGTAAGCAAACTACATATGATATTCTTATGCAGACGTTTTCCAAGGCTTTCTAATCTCATTAAATGGCTAATTTTATACTACACTATTTACTATCTTACTTACTTATTAATGCGGCAAAAAAATAATTACTAACCTCGTTGCCAACTTTATTTATCAGCCTTTTTTGAGCGCGACCCCCTAAGCTAGCAAGATTATCTAATCGACCCCTTGCCGGGGGTCGCTACACTTTAGTATTGATTATTTATTTATCTTTATCAAAATTTAAAAGGGCAACCCTAGGTGGACCTAAAAAAAGGTAGATTTCAATTCTCAATTACTACAATTTTATTGGCATGCGATTTATGGGGTGCCAGAATCGAAATTATATGTTAGTTTGTGAGATTTAAGGCATGTGTAAAAGAAGAGGAACGTATTAATCAATATAATGTTTAATTAAGGAGAAGAATTGTTGTTTATTTTTAATTTAAAGATTACAACGGGTCTTAATTGCGGGAATAAGGGATAAAACCCATGTCGTCATTACATATTATTATGTACATCGTTATATACGACAGTTGTAATCCTGGGAGCAAGCATTTGTATTTCGTACCTACTTGTTTGTGCGTTTCACTGGCATTACATTTATGCTCTACTTCCGGACTGTTTATTTAGATTTAGAGGAATATTTTCTAACGAACTAACTTCGTTTTCGAAATGTTAATTAATATAATGTTAATTAATTTCTTTCGTTCCAAGACTAAGAATAAATATTTTTTGCTATTTTAACCCAAAAAAATGTATACCAGTGAGTAAGATCACGCGAAGTGTAAAATTTTAGGCGCCAATGAACACAATGATATTTCTATTTAGTGATATCAGTGCAAAAAAATTGGCGTACCGTTTCGTTTTTCCCGCAAAATAGTACCTAAGGCTTTTATTTCTCTTAGCTATCTTATAGGCCATTACTTATTTACGTTACGTTTTTAAAGGTTCAAGAAGGCATAAAACTCGCGGGAAATTGCGATCTTATCACCAAGCTATTTGGATAAAGTTCATCACGTAAAATACTTTTTAATTAAACTTTTCACAACTCCGATCATTAACATGGACGCCAATTAAACACTCTTCCCTTTAAACCAATTTATATGAACCTATCAGCAATCTCTGTACAGTCTGCAGCAATTATACCGAAAAAAAAATCATCTCAATGAACAAAAAGTTTTAACTTTTTAAAGTAGCCTGTCATGGTGGTGGCAGAACATTTGTTGCTGATTGTACTCAATCGAGAGTGTAATTTTTATATGCAATATTGTTTACAACCTGTTTCAGATTTAAGCCGCGATATTTACACTTTTATATTGAGTGAAGGCGCCTGGTTCTTCTTATTATCCAGCAAAAATGAGTTGCCATCTTAATACAACTTATGGTATTATACAGTCTACAGATTTCATTGTAATTTGAATGCTATGGGCGGGGTACCTCTACCGACGCGTCGACGGCTTTTTGCTCGTATTGCTTGTCATAAAAGTTCTTTTCAATCGGCTATTACCAACTCATATGGATAAATTTGAGGAGATACTTATTTTTCGTGTCGACCTGCATGGATGTATTATTAAATGTTTGAGATAACTTAAAACTGCACCACGAGTAGGTACCTAGGGCTTAACACATTAAGTCCACTACTTGAAGATTTGAAATAATAGAACGCGGCTCTATGATCCAGCGTTCCATATTTAAATTAAATTTAAATTATTTTAAAAAATCGAATGTTCGCCCCATTGCACTCTTTTAAACATTGATAACAATCATGATAACGTATTGTATGGATTACGTAAAGGCGTTCCTGCTAAGTATGAAATTTACAATACTTAAGTACCTACAACTTGCCCTACCAAATAAACAAGCTTGCCATTTCTTTGTACAGAACACAATCCACCATGTTTTGCCTCTCTTGAGTGCTGGTCTGTCTGACCTCTCCTGTCCATGTCACTTTTATTTAAGAGGAAATATGCCGGTCGAAGGAATTGAAAAATAGGTATTTGCTAAATCTATTGCTGTCGCGCCGTGACCTGCCCAGACGACTTCGAGTGCGATAAGAACAACTACAGCTCGGACCGAAAATACCTATAAAAATTATTCAAAAACAACGTTTCGTAGTCCCCTGATTTCTTCTCCAAAACTTAACCGATTAAATATGTTTTTTCATTAAAAGTTAAAAAAATGTCATAACTGTGTTTCTATGTTCTTATATTTTGATATAATTGTGTTAAAATTGGTTTCTAGAGGTTTGAACACAAGGGAAAAAACTTGCCAATTTTTCATGTTTTTGAAGGTTAATATCTCTTTTAATAATTCAATAAAGAAAAAAAGGAAAACATAGGAACATGCTAATATATCATTAGATTGTTGATTTAAAAAATCATTGTTCTACGGGTAATATCCAGGGAGGAATCAGGGGACTACGTTTCCATACAAAATATGACCGCTCCATTTCCTCTTAAGGCTCTACTAAGCCATACAATACACTATTGACACCCCGAAACATTCGTACGGAACAACAGTCAAGCGAAAATACGGGGAAGAGCAAAGAGTACTGCGTACGTGACGTACGTATTGTGATTTTTCATGGTCTTCTTCTACAGCAGCCATCTTCATTTTCCTACCCATCAAGGAATCTTTTTACTTAAAACTTCATCATAACATCGTATTGCCTACTTGATAAAGAAAATCATTTTGAAACATAATGTTTACCAACCCCAACCGGGAATTACGACCAAAAACAATAAAAATGTAATGAAGGCGCCATTTGATTCGCAAACGTCACTTTTTATGACGTAAGTACATTAATTGAGAATGGCAACTATTACGTACGTCCAAAATAAAATTGTTCCATTCTTATCCGTTTTCGAATCTTTTTTTAAATTCAAATATTTCGCTTTCGAAAAGGGTTCCATTGCCATCAAAAAACCCAATTAGGATATCAGCCTCAGGCTGACTCTTCATATAAAGAATGAAATAACATTATAAGGTTTTCTCTCTCGACAGCGAACCCTAAAGCAGTTTACTCCGAACCGAATCCTGTCAGATTAAATTTTCAATTATTCATTTCCGAGAGCTTCACTTGTTTTGATGGTTAATTCATTTTGATGCCGGCCAGTCAGTTGCCGCCGATTCCTTTCTTTTCTTGTTGATGGTAAGAAAAAAATTAATATTGTAATGAGCTCGCGGGAGGTTAACAATGTCGTAATGATGTCTTTTAAACATGAATAATAATATGAAGTTACTGCTGATAAAGGGAATGAATAAAATTAATCATTGCTGGATGTAAAGTTGTCTCGCTTATTGGTGAAATAAATAATATTCTTGTTACACAGACTTTTGTGTGGTGTCGGGTTTAGAATAACACCTCTCCGTTCCTTCCGTGGATGCCGTAAGAGACAACTGAGAGTAAATAAGTTTACGTATGTTTTAGGCGACCGGCAACCTGTGACTATTGTACTTCTTTTACCTCTGCTAACCTTTTACTAAATGTGGTTGCGAAGCGTGCGATAACTCGCAAACGAAATCGCTATCGACTGTATGTTTTCAATATGCTACAACCGCCCGCATTAGATTCAAACTTATAGCGTCATTATATGTGAGCGTTTGTGGAGAAGCGTTTATGACGCACCGTCTCTCTCTTTAAACGAGACCTTAGTAGGGATAGCAGGGAAATTAAAGTCGAAATTAAAGTACCACCATAATTTACTTACAAAAACGACCTGGAATCTTAAAATCTTAATCGCTTAATGACGATAATTACACAATTTCCACGTTAATTGTCGCATCTGTAGCCATCGACAGAAATAAAGATATCAGATTGATATAAATTACGCTGTTAATAATGAGCCCGCTGTGTAATTGGTTTTAAACAAGGATGTACCTACGTTTTAACGAAGCGCAAAGCGGATTTACAAAATTAAGATGTGATTATGATAAAAATACGGATAACTCACGTCTCAAATAGAGTTTAGTCTCAAATTGAGTAGCCCTTAATCTAGGAGCCCATTTCAAACCGCCGCTCTGATCGTCTGGTGTGTTCAAATCGATGGTGCAGTCGTTAACGAATTCGTTTGCGAGTTAACGCAAAATTGTATGGTAACCGAGACAGCGCCGCCAGCGGAACTTTGCACAACTGCCACGGCACGTCTCCATACAATTCCGCGATAACTCGCAAACGAATTCGTTAACCACTGCACCATCGAATTGAACACACTAGACGTCTGTTCGCGACTTTCGCCTCCTCTACACTATTCGCGAAGTCAACGAATGTTAGATTGTTAGACGAATATAGTGTAGAGAGGCACTTCGGATTACTGCGTCAAACTTAACCCCCATGTTTCCATGTTTGACATTGTTTGTTGTGCGCGTCTATCCACAGCCGTAGCGCCATACTCCCTGATGATGAGTTACAATTTGGCCTGAATCAGTCGAGCTAATCTCAATATAAAGACGTGAGTGTATTCGTTTCATTTTATTTTGAGTCCCACGGTAGTTTCGTGTTGTAAAATACTTATACATACATGCATACATATCTACATATTCTCACGCCTCTGTCTGTATTCCCAAGAGGGGTAGGCAGGGCACATGAATTCAAAAATCCAGAGCCACGTTTAGCAATTTCAGGGTAACCAGATGGTCAAACGTGATATTGTAGTGACAGGTTGCTAGCCCATCGCCCACAATACACTTAAATACAGGCCAAAAATGCTCCAGTATTACGATAATTTCTTTGAATACCTACCTCTGAATTCAAGATATTAAGTTTGTGATACTACGTAAATTTATATTGTTAAAAATTGTAGCTGACAGGAAGGTACCTAGGTGCAAAAGATAAATTTCATTAAAGGCAAATGGAATGCCCGCGCTATCAGATCGTAAAGTATCGTGCGCGCGCGCATCCTGCTCGCGTTACGGACATTTGTTAAAGGAACATATCGTATGTTCCGTACAACAAGGTCATATAGTTCAAAAACTTTTCGGCTAAATAAAGTCTAAATTATATGAAATTACCCGTGACCATAGGCCTGGTGCATTTCTAGCCCAGCGGATCAGTTTGGCAATCCAGCGCGAAAATGCAGCCACCGTCATGGGTACTTTGCCGCAGGGGGCTGATTTGGGGAACATTTGTACATAATTATGGTTAAGTTTAAGCTAGTTTTAGAATATACTCGTAGTTTTTTTAGGATGCCTCTGTGCATTTCATAGTACTTATTAAAATAAAGATTTAAAAAGGGATTTCTATTGTTACTAATCACACTTTTTTGTTCATATCCTTCCAATGAAGTCGATAGTTTTTCGGCAATCTGCCCTTGTTCTACCGAAGGTGCGATGTGTATTGAGAAATTGGTCTAGTTCTTTTTGAGTTGCTCCATGTGCAGAAAGCCTTAACCTGTCAGAAGCCCCGCTTTTACAATACCTTCATAAGTCTTCCTCCAACCATCAGCGTCTTGTTAACCTGCCTCGATCTCGTTAAAACAGCGCTTAAGTTTTATGAGCGCGGTAACAAGCTGTTTTGTAAGGAGCCATTAGTCCTTCTGGGGACGCCATTGTTGCTGCGTACTTTGTCTAATTAATAGCTTTATTAACACGTCGACAATCCGTTGACACAATCACGCCATTATAGACAAAATCTCGACTATTTCACGCTTCGCCGGCACTTCTAGCATCATTTCAGGTTTAAAAACAAATAAAAGGTATACATAATGACAGGTGGTTAACATGTCGCCTAAAGCATAAAATACATGAACCTATTTACTTAGTCGTCCACGACGTCCACCGAAGAAATGGAGAGGTGTCTATTCTTTCCCGACACCGCCCAGGAACAATGTTATTAAACACATTAATAAGTATAGTCTCACATTAAATTCCTAATTCCATCAAGGTAATTTTTGTGAGGGCTAAGGACACATGTGGACACGATCATGGATCAGTGGAGCTAATTATTATGACCGATATATGGAGAACTGGATACGTACTGAAAGTCTTTTGAAACTCTTGCGATGTTTATTATTATCCCAATTGTTATTCCAAATAACACTTCGATCCCACTCCCATATGACCAGAAAGATAAAATAGGTCAGTGTTGTTTTGCCGTGTGGAGTCAGGTATAGACAAACATAATATATCTCCATTTCTATGTATTTCTTTCGTAGATGTCGTGAGAGGCGACTAAAGAAATAGCTTAAAGAACTAGCTAGCTAGCTCGCAATTAACACAAAGCTGATAATTAAGCCAAAAGTGCCTAAAAAACTTTAAATAGTTATGGTTTTGATTGTCTTACATTTTACGTGGTCAACCTACCCTATTTGGGAAAACGGGCGTGATGAATGTATTGTTTCAGCCTTGCTACAGAACTTTATCATCGTTAAACAAAAACAGTCAGGAAATGCAGGTAATTATCCAGATTTTTGAGCAAGCATTTTAACTTGTTAGTATATCCTCCGATAATAAATCCGTGGCGATTTATAATCCGCATCTGAAATGGATAGGGGCGTATCGCGGAATCGCGATGTGCACGCGCTGATTGCGAATGTCAAGGAATGCCCACATTTTTGCCGTTTTTGGTCAAGATTTACGGCGAAATTGAAGGGCGGCAATTAGAAGAAGACCGGCCGATTGGACGGGTAGTTGGTGACATTTTGATAAATAACGAGGAAGCAACCATTTTTTTCATAATTAGACAGATAAAAAACAACAAAATCATATGTTTACATCAGGCCTGTGTTCACAAATGGAGCAAGCAGAGCATACGAACCGCTTACTATACATTTAGTACCCGTAAGTTTTCACATTCACGATTGACTTTTGTACCAGAACGTCTAGTGTATTCAAAACGATCATGAATTCAATAACGATTTCGTTTGCGAATTAACGCGGAATTAATTATATGGAGACGTGTCGACCGCGGCAGTTATGCACACGTTCCGCTGGGGGTGCTGTCTCAGTTTCCATACAATTTTGCGATAATTCGCAAACGAAATCGTCATCGAATCCATGATCGTTTTGAATACACTAGACGCTCTGTACCTGTTTGATTTGTGATGCGTCTATGGATAGTATGAAATTTAACTGTATGAAGTTACTAGATGTACACGGATGGTTGGGCGACCACCTTTTGCAGATGCTCGACATTTCACGACCTTGGGGCAAAGGGAAGGCGATAACGGCCACTGCCGGGTTCGATCCCGGTCAGGCCTGTTCGTGACGGTTTTTTGTTACTAGACTTACCCGCAGATAGGTAGTTTTGCTTATCGCTGCGCCGTGGGAACTAAAACCTATTAAATTTAAGTATTTGTGTAAACGTCACGCCTGTGTTCTCAAATGGGGTAGGCAGAGCACACAAGAAGTTATATAGTCAAAGCTATGACTATTACAAACCACTGTTAGTATAATTTTGGGTTTAAATATACATACATACCTACATCATCCCTGCATTCCTAAATGAAATAGGCAGCATTAAATGACTTTCCTTTCAATTTGAAAGATAAATTAATAGCCTTTACTTTGATTTGTTGATTTTTTTATCTCTCATACCCATAAAATAGAATATTTACTGACAAAGAAATGAGTAGGTACACCGACAAATTTTACTAAAAATAGGGACCTTTTCTAGAACTGGATGTAAAATATTCTGTGTTTTACTCACTAAGCGCTAACATGAAACGAAAAGATACAATCTCCGAGATAATTCCATGTATAATATCTGTACCCGGTGGCTGCCAACTTCGATTTGCTTGTGTTTTGCCGTACTTGCCGCAATTTCTGAATTAATTCAGTATTAATGGAGCAACTCTGTAAATATCTACGAATACGATAAGCTTAAGTCGCGACGTGAAATAAGATATCAATTTAACGCACAGGGTAACTGACATACAATCGAAATAGATTCAGCAGTTACTTAAACTTGATTTTTTAGCATCTGATCATTTATCTATTCGTAGGTACAGTCACGAACCGAGATTGTTGAGCCACTTCCCACTGTTCGCACTATGTGACCGATGTGACCGACTAGATGTTAAGGTACTGGATTAGTATTACACGACCAAGTTTTCAAACATAGGTAAGTGGCTCAACAATCCCGGTTCGCGATGGTACATCATGCCACGCATGTTTACCCAGCAGAGCGCACAAAACGGTACATAGACAAATCCATGATCATTTTACGTTTAGTAGAGCCACTTAGAGCATAATATATGTTGTGGTTTTAATTTTAGAGTTACTTTAGTGACAGTTTGCTAGCCTTTCGCCTGAAACATCTTAACCAAACAATCTACTGTATTAATAATCATAACTATACAGGTTGGCCGGAAATTGACGGGATATTTTTTACCAGTGGTCGGGTATACGCGTCGAAAACCCCCTGTAAAGTTTTTTTTTTATTTTCATGTCAAAAAAAGACGAAAATTTGAAAAAAATGCCCCGTCCTTTGTGCCGTCCTTACGCGTAGGTCTGTACTGTCCTTATCAAATTAAGATAATATTGGCTACGAAACGAACACGGTCATGGTCTTGTCTACGTAGCATTTCGTGTGATCTGCCTGTCCTATTTGGGAATACACGGTGTGATGTACGTAAAGTTTCGTATTGGCATAGCTATAGTGTATCTTCGTATAGCATAGGTTTGCGAACACAGATCGCGTTAACCTGAAAAGTGATGAAACATTTATCTTCCACAAGTTAAATATGAAATGATAATTTTCAGTAAATCTTTTACAGGGGTTTTCAGATTCGTAATGGGTAAATATTTGGGCGTTTGAACCGCTGTCATTATTCTCAACACTTTTTTTATCAGATTTCTTAAAAAATTGGTACCATAAGTGCGTTATATAGTATCTGTGCCTATAGATAGGCACACACTACACTATTATCTGGGGGCACGGCCGTGCCCCCACCAAGTCGAGCAAAAAAGCGTCACGGCCGTACCATACTTTTCTCGAAGCAATTCAAACCATTTTCGACCCTATACACATTTCTCAAAGAATCTGATAAAAAAAGTGTTGAGAATAATGACAGCGGTTCAAACGCCCAAATATTTACCCTAATATTCGATCATTAGTTAAAATATTTACCAATTATACCAAAATATTTACGATTCCCGGCCAACTAAAGCCTTATGAGTCATAATGTTGTTTTATGAGTTCATAACAATACAGATGACAGACAGGTGTTATTGGTTTCCAATACGCCTTTTGTGTCAATTAATTCTTTTGGGAGCTCGATTAACACTCGCTTATCATGAAAAACTGTTGTTTATAGTTCTGATAATAAAACCACGATAACCATATACGGAAGCGGCGGCCGGTATGCAAGCCGGTTACAGCCCATGCAACCTGTTCCAGCTGGGTTTGCTCCAGTTTGGCGCAGACCTTTGAATGGTCTAGAATAACCAATTATATTAATCACTAGCTGTGCCCGCGACTCCGTCCGCGTTGATTTCGATTTAACTCTGGCTTCTAATAACTCTGATTCTCGGACACTGTGTGTTCATTTGTACGAATGAATAATTTGTAGTAACTGAGTGACCAAGAAAGTGAACTCTAACGCTTCAGAGCAAAATACACAAAACGCAATACGATACGTTTTGTGAAACACGGAACGTGCAAAACCATTGGTTACATTTTGGGTGTTTTGCACTTACATGTTGCTCCGCAGAAAGAAGTTTACTTTGTTTATTAAATAAAAAAATTAATAACAATAAAGCTTCTCTGTAAGTACCTACACGATGTTACAACGTGGAGTCGGCGGAAATTTTAGCGTAGAGTTTTCTAGGGCCCAAGTATTTCACCGAGTTGGTCCACGGCATCTCTTTCTTGGTCGTGCAGGAGGAGCGGTGGTGGGCGCTTCAGTCTCAGGGAAACGTCCTGCGTTTTTCTCACGTTCACCGACAGTCTCCATTGGGAGAACCAACCGGGAAGATCATTCAGTGTCCTCTGGGGTTTTTTCGTCGCGTGGGTGATGTTCATCGACGATGCGTAGTAGGCTGTATCATCGGCAATAAGCCCCAGATAGATGTCGCCGATCACCGGGATGTCGTCGCTGAAGAGAGCATAAAGGACCGGTGACAGGTAGCTTCCCTGTGGGACGGCCGCTAGGATGCGGCGCTCCGTTGAAGTAACGTTTTCCACCGTCACGACGAATCTTCTGTCGTTTAGGAAGGAGGGCAAGACGCGAACGATACTTCTTGGAGCTGGTAACGCTGACAGTTTGAATAGCAGCCCCTCATGCCATACCTTGTCGAACGCCTTTTCCATATCCAGCAACACAGCCGCTGCTTGTTCCTTCCTGTTTTTCGTCTAAGCCGTCTCGTTAGCTGCAGGTTTGTGGAGCGCGCTCGTCGGAAGCCGAACTGCTCGGGGTGGAGTACTTTGTGTGGGTGCAGATCTTTTAGCATCACCCTTTCGAGTACCTTGGAGGTGGTGCTGAGTAGCACGATCAGTCGATGGCTCTCCGGTTTCTATAGATTCTACCCGGGCTTCGGTATCATGATCATCCGACCGAGTTTCCAGGCCGTCGGGAAATGGCGGGTGCGCATGACTCGGTTAAAGATTCTGGTCATCGCCGTGGTAGTGCATCGCTGTAGATGTCGCAAGGCCATATTCGGGAACGTGTCGGTGCTTTCTTTGAGTTGGATCTCTTACGCATTATTTCTACACCATTGAGCCAGAAAATAACCGGGTCGTCATTCAATTCGATGGGTGGGGTAAAGTATCTCTTCAGGTGTTCGCTGACTGCTGCTGTGTGCTCGGCGTCGCCCGATGGGTTCGGCTGGAACTGCCTCTAGAGGCACTCGGCAATGATCTCCGCCCTGTCTTCCGCTTTATACCTGAATTGGCCGTCCCGTTCTCGCAGTGGTCTCGTTGGCGCTCAACTATTTTCACAGCCGATCGATGGAGAGGACGTCTCCGTCGATTGACGCGATGTGGCTCTCCCAGACCTTTGTAGCATGCAACTTCAGTTCTTCCTTGGCCTTTTCTACCAGGGCGTTCAGCCGAGTCTTTAGAAAAAGGCATCTGGTCAGCTGCCACTGCCGCCTAAGCATGGATACGGGTTGTGAGTGGGTCTCTTCTCTCTCTTTCCGTAACGGTGTTCATAGCTCGACTAAGCGCCTCCTGAATGTTGGTGGTCAGTGTGTTGGTGGCTTCTTCCACATCCTCAGTGGATGTGATCAGTCTAGTCTGGGATTTCCTCTCCAGAGCTGCTGAGAACGCTTTCCAGTTGATGCATCTTCCCGGTCTTTCTATTGTGGTTGCCGTGGATGTCTGGCGTTGAGATCACCCGCAAAAATGATCTGCATGGGTGCCGCCATCATATCTGCTAGTTTTGCCGCGACGTTGACCGGTGATCCCGCTGGTCTGTGAGCCGCGTAGATCCGTCGTTCACGCCCCTCCATTAGGACTTCAACTTCCAAGATGTTCAAGGAGTTGAGTTGTTTGAGTTAGCCGCGGCGAAGCTCGCGGTGCGCTTTATAATAGTGCTTGACGCGCCTGTGACGTCCAACTTAAAATGATCCCTATTTCGAACAGTTTACCATATTATTTCCAGCTCATCTTATGTTGGTTTCTGTTTTTCGTGTGTTATCTATTTTTTTCTTTTCATTTAAAAAATTCCATGTTATCATATAAGGGACTATAAATTACGAAGCTTCAATACTTTCATTGAAGTTTTCGATAAATCAACATGAAATCAACAACGATACTTTCAAGAACTAATTGATAAATTCTTGAAATGGACGTAACTTTTTTATTTGTGAACTGATTTAAATAAAATATACCCTATATGTTAATCCGAAAAAATGTCTATACATCAGTGAAAACCGCAATCTTCTACGTTAAGCCGTTTTTGAGATTAGCGCGCACAAACAAACAGACAAACAGACAAACAGACAAACAGACAAACAGACAAACAGACAATAATTCTAAAAACTATTGTTTTGGGTTCTATTACGCTAATAAATAGCCCTAGTAACAGTTTTTCTCAAATATCTTCAATGTACAGACACGGACTTGTTACAGATTTATTATATGTATAGATAGATAGATAGAAGATAAGATATAGAAGAAGATTGTAATTACCGAGTTGAGTTGAAAGGAGTTTCCGGGTGATAAATAATCACAAAAAGTGTAGTTAAATGATTAAAATTAACGTAAAATTTGCGAGATTGTCTCTTGTGGTTCGTCATGAGGTGGACCATATCTTTTTCATCTTTTAAAATGCAAATCGTGGTAGAAGTGGCTACGAAACATAGTATAGTTATAGCTTTGATAATGCGGCTTTTCGTGTGTTCTGCCTACTCTGAGTAGAAATACAGAAGATGTGATGTTTATGTTTGTGTTATTTGTTTTGTCAATTTCATTAATTAAAACAGAGTAGAGCCAACAAAATATTTTAAATAAAGTACTAATCGATACTTGTAGGTCCTACAATGTAGGAACTGATGTTACATACTTCTATAATTTTATTTTCTTTAACAAAAAAAACAAGGAAGGAAAAAATTTGTCTCAATTATGTAAAACACCTGTAAGTAATTTAGTAAAAAAAATGTAAAATGAAGTATATAGGTAGTCAATTCTAGATCTTCGTAGCACCTGCTGCGCAGGAGACGAGCCCCCGGTTCGCATTCAACTTGAAAACTGAATGTCACGGACGGTTCGGCGCCCCGCTGGTGCTGATTGTTCTACTTCAGGAGGCTGTGGGACAAGGGATGAGAGGAGAGCGATCTTACGAGAGCGTTTATACATACATAGCGTAAAACTAAATGTCACGGGCGGTTCGGCGCCCCGCTAGTGCTGATTGTTCTACTTCAGGAGGCTGTGGGACAAGGGATGAGAGGAGAGCGATGTTACAAGAGCGTTTATACATACATCACGACTGTATTCGATAATGGGATAGGCATAGCGTAAAACTGAATGTCACGGACGGTTCGGCGCCCCGCTAGTGCTGATTGTTCTACTTCAGGAGGCTGTGGGACAAGGGATAAGAGGAGAGCGATGTTACAAGAGCGTTTATACATACATCACGACTGTATTCGATAATGGGATAGGCATAGCGTAAAACTAAATGTCACGGACGGTTCGGCGCCCCGCTAGTGCTGATTGTTCTACTCCAGGAGACTGTGGGACAAGGGATGAGAGGAGAGCGATCAGTTTCTAAAGTGATACGCTGATACGATAACATACTTGACGATAGATTCATTCTAAATCCATCGAACTATGTACATTTGTTTTTGATGTTTTCGTGTGTTATACTTAAGTATTATTTTTAAACCAGTATCTCAGCTTCGAAATCAAAAGATACTGTTACATTTGACAGTTGCTGTGCCGGTCCAAGAGTTACTTTAGTTTTCTTTTCTGACATAAAATACTCGAAAGTAAATAAATGGTCATGGTCATGAGACTTTATTACCTAACCGAGACTACTAACTACGCTGGCAAAAAAAAAGACGTGCATTATAACCCCATAATATGCCACTTTTTAAATATTTTTTGATTTTGAGACTTCATTTTTGTCGTCAGTTCCCGCTGCGTCTCATGACTTGCGCAGAGTCATTGCGCGACGTAAACGCGCATAAACAAGCGAAACGATGATCTTTGGAGGGCGTATCTCGTCCACAGACCTGCGCCTGCGCCTCGTACTCGTAACGAGCAAAAAGTCGTAATTTCATTACTTATAGCCTTGTGAAGGTTGCATTCCTGGATGTTTTGGTCCAGTTGAAATATTTAATTACTGCGACGTTTATTGCTCCGGTTTACAACCACTGGTATGAGGATTAAATGTCAGGTCTAAAACTACCACTACTACTCACCTAACTAAGCATACATACATACATACATATTCTCACGCCTGTATTCCCAAGAGAGGTAAGCAGAGCACATGAATTCAAAAATCCAGTGTCACGTTTAGCAATTTCAGGGTAAACAGATGGTTTAACGTGATATTGCAGTGACAGGTTGCTAGCCCATCGCCCACAATACACTAACCCTTTCCCATAGTCGACTCTTACCACACCCACGGGAAAAAAGGGGGAGGTGCTATTCTAACCCGGCCCCGGCACCACACGCTACTAACTAAGCAACCTGTCACTATTTTATCTCTTCTATCTGTTCTTAAACCTAAAATTATGCTAGAAGTTGCTGCGAGGCGTGAAATAGGGTTCCCCTCCGTTAGCCCGAAATATTTTAGCCCGAATTTCATTTGCCCTAATTTCAGTAACCCGAAAATCACTAGCCCGAATTTTCATTTATCCTAATTAAGAATAACCCGAATTTCAGGAGTCCGAATTTTCATAATACCTATTTACTCAATACCGAATACTTACTAGCCCTAAGTATTATATAACCTACCTTTTACTAAACCTACATTTTATTAAACCTAATCATCTATAAACCTAAGCATTCAAACACTTCTTCAATTGCTTAAATTGCGGGTATTCCTAAAATAGAATGCAAAGGTAGTATAATTGTAAGATTCTGCTCCCTGATACTTACTATCAATCTCGGTGGCTCTGGCGTTCCGCTAGCTTGTTATAGCGCTTCGCCGGCCGCTGCCGCGGCACGCTCGCTACGCTCGCTCGGCTCGCGTGCCGTAGGGTCACGGTTCTACCTAACACTCCTCCTCGCTTCGCTCGTCGTCGTACCTAACCTGACCGAAACCTGACCTGCCTTAATTTAGAACATGTTAGGACATAGTTTTAGTGATGATTAGTACTAATAACCATTAGGTGTGGTAATTATTCGGTTATTTCATATTAGTGTTACTGAAACTTAGTACTAATGATCATTAGGGTTTCGAATTATTAGGTCTAACAACCAATTCGGGGTGTAAAGATTAGGTGATATGACTTTCGGGCTAGTGAAAATTCGTGCTAACGTTGGTAGGTGTAATGTTATTCGGACTTGTGAAATTAGGTCTAGTGGGGGGGTACCGTGAAATAGTCATGGTTTTGTCTATGTCATTTCTCGTGTGCTTTGCCTACCCATTTGAGAACACAGCTAGCAACTAACATTTTTGAACTAAGAGCATGATGACAGCTGAACCTGAAAGGGTGGCAATTTAAAAACTTTGAAATGGTACAGTCGAGTTCATTAATATATGAGCAAAACTGAGGGTTCAAAAATATCTGTTCACCTTTATGACATTGACAAAAAGGTGCAAAAGTTTACATATTTGGCATTTGTCTGCTCTTTATGAACTCGACTGTAACACCAATCATAGTAGGAACAAACAAAGAAAATCGATTCTAAACAATCTAAACACAGTGACTAATAGGTCTAATTTTGGAATACCTACGCAAGCTTGTATTTCAAACGTTGAACCTTTAAGTAGTGGTTTGAAGTGAGATAAAGGAGCCTGTAACCGACTACGACTTTACCCACTTAGCAATTTTGTTTAAATTTTTCAATTATGGTTTCAAATATTTTTTATTCCTTCATTGGTTTCTTTAACTCTAGGTTTAACACAGTTTCCAATTTCATAAAAATAAAATACCAAATCTTTTACTTTCTTTCTTCTTTACCTATTTTCTTTATTCGCCTCTTACAACTTCCACTGAAGAAATAGGGAGTGTTATGTTACCCACCACACAGGGATAAAAGGTAGGTACTAAAGCCACATAAAACGGAGGCTATATTCAAGCTATTTACTTTAAAGGTTTACAGGAAAGTGGCGACTTCTCTGAATTTCTTCACTTCTTGATCAGATTAATATACCGGTATCACAGCATTTACCCTATGCGCAAACAAATCTGCTGAGAGTACACGAAACCGCAGCGCAAAAAGTGTTTTAAAAAATCATCCGAACGCGAAGGATGAACCAACAATCGGCTATTAGCATAAACGATTACAGCTTAAGATTACGATCTGAGCTTCAACTCCCACGCATGCCAAATCTACTTGCGTAGAACAATTGAGATGTCGTTCATCGATGGACGATGGTTGAATTATTGAGTTTTAGACGTGTGTGGTGTCGGGTTTAGAATAACACTTCTCCATTTCTTCAGTGAATGTCGTAAGAGGCGACTAAAGAAATAGGTTTAGGTATATTTTAGGCGACAGAATGACAACCTGTCACTTGCCAACATAAAACTTAAAAAATTTGGTAGTAGTGGTCACGAAACATGGTTTTGTCTGTCCTTAGTTGCCTCTTACGACATCCGCAGAAGAAATGGAGAGTATCTAGTTATTATATGACGGCCGGATAGCCCAGCGGTTAGAGAACCTGACTGTGAAGCTTAAGGTCCCGGGTTCGATCCCCGGTCGGGGCAGATGTTTGTATGATGAATACGAATGTTTGCTTTCGAGTCTTGGATGTTTATCTGTATATAAGTAAGTTTATCCGTTGTCTAGTACCCATAACACAGGCATTAAATTGCCTACTTTGGGACTAGGTGATTGGTGTAAAAATTGTCCAGTGATATTTTATATTTATTCTAAGCTCGACACCATGCATACTGGTCATTAACATGCCGTTTTTAAATAAACAAATCATAAAAATAATTACTTTATCCCACAAAAATATCATAATAAAAGATCTCGGGCACCGACCCAAAAAAAATATTTGTACCCGGCCACACCGATTTTAAATAAATTAAGCGAGTTACAAACACTTTTCAAGATATTCAAATTTCATTGTAAGATATTGGCGTGGCGTGTTTTTGCGCACATTTGCGATATTTTATGCATCGTTAGGAAGGATATAAGGATTATGTTTCCTTCTAATATGTTTTTTATTCATAAGTAGCGATGAATGGACCGACAATTCAGAATTATAACTGTATTGAGCATTGAGGAGGCTCACAGTTAAAATGTCACATCGAGTTATTATTAAAAATAGCATTATTGATTCATTCACTCAGGCAATAAACTTATAAAAGGATATGCTGATATACCTAAAGTCAAAAAGACTCTAACAGAGAGATCTCTCTCCAGGCAGGTTGGTATGCCTGGGGGATCAAAATCCACAGAGAGAAAATTGTTTTTAAGCAATCAGTCTGTGAACTTTGGTAGCGCGATGTAGAACAGTTTTAGACACCTGATGATGTAGATGGCACACGTCGAAGAAGTTGCACTACTCGACGATAGCTGGCGCTAGCGTCGCTACGTACACTCAGCTGCAGAAAAAGGTAACCCTCCGCCCATACAATGTTTCATTACTGGGGGGTTACTTTTCTCTGCAGCTGTCCGTACGTAAAGTAAAAAGTGTATTAGCGTAGCATATCGACGGAAACCACCATACGTAATTTTCCTATTACTAGATTTCATTTCTTGCATACATGCATGCATGCATGCATGCATGCATATTCTCACGCCTGTATTCCCATGAGGGGTAGGCAGAGCACATGGATTCAAAAATCCAGCGCCACGTCTAGCAAATTCAGGGTAACCAGATGGTAAAACGTGATATTGCGGTGACAGGTTGCTAGCCCATCGCCCACAATACACTAACCCTTTCCCAAAGTCGACTCTTACGACACCCACGGGAAGAAAGGGGGAGGTGCTATTCTAACCCGGCACCACACGGGACATTTCATTTCTTGCTATAAGGTAAACGTCCCTGTGCTCGACACTGACCCAATACTTGGCACTTGCAACCTTATGTCATAGTAAGACAGGTGGCAGATGGGTGTCATCTATTGGCCCTTGAGGCGTTGGTACTTTTACCTTAATGCTTGCTTAATATGCCCAATGTTATTATTTGTTTGAACAGGCTAGTAGCTGGGGTGGGTAGACGTAATAAATGCATTTGATCTTTCCTACTATAACTATTAGCAATAAGCCCTAAAGTTTTATCATGTCCACAGACAAGAAGCGAACCAACATTTGTGTATGACCCAGAAGTATGTATTTATCTTACACTTTTAAGACTTTAGTGAATCAAAGCACTAATTCCAAACAGCATAAGCTAATGTTAGCAAAGTCGTTGAACTCCACAAACAATCTGGTTCATACATACAAACAAATATAGTCGCGTGTAATGGACAGCCAAGGACGGGCGGACAAGTTCGACAACCGGAGAAAACGCAAAATATTCAGTTTTAGTGGTGTAGGAGAATTGATTTTGTTTTATCGATATCGATAAGGAATATAAGGATCTTTGCGCTCGTCCCTGCGGAATTTGACTTTAAATTTAATTATGTTTTTCGACCCATTTAGCAAAGCAAGGCGCGAGTCAAGATGCGCGCAAGATATACTATACCTGTCACTGTCTAACTAGAGACGGCAGAAAGTGATAGGTAGTCTATACCGTACGAGTGTTGCTGTGCCAAGCCTACAGTTCTTAGAAACTCACAAGTGTCATTGCATGTACCTTATGTAAAAAAAACGACTTTAAGACATTATATTTTAAATTGAGAACTGTCGACTAATTGACATCGAATCGGTTTACATCACTAAAGATGTCATCGACGCGCTTTTGATAATCACCGCAAATGGGTCTCGTTGAACTTCTGATCGTTAACATTTAATCTAAACGGATTAAAATTAATTGTTCCATTAGACAGTTTAATTTAAAGCAGGTCATTATTACTTTACGTTTTGTCGTTCGTTTCAATTAATTTTTTTTTTTTGGTTTAGATTTTAAAAAAGCAAATAGATAGATGACTTTTAAGCTTTGTTGCTAGTTGACAGTTGTGTTATCCTCTAACCGTTAGAGTCTAACGAGTCTAAAGTACCAAACTAAGTAAACATGTCGACGAGTTCGAAGTCGAGGTGTCAAAATTAGCTGTCATATTGGACGGCAGAGTAAACTCATCAACGAGTTTGGTTAATTACGTTAAATAATAAATAATAACTCCCCTGCTCAAGTTAATTCTTTAGTTCGTTAATTTATTTATTATTTTTGTTCTTATTTTATTTAACAACTATTAAACAGACTCGCATCAATATTTGTTAACGCATGTCAGGATTAACTTTGAGTGATACAGACGCGTTGTAGGCGCTCATACCTTCTTTGATTCGTACCTCCACCCCGTCCACCATCCCTTCGTACCTACATACGTGTTTCAAACAAGTTGCGTGCGCTCTTGCATCTTGTATGTGCGTTTTTAGCGCGTTTTACGCGTTTGAATCTAATACCAACGCTAAAATCGACATCTACTGCCGAAGCCTAAGACGAGACGAAAATATCTCCAAATAACCACGCCAAATTTTCCGCCAAGTTCGCAAATTCCCTTGATTATAAGCAGCCATAACATTTACTGAAACGTTAATACCAACAGGCATTTCCGCAGCGCCTCTGCTTACATTTTAATAAAATATGAAATTTAATCCCAAAAGCCTTGTGCAATAAATATGTAAAATTGTCCAATGTCGATGGGTGGTATTTTGATATAATCGGCGATGCGTGCTCCACTAAGGGGCCTCATTGTTTCAAAAACATGAAAAACACGTTTGGATTGACCAATAAACCATTCGGGAGTCGTTGCGTTGGGGTACGGCCGAGTGCAAGCGGGTTAACTAGGCGTATGACTTCCGTGTCACGATCTTTCACAAGCTCCAGTGTCATGCTCAACTTAACTAGCGTGGAAAACGAAAGCTGAACCAGGGTTGCCTGTGTCGTGTTGGGCTTAGAATAACACTTCTTTATCCCTTCCATGGATGTCGTCAGAGGCGACTAAAGAAATTGGTTAAAGTGTGCTTTAGCTTTAAGCGACAGGCTAGCAAAGTTTTTTGTTTGTTTCGAATGTCATGAGTCATGACGTTACGCGATACAATTTGTTTCAATTTGAAAGCGAGATCGGTTTCGACCTGTCAAATTCAAAACGATCGAGTTTCCGAGCGCGTTGGCCAATAGCCCTGTTGGATATTGCTACCTGTCGAAAAAAAATGAGCTGCATTCCAACTTATACTTAGTTGTGTCTCTACTTCCGTAAGCTTACATTACAGGTAAGGTTAGCCTTAATAGATCAGGTAAAAACATAGAGGACAGAACCTATAGAGTACTAATGTCATTGAATTTGTTCGAAGACGATTCCGCCAAAGCATGGCGGCGTTCGCTGTGCTCTTATTGGCCGGCCCAAGATCGCACATAACGCAGTGGCTTTTTCCTCTATGGTTATTGGCTCTTTACAGTTTCTGTGACAGTTTGTAAGTTGAAATAAACTGAACTGGGTGGCCATAATTGTTTCTCTAGTTGGTCTATCCTCTATGGGTAAAAATCAAAAAGTCTTTCTCCGCCATCACTGGCGCCCCGCATGCGTCACTCAATTGACAAATTGTGCGTCGGCGCATGTAAATCAAACACCTTCACTCGCAAGGTGAGTGACGATCGTGAGCTGTCAGCTGAATCACCTTCCGTGAAAATTACGAGGCATTTGTCTACTGACGCGTGTTGTGGCTGTCCGCGAGGATGAAACAGCAAAGCTATGGATGGTCTTTATTTAAATCACATATACTAAAATGACAGCCGGTGTTGCCTGTTTTTGGCAATTCTGAAATAGTGCTGTGCCTCCACTATCGAAAGTTAACGATAAATAAACCATCAGTCACCTGATTGTGGCAAATAAATAATAGTCGCTCAACGAAAGTCACTTAAGTCACCTCCCGTGAATTTCGTAGATCGTAACAGGCCACTAAGGAAATAATTTCAGGTACACCAACTTTAAGCAACAGGCTATCGACCTGTCACTATTTCACTTGTTTTTAAACCTGAAGTTATGCTGGAAGTGGCTGCGTAGCTACTGTTCATGTTCTGTCCATGAATGTACTTAACATTTCGTGCGCTTTACCTACCCCATTTGAATGTTTTCAAGCCAACTTCAAAGCCAAGTAAGTATTTTTTCCTCTTTCGGTTTTGATGTAAGAAGTTCGTATTCAAATGTATGTCAACTATGAGGAAAATTGGCAAATGAAATGGCGTGGTGGCATCGCGCGACATCAAATGCTTTGCGTTACTGTAGGGAAATATCGTAATACTGCGGTTAAGTTGTCTAGAAAACCGTGCAAGCCCGGGCGATTTACTGTATACATACCTACCGCTAAAAGATTAAAAACTTTAATAATGGCCTCCCATTAGCAAGCCAAAGTTTATTTTCAAAAAGAAGCTATGAAGAAGTTATGAAAATTAAGTTCTTGTACTGATTAAGTACATGTAAATTTGCTTCATTTTCATAATTTGTCACGGTTTTTACTTTGTATTAAGTATCTAGATAATGAAGGTGCTTATTTTAAACGTGAAACGCGAAACAAGAAAGGCAGTTTTCTAAAGACGATCTCTTAACAGTTTTTTTTATTAAGTATGTTAGTTTTTATTTAAGTTTCAACTGTCCCATAAAAGAAAATAACATCAACTCACGAAATCAATCGATTGTTATCGTTGTAAAAAACGAAATTTTTTATCGATACATTGCTGTGTTTAAAAATGTTAAAAAAGCCCTCCTTGGTCCATCTATTTAAAATTTTGGAAATTTGGAATTTTTTTTTGTTCTGAATATCAAACCAGATTTTTCAGATCTGATAATTTGAAGAAAAATATGTGTACCTATGTTCATCTGAATCATTCTGCAAAAGTATTCGGTTCCCAGAAATTAAAAACATTGTACAGTCACCATCAACAACATTTGACGTAAAAAAATACACATAATTAGTACCTATGATTTTGCGTAAATGTAGAAATAAACATAATATTACGACGCAAATGAAATATTTTCGTTAATGGTCGTTAACCCTACGACTGAATTTCTAGAGGCGGTAAGTCGTCAGATATTTTGGCGCGCTCCGCTGTAGCAGATATTAATGCTGGTGACTGTACTTTTGTATGGATATGTGGGGTTTTTGGGTTTCCCGATCCCAAGTCGTGATCTTGTTTCGTATGTTATGATGACTCTTAAGTTTGATAAACATTAGGTAGCCCGATGGCACTACAGTCATTTTTTATTTATCTCATTCGAATGCCTCATTCATCATTGTTTGTGTCACGATTCGCATCATTCAAATGACTTTGGTAGCTTTATAAACAGGAAAAAGGTATTAAGATATAATATTTAGGTTAGGTATTGTTGTTTGATGCTAAAAATAAGTAAAAGTGCATAATTAGACACGTTAAAAGGGACCGTGTGGTGTCGAGTTTAGAATAACACCTCTCCATTTCTTCCGTGGATGTCGTAAAGGGCAACAAAGGAAATTAAAATGCTAAACGGCATGTAAAAAACTGACCAACAACGATGAACCATATTTTATTCAGTTATTCCACCAATTAAAAACATAAAATGACACTTCTCAAGTGCGATTGGACATCGCGGATCGATTTTACCCTTCTGGTTTAATCTACCCCCCGCGAAGAGGACAAATGCGCTCGCGACGCCGTAACCTGCGTGTGCGCATGTCGAAGGACCAAAATGTAAACCGCTTGTATACAGCCTGTAGAGTTGTTGTATCTTTTTTAAATAGCAAGAAGGGCTTATTATTCCACATTCAAATAATTTATTTCGGAAACATGTCCATAGAAGGTGGTAACACAGTGTCAATTAACTCTATAGTAAGAACATAGCACAAGTGATATAGGTACAGCAAGTTTAACTGGAACAATGCATGTTGTTCCAGTGCTATTGTCAACGCCCTTAGCTTTGCTGGAAGGAGTAGTTTAATTTATTTAAATAACTTGGTGAGAATAACTAGCTGATAGCGGTATCTATGACAAGTTGAAAAAGCTATTCTGTAAATTGCTAGCTAACGTCATTGTGACATTGCATTTCTTGACAAAGGTAATCTTAATTACGACAATGTATTAAAGACTCCAGTACAGAGATCTCTCTCTAGGCAGATCTTACGCCTGGGAATCGAAGCCCATAGAAGTAAAGTTAAGAAAAAGAAAGGTAAAGTTGAAAGTTGCATTCATGCAAGAGATCTTCGAAACTTTTTAGCGTGATTTAGAACACTCTGTCAGTTGATGACATAGATGACGCTTGTTGAAGGAGTTCTACTACCAAGCGATAGATGGCGCTAGGTTCCGCGGTGGGTCAGGAAGCAATTGGTTCAACTTTACATATGTACAAACATGTACACGACATACATCCTAAATGTAAGTCGTGCTCCGCTCCACTGTCCGTGAATGATCCAGATTACACGGCAATAAAATAGACTAAACCAAAGCACGCAGCCGCGTGCGCAAACAGCGATATTGAAATGTCACCGGCGGCCAGAAATGCCAATATTACCCTGCTGATTAAAAGAGCGTATCTACATACAAAATACATGATACTTAGGTTCTTTTGCCCTTAAAGGAATGATAACTTTGCCCCTAGCACACTGTTCGCCTCCAAAAATACAGGGATCAAGAATGAATGCATTATTGCAATGTTTTGGCAAGTGATAGATTTCAGATTACAAGTCGTTACAACCACATAAAAATACATAATAATAATAGAAAAAAGTTTGCTTCCGAATCTACACGTTCGTTTCGTAAATTGTAAGAGATGTCGCAAATCAACACACTTGAGCTACAGCCCAATTTGACAACTATATCTATTCATTTTTGTCAAAAGCGCTATTAGGCTATTTATTTTTGTCAAAACTCATACTTAGTTAAATGCAAGCGAAAGCTTCTTTTTAAGTCGTAATCATATAGAATACGTAATCGAATAGAATCATAAGTACTTGATAATAATATTTGTATTTGGTTCTATGAGATTCATACATATAACAGGTAGTACGTCAGATAGCTCATGCAAAAAAAAACGGATGAAAACTGTTGAAAATTGTATTTTGTCATTATTCCTACTTCACATAATATATGCTACTGTAACTGTACCACTGTACTATGTCCTTTACTCGGACTAGATCAAGAATCCAATACCATAACTAAAATACCAACCAGTCCAAGTGAACATCTCGGCCACAAATATAAATGATTTATTTTTCCACAAGCATGCAAATCGCGTTATTTTCACTCAGCCCCAATTTGAATATGCTAATGTTGTAATGTTTTAAAAGCCAAAACCACTGATTGCATCCTCATAAATTGACAGTTGTCATTGGCGCCTTTTTTTAGTTTTTTTTTTAATTTTATGGCATTAGAACTTAATGTCGACCTTTGTGCTTTTGTGTCGTAATCATAACAGTATTTTATTTAATTAAAGCGCCATTAAAAAGAGTTACTTGCTCAAAAGTTTAATTTATGGAACCGAATCAGTCGGTAGCGGTTCCCTCAACTTGGCGGTATTTTAACGTCGATTTATGAGGGCGATTACGTTTCACGCTTCGTTTTGTTTTCGACAACATTTTTCGATGTGGTGAAATTAATTCATACCACCGGTGAACTTACATTTGAAGGGTAAACTTCGTTCACGTAATGTTGGTTTTGAAACCCTTTGTGCCTACTTTGTGTATCTTACAAAATAGCTGCGCATCTCTCTAATATTAAACTATTTATGGTGTATTTGTTTTATTAATTCCGTGCGGTAATCATCGACAATAATCGGTAGCTCGAATTTACAATACATAAGGACAGATGCTATATACATATAAAAAAAAAAAAGATTCTTTTTTGTCAATATTTTGCTGAAACATGACTGTAACAATTAAAAGTGGCCCACCGGAATTACCAAAGTTAGAAAGTATTTTTTTTTTATTTGACGCTTTTTTGCAGGCGTTCATTAGACAGACTCTAGTACAGTCAAGGACTTTAATTCATGAGCCACCATGGAACCAATTCACAGTAAACGTCATCGTGACATCCCATTAATTATCAAGGGAAATCGTTATGATTTTTTCTTTGAGAGGGTTCTATGGTGGCTAATGAATTAAAGTCCTCGACCGTACCGTATCTTAAAAAATCCTAATTTTACTGAGTGACTCGGAAGACATAAAGTAAACCTTACATTACAACCATTTTCTAAGCAACTCTACTACAGTCGTCTCCTGACTTACTGGATAGAATAACACAAAAAAAGTTGACTTACTTTTGTACATAAGCACACAACTCAATATCTTACACACCCTTATTCCATTAATTCTCTCCACGCGAAATTTCTTTCTTAATATACCTCATGCATAATATTAAAATAAACTCACCAAGCCGGGCCGGCCGCGTGTGCTTCCCGCGCGTCGAGTGTTTCCGGCGCTCCTGCCGCGCCATGTAGTGTTTCCGCATCATCAAGCTCGAGCCCGATGATATTCCCTGCGACAATATTCAAAACGTCATTAATCTCAATAAAAACACCTTTGATAAAGATAGATAAAGACGTCTTTAACAGGATGAGAGCAATCATTTTCGCTTATAGTGAAAATTAACGGATTACTCACGTTGTATATACCGAGATTAGCTCGACATGTTTCGGATCAATCCGTGATCCATCATCTTCTCTTAATAGTGAATGTGTTAGTGAAAATGTGGGTAGTTGTGAACTGCTGTCAGCTGTGCCTAGTAGTCGCGCGGAAAGAGCGGCTGCACGCAGTGCGCGTCTGTCCGCTGCCGTGGCGCGTAGCTCCAGATGATGGATCACGGATTGATCCGAAACATGTCGAGCTAATCTCGGTATATTCAACGTGAGTAATCCGTTAATTTTCACTATGAGTGAGTCTCACGGTAGTTTTATTTTCGCTTATATTTGTGGTTCGCCTGTAATTCATTTTGACATTAAAAATATGAATATACTTATAAACAAGTAGCTTACCTGTTTTCTGTTAAGATAATTCGTCGTCGTGGCGGAGCCTCGTTTGACGGTCGCCTTGGGTGGCGCCACTGCGCCTGTGGAGACGAAAAGACAAGAATTAGATAAGTTTGATATACAATAATAAAATTAAATTAGTGAATAGTGAATAATAAAGTAAGTAACAGCCGGACCGGATGAAATAGATCGCTAAGAGAAAAATCTACTTTCTGTAAGTGTAATGTACCCGTGTGGTGTTGGGTTTAGAATAACACCTCTCCATTTCTTCCGTGGATGTCGTAAGAGGCGACCAAGGAAATAGGTTTAGGTATGCTGTAGGCGTCAGGCTAGCAACCTGCCACTATTATACGACCATCTGTTTTCAAACTCGAAATGACGGTAGAAGTGTTTGTGATGCGTGTAATAGTCATAATCATGGTCATGTCTATTTCACGTTTCGTGTGCTCTGCCTACCCCATTTGGGAACACAGGCGTGATTGTATGTATGTATGTACGCACCGGGCCGGGCCCGCTTGAGCTGCTTGTGTGGCCTCGGCGCGCGCTGTTGCCGCTTGCGCCTCCCCGCGTCCAAAACTCTGGCCACGCGCCGTCCGCAGGCACCTCGGGCCGCCATCACTGCGCTCCACATCTGAGCTTGCTCTTCTAGCTTCACCTGAAAACACAGAAATTGTTAAAACAATTACATACTACACCTAATTCAACCTTAAATGACTAGTGTGATGTTATTATGAAATTCGCCGACTTGCCTCGCTCATTTCGTGGAACCATACTCCGAAGGCTTAAAATGTACAACTAGGAAGCAGTTTTATACGGTGTATAAGGTGAAACACAAAACTGCTTAATCCTAAAAATGGAAGGTTAAATAGAACGACTTAACTTGTTAGAAACCTCAGTATTATATGCTCATTTTTAGACACAGACGTAATGTTTATTTGTACAACAGGCGCCAACATTACATGGATAATATTAGATGAAGATCGTATGAAACTTATAACGTCTGATGTAATGCAGACCTCTTAAAAATATACGAGAAGCCACTCGCAAAGTAAGAAATCTCAACCCAAACAAGCTGTTTCTAAACCTGCAGCGCTATTGTCTAACGCACCAAAACCGTCTTTTTTTTAATTTGACAGTTGAAACCAAAGATCGCTTTGAAATTGAAATATTGCAAAACGAACTGACACTGAAACTGTCAAATTAAAAACGATGTAGATTTCTGGTGAGTTAGACAATAGCGACTGGCCCCAGACCGCTCTAGATCGGGAGGAATGGAGGACATGAGTGGGATACTGACCCAGGATAGATAGTAGTAGTAGTAGACAATAGCGCTGCTGTCAAAACAAAGAGTTTACCTCGAGCAAGTCCCCTTCCAGCATCAAGTCCTCCAGTTTTTGTAGTAATCCGGGCGCGACGCGAGCGCTCGGCGAGCGCGGCGTAGCGCTGTACGCGTGCTCGACACTAGCTGACGATCTGCGATAGAACGGAATAAAGGTTAGTTAAATTGAGACGTAATAAACTAACCAAGGATCGATACAAATAAACGAGAAGAAAATTTAGTGTCTCTTTTACTCGTGAGTAAATGGGCCAATCAATTATTCTGTGTTGTTATTCTGTCCCGTAAGTCAGGGGACAACTGTGATAGAGTTGCTTAGAAAAAGGTTGTAATTTAAGTCCCGTTTTATGCTTAGGAGATGCACCATAAAAATGCTTTTATAACTGTAAAAATTCTTAACTATATCCTAGAAAATCACAATTTTACTCGGTGACTCAGGAGACGTCACCATGGCAACCAGGGACATAAAATAGTTGATCGACCCGAATACATTTTTCGTAAGTTTTTTTTCGATTGAATCGGCTGGTAAGTCCAACAATAGGAAACACAGTAGCGTAGCTAGGGGGGGGCG
>BHDV01008644.1:242352-268314 GCA_005406045.1 Adoxophyes honmai | reverse complement strand
GGGGGGGGGGGGTGCCTTTTACAATATCCGCCCCGGGTGTCACCCATGCTAGCTACGCCACTGAGGAAACATTTAACTAAATCATAAACCGTCTTGTGGATAAACAACAAATGGTTATTCAGACTTGAAAAGAGTCGTTTTAGCCGGTTTTTTTCATATACATACAATTTTTTTTACTCGAATTTACTTGCGAATACAGAGTAACTTATATTAAGTATGATTTTTTGAACATAGTATGTACCTGGAAAAACTAGCTTGACAGGAAGAACAATAGAACATGCTTATATTTTCTTTTAGCATAATATAAGTTTAAATTAACTTTACCTTGCATTTTGTGACGAATGCGCGTCGTGGGCACGCCCGGTCGCTTTCTTTAGCTCCGCGTTGAGTTTGTCAGCCTTTTCTCTGTTCGCCTGCAATGAATAATCAACTTTAAATCACAGTATTGTTAACGCTCGAAATCCTCTATGCTCCGCGACCGGCTTTTAGTCGCACGTGAGATAGGATATTTGTCGCGATTTGTCTATAGATTTGTGTCTAGCCGTGTTAAGCCGGCTGCTGTACAGTTCTGCCTATATCAGGGGTTCCCAATCTTTTTAAGCCCGCGGCGCACCTACAATTTTAGAATTTTGTCACGGCGCCCTAACCTGTGTATTTGAAAAAGATGTAGTACAAATAAGCTCAGATAATGGTGGTATTTAGGTTGAGAGGAATAAAAATGAAAATGTGTATGTGTAAAAATGAAAATAGTTTCGGATAATGATAAAGAATCGACTCATGGCGGCGCTCCTCAATACTTTCTGCGGCGCACAGTTTGGGAGCCCCTGGCCTATATAAGTCTCGCCCTAGTTACCTGTGCGCGGTCCCTCTCCCCCGCCGGTAGTTGCGCTAACGCTGAATGAACGAGCGCGGCGCGAGCGGCGTCCTGCCACGCCATGGCTCGTTCAGTCACACATTGTAATGCTTCGCCCTATACCAGCTGTGTATAGCTGTGTGCCCGCCTAGTGCGAGCACGAGGGCAATATTAAAGCACGCGTGCGACAGACAGAGATAGCGGCGTATCAACCCTCAAATTTCTCCGAGCTCCGCGACCGGCCTTCAGTCGCAAGTGAGACAAGATACTTGTCGCGATAGGTCTATAGTTTTGTATCTAGCCTATCTGTCTATAGTTTAGTTAAGCTGGCTGTTGTTAAGCCAGCGAAATTACTGGTTTTATTAGTACCTGTGCACGATCTCTTTCCCCCGCCGGTAGCTGCGCTAACGCTGGATGAGCGAGCGCGGCGCGAGCAGCGTCCTGCCACGCCATGGCTCGTTCGGTGACGCATTGTAATGCTTCGCCCTCTGCGAGACGCACGGGAAGCTTCTGTAGCCACACCTGTGACAAAAAAAGAGAATTGCAGATTGTCAGCAAAATAGGTGACCGAAAACAGGGAGACAAGTGTCCGTAATTTAAATGTAATTATACAGGTTCGACCTTAAATATTATAACCAGTGGTCAGGTGTAGATACGCGTCTGAACATCCCCGTGAAGATTTTTTCCCGGAATTTTCATGTAAGAAAAATACGAAAACCTGAAAATATTGCTCAGTCTTTCGTACCCTAACATCGCAATATCGAGCAAAAATGTCAAAACGTGACATACTGAGTTGCATAAAGTAGGCATAACATGGCCCTGAAAAATGATGAAATATCTGTCTCCCACAAAGTCAATTATTAACATTTCCAGGAAATATATTAAAGGAGTTTTCAGACACCCATACCCAACCGCTTGTTAAAATATTTATAGTCAATAATTTTATTATTTACATTTGACAGCAACATTTTTTAGGGTTCCGTACCCAAAGGGTAAAAACGGAACCCTATTACTGAGACTTCGCTGTCTCTCCGTCTGTCACCAGGCTGTATCTCACGAACGGTGACAGCTAGAGAGTTGAAATTTTCACAAATGATATATTTCTGTTGCCGCTATAACAACAAATACTAAAATCAAAATAATAATAATAATTAAGGGGGCTCCCATAGAAAAATGTTTTTTTTTTGTGTTTTTGGGTCTATTTAAATAACTGTAACAGGTAAATACTTGAAATGCTCACAGAATATTTAATTAAATATCTACTTTAAAAGTAAAATAATTAAATTTAAATAAAATTAGTATTTACGGGGGGCTCCCATACAAAGAACCTGATTTTTTGCAGTTTTTGGTACGGAACCCTTCGTGCGCGAGTCCGACTCGCACTTGGCCGGTTTTTTCTTAACTTACCAGCAACGCTAAAATACGGTCGAGTCGTGGCCGGCGCGTGCGCGTACAATCGGGGCACAGGAACTTGGGCTCGGGCGCGGGGAAGGGCAGGTCGTTACGCTCCTCGGAATCCGCACGCTCCTCCTTCGCCGCCGTTATGCAGGCCGCTGGAAAAGAAACGGCGTTGAGAAACTAGACTAGACTTGATGGTGGAGAGATGGGCAAAATTTTGAAAAAAAAAACGTTTTTTAAACAAATTTTTCAGCAACAAAATCACACTATAAGACATTAATTTTAAATTAAATGTCACCACGAAAAATGGAATTTTTTACTTTTTTTTTAATGCGAATTTCAGAAAATAAACGTGTGTACGTGTTCGGTATTTGGAAACATTGACGCCTTGAAATATAGTACAGGGTTTTCGTGCTTAAGTGCGTGTGTGATACGTGTAAGTGCAAGTGTGTGTATGTGTGTGCGTGTGTATATGAGTACATGAGTGCGTAAGTATGTGATTGCGTATGTGAGTGCGTAAAAGGGCTTGCGTGTGTATGTGAGTGCGTGAAAGGGCTTGCGTGTGTAGTGTGTGTAAGGCATGTGTCTGGTGTATTTATAGTGGATGTGTGGGATGTGTGTATGGTGTGGCAGGTGGTATGTGTGCGTGCGTACATCCGTATGCCTTTGCAAATATGCGTGTTTACATATGCGCGCTTTTGTGTGCGTGTAGCCACTCACCATGGAACCAGTCCTTGCACAGTTCGCACTGCGTCATGACGCCGTACTGCCGCTTCTGGCACACGCAGAACGTGACCCCGGGCGTCGGCGGCGCGCGGACTTCTTTGCGCATGTTGCGAGCTCTGCCAACAAATTATACACGTTAGTTATGATTAAATAATAGCTTAAATGACGAAAAAAAGAACTATTCAGTCCGTCAGCTAGATTATTGAAAAATATTGTCTATGTGGTACAATTGTCCTTTGTACATGGAGCTGTTATCCTGTATTTTGTTTTATGTATTTTTTTTATGTGCAATAAAGAGTCGTACAATACAATACAATAAAATACAATTTTCGTCAAGACGTGACGTCACAAGCCCCCACTCCTGAACTTTGACGACACCCTAGTGGATTTTTAACTATTCGAAAAATCAAAAAACTTCGACACGGTTGTTTTGTGATGTTAATGGATTGTTAGCTCGTAGGACCTTCATGAACGCGGATGGATTCGTTTTCTGTGCGTGTTTTCTACACAAACGGAGACACTTACTGTAGCGAAAAGGCGCTACAAGATAACCGAACTTTTTTTATTTTATTGATGTACGGCGTTATAACTGGCACACATTAATTTCCGTTTATTATTTTTAAATATACGAATGCGTTGTTGCTTTTTTTATTTTTGGAACACGGATGGGACTCCTGTTTTGACGGCGATTCTGTGTAGACAGATAGCTGAATATGATTTTATTTAAAATAATTTCTAAGCATAATTGTAACATTTTATAATATCTGTTGATATTGATATTGAGTGCACGCTTTGCTCTATATTATACTACATAACGTATTATTGTGGATTTACCGATTTGCCCGACTGATACGGCAGTGTGTTTGTTTGGCAAGAAGCTGCCTACCAGACCAGGAAGTTCATAATTATTTCCTATTATTGGATCGGCTGGTAACCAGATTATAATCAAGGCGCAGTTGGTGGCATTGAGCGCTACCAAGGATTACTACGAGGTTTGGGATGCACATATATTAGTAACCTTCACCGAGGAAAATCGTCACTACCATAGCAAGTTCTATTCTGGCTTAAGAACTCTAACCTTAGTGTTTTTGTACAAATTACTGTTTTTAATTTTCTGTAACGTTTTTATTAAGTTAAGTATTTAGTACCTATTATCTAATTAAGTTATGTACATAATAACAAACCTGTAAATTTATTCTCGTGTCGTGACCAGTTATAACGCCCGTTTTATTTCTTTTCATTATAGTATTTTATTAATTCCTTGTGGTGTTTCTTTTTCGCTACACTTCCTACTTAAAACTTGTGTTTGCGCAGACCCCCAGTGCCCTAAAAAGCACCACACGGTGGTGTCGCGCTACATTACCAACATAAGAACACACATTCACGCACTACGCTGCGTGGTGCGTGGCAGTGTGATAATCGCCTTAGCGTCTTTTGAGCGGTGTGTTAATAGCCTTACCTGAGCTCCTTGAGAAGGGCCAATTCCCTCTGCTCAGCGTGTTTGAAAGCGTGCACTATCTCGGTGGGAGTAGAGTCCTCGCTGAAGTGTCGCAGGAACAGTCCCGCTTCGAGTGATGAAGGCGCGGGTTCGGCGCCGGCGCGAGCGCGACGACGGTTGCCACTGCCCTCTGTGCGTGGGGAGAGCGCTTCGAGGAGGGAGTAGGGCCAGTTCTGTAAAGAAAGACGACACATGAACAATTTTATCCCTTTTTTGTGTTCGTTTGTGACGTCCCGTGATTTGGATTTTGGCAACTGCCTGCAAAATGCGTTTTAATGTGAATTTTCTTTTACTTAGTTTCCAGGCTTGCCGCAATATCACGCCGAGTGCGGCCCTTTTGGCGCTATTTGGCACGGAATTGTGTAATCAGTGTAAATCACCTCGAGCAAACTAGGGTGTTTAGAGTTAAGGAAATCGCTATTTTGAACTTTTCCATAATTAGTTTCATATTGCTTTGATTATTAAATCCACACAGTCACAGTGACATTTCTTGTAAAAAGGTACAAAGTGGCAGTATCAAATTCTTTGACTGTACGGCGCTAACCTTCTTAAGGAACATATCGCCAGCTCCTCGCTTCCACTCCTTGGCAGACACGAGCGCGGCGGCCAGCTGGTCCTTCTCGTACAGCGCCAGAGGGATCTGCTGCGCGCGTTTCACCAAAGCCTCTACGCTGTGCATGTATGGGTACAGGTCCTTGGACTGCATCTCTTCCACCTGGGGAGAGAGTTGGGTTAAGAGTCAAAAGTCACACGATTGGGTAGACAAAATACATGCGCTGTGCGTATAAGGTGAGTACACCATAAATAATATCGCTAATTTCTTTGTGGAGCATCCATAAAGCATATCACACTTTCAGGTTTCAGGGGGGGTGTCTGTGATTTGTGATACTCTGTTATTTCCATAGTTAAATGTGTGACTTTGGCCTAAAATTTCTAAATTTTGTGTGACGTAATTTATGGATGGTTGCTTGTCAATAATTAAAGTTGAATAGTTCCAAATCAACTGCAAATAATCCTAACTGCCAAAAAGTGAGTCCGTCCACACAGGTCATTCGACTTAAGATTTAATCGACATACGCGCGTTCGTGCGTACGCGCGTGCGTGTATGTGTGTCCGTGTCGGCGTGTACCTTGGCCAGCCAGTCCTGCGCGTGCTGATGAGCCAAACTGAGCGCGTGTAAGGAAGGCAGAGCCGCCTCGATGTCTGCTCGCGCGTCTAGTAACACTTGGACTTCGGCCAGCGTGGTATGCTGTGGCGGCTCGGCCGGGGGTTTTGATGGGTCGATGAGAATCTTGCGCGCCTTCGCCTCCCATTCTTCCACCTCCGCTGTGGGGAGAAACAGATTAGGTTTATGAGACTTGAATGCTGAAGGAACAGCTGGTCATCACTATTTGGTGGTGGTTTTAAAGAGAGATAGAGAGATTAAATCCGCGCAGCCGGTCGATGACCTCCGGAGTGAGGGTAGCCGGGTCTTCGCGGTAAGTATAGTTACCTGTCACTGTCTAACTGGAGACGTCAGAGAGTGACAAACTCACCCTTGAGTTAGAACAGCGCTTCGTCTGCTGTTTACACGCCCAGAGCTCTTGTCACGTGCATCGAGGTACCAGGCGCGCATAACACTCGAAGAGGCCTCACCTTTAAGTTTATAGAGCAGTGCTCTCTCCGTCTCAGTCCGATGATGAGGCACGACGGCCTCCGCGTCAGCTAGCAGCCGGTCGATGACCTCCGGGGTGAGGGTAGCCGGGTCTTCGCGGTATGCCCTCACGGCCTCTAAGAACTTGACTTGGGCGAGGCGAGCTTGGAGCGGGGCCAACTGAGGCAGAACTATGCAGAGCTGGCTGCCTAGTTCTACCACCTGTCGACAAAGACGGATTAGAGTCAGAACCTATTAAAAAAAGAACGAATAGGCGAACGGCGAGAAGCGAGTTAGCTACGACAGTTTTTTCGTTCGTCTGTAGATCAATAATACATCCGAGCAAGGTGCAGTTCTAGCGTACCATCGAAACCTGACCCACCACAAAATATTTACAGTGAACGTCTGACATTGCATTGCTCGACAAAGGATATCGTTACCACGTTCATCGAGGCAACTTTCTGAAACATTCTATAAGTGTAATTCTATAGCCTGTCCATTGGCAGCGGAGCGGTGAGAGAGATAAATATCCACCAATAGAATTGCATAAAATCTCCGCTCCTCTTCAGTGGGTGCAATTCTATTGGTGGATTTTTATCTCGCTCACCGCTCCGCTCCAGTGTATGGGCAGCCTAAGCGTGGGTTGACGTCAAGTCCTGTTTAAACATGTCTCACCTCCTCAAGGTCCCTGACGAGACTGGGATCAGTTTGGTCGAGCTCAGCGTTCAGCAAGTCGGCGGCGCGGGTCTCGAACTCGGCCGTCTGTCGCAACACCTCCTTAACTGCTGAACCTGTTAAAGAAATATCAAATAAGACAATCATTTGGTACATTTTTTACGGCCAGTTGGCCTGTGGTTGAGCCTGTGTGGTTGATCTTGTAGGAGACAAATTATGTTTCATCGTTAATCAGGTCACTGCACCTTGTGTTATACCTATCCATAGCGGAAAAAGCCACTAGAGTTCAAATGTCATTTTGGTTGTTCCGAGACGATTCTGCCAAACCGATTCTGGCTACAGTTTCTGTGACAGTGACGGTTGACATTTATATGTGTAAAATCACCATAGAGGACAAACCTAAACAGAGAAACAATGTTGGCCACCCAGGCCCCCAAAAACTTGGTTTGTCACTTACTAACGCCACCATCACTTTCACAGAAACTGTAGAGCCAAAAACCGTAGAGAAAAGCACTAGCGTTACGCGCGATCTTGGGCCGGCCAATAAGAGCACAGCGATCGCCTCGATGGTTTAGCGGAATCGTCTCCGAACAATCAAAATGACATTTGGGTGATTTGGGAAAGACTCCAATAGAGAGATCTCTCTCCAGGCAGATGTTATGCCTGAGGACCGAAGTCCGCAGAAAGGAAGTTGGAGTTTGTATTTACATATTCAATTTGTATTTGGATGTAAGATTTTTTTTACACCATGGTCGTTTGTGGCGCTAGGGCTCTACACCAAGTAAATAGTTCAACCTTTCCACGATAGATGGCGCTAGTTACCTTCAGGCAGCACGCAGGCGAGCTGATCGATCTCCTGCGCGAAGAGCGTCAGCTCGTGCACGCTCAGCCGGTACTTGGGGTCGTGGTGGCGGGTGCGCGTGCGCATCTTGTTCAGATCCAGCTGCTGGATGACGGAGGCGCACTTTTCCGCGTCTTCGATGGCCGTCTCGAGCGCTCGGACTAGTTCCGATTTGTGCATCTGTGAAAAAAGTGCCACAGAAATGTATGGATTAAGGTACAATATTCAAGGCATATTTCCCTCTATAGGCATAGGAGTGAGAGTGGGGCGCCCTGTATACATCGTGTTGTGGTGCCTCGGCGAAACTAGTGGGGGTAATCGGCGCATCGGGGCAAACATAGACTTACTAATGTCATGAGAATACAATAAAAGCTTGAAAAATCTGAATTAATTAATTAAATTAATGTATTGGGGTAAATATTCGGGCGTTTGAACCGCTGTCATTGTTCTCAACACTTTTTTTATCAGATATTGTTGGAAATGTTTATATAATAGTCTAGTGTGTACCTATTTGCAAAACATAGACACTATATGACACACTTATTATAACAATTTCTAAATAAATCTAGTAAAAAAAGTGTTGAGAATAATGGCAGCGGTTCGAACGCCCAAATATTTACCCTGAGTTATGGTAAAATTCATGACATGTTGTTGTTCATGAATTCATGATGTCGTGCCAGGTTGATCATGTTTTACAAATAATCCTGTACACCACAATTGTGCTTTTTTTTTTGAAAAAAATTATTCGCATTTATTTATAACAACATTAATTAAAAATTAAAAAAACCCCCGACGAGCCTCAACGCGATGGCTTCGCTGAACGTGTAACATTCTCATCACACCTAACAAATGACCTGATGACCTTGAAGACCTGAACCGATTTCCACCAAACATAGCTAAGAACACTCGACGGATATAGCTTTTGAACAAAAAAACCGCATTAAAATCGGATCATCCGTTTGAGAGCTACGATGCCACAGACAGATACATACACATTTACACACACACACACACACACACACACAGACACGTCAAACTTATAACACCCCGTCGTTTTTGCGTCGGGGGTTAAAAATACGTTCTGCCAAAATTCTTGCGGCAATGATGGTCTTTCCAAATCGCTGGTAGACTCCAAAACGACATTTAAAAGTGCTCTTAGGAGCCTATTTACATAGTTAAACTTCTCAATTTTCGTCCAGAGAGGTCTATACTCCCAGTATGTCGGCTTACCTTGAGTTCAGACGCGCGACGGAGGTGCGCCCTCAGCCCGTCCAGATCGCAAGTCTTGGGCGTGTCGGGGTCGAGGGCGTTCTGGACGGCCTCGGCCCACTCGCGGAACGCGTCAGACTTCTTCTTGAGTTTCTCCAACATGGCCGGTAGCTCGTCCAGCGTATATCGATACCTGTAAGTTGGGAGAGATTAGATGTCATGGAGAAGGAGGAAATGGGAGCTATTTGGGCGATAATTCGAGCGTTTCAAACGTCTCATTCGTTTGGCTAGATTTTATACGAATCAGCTGCAGATTTTGATATCGTTTTGTCTATTTTTTATGAATTCCTGTTCCTCTAATAGATGACTAACCAAACAACCAAAACGATGTCTTAAAGTACGCTAAAATTGTTTGTATGTATTGTATGTATGTACGTTGTTATTGTTACCGTAGTGTATGCTGTTGCGGCGCGCACGAACACAGCTGCGCGTAATGCCTGAGGCAGGCGACGCGCCTCGCGCAGGCGCAGGTGACGCACGACAGGAAGCAGGTCGTCTTGCAGAGCGCGCACTGTCGTTCGTCGTCCGGTAGCAGCTCGAACGCCTCGCGTTCTGCTGACGTCACACCCTGGAACAAGTTCAAACATGTTACTGATTCCATAAACATATACCAGAAATATAAGTCACATCAATATACCTGCGCAGAATGATGATTTGAATACGATTTTAGTCATAAATAGTGCCATTGCGCGGGAAAATCTTTACCGGCCATTGGCTAACATACTGCGCGACGCCGGCAACTCCGGCGCCGGCCTTGCCTGGCGAGATGAGCGAGAGAGAAAGATTTCATCTGTTATTGCATATTCTACCTTACGCTAAAAGTTATAAGGTTTTTATTGAACTGGCCATACATTCGATATTTGTCTGCTGTTCGACGCAAACGACGATTGCCGATGTAACTTATATTTGTGGTACATCTGTAGGCATAGACGGACCACGTAACTGAGTCCTGGTCCGCGCAGTACAAGAAAGCGAGGTGCGAGGCAGGACGAGAAAGAAGATGAAGAGAGGGCCGGGCGCAGAGCAGCCGCAACCTTTTGTCGCCGCTCGTGCGACTTTTGATTCCGAATCTAGGGACTCGAACGTCTAGTAACGAAACTAGTGCCAACCTTGGCACGAGATAAAATAGCTTAAATAGTTCAGGCACGCCGATGATACAGACGAATCCACAGCCCTTACCCAGTCCAGTAATTGCTTCCGCAGCTTCCGTTCGTCGTGTAGCATGGTCCTCATGTCCTTGGCGGCGGCGAAGGCCACGCCCAGGCTGAGGGGACAGCGCCATCTTGCGGCCAGTGGGGACAAGGGTAGCGAAGCAGAGGGTTATAGCGACTTTTGATTGCAAGTCTAGACACTAAAATGTCTAAGACAGGGATGGCAAACCAATGACAACCGCCAATCTTGTGACGCTAAAAAACAGCTCAAGCACGCCGAAAGACACAGACGAATCCAATCAAGACGAAGCCATCCAAGACGAATCTAACTAGACTTTTAAACGAATATTTGACAAATGATACAGACAAATCCATCCGAGACTAATCTAACTAGACTTCTAGACGAATCTTTGACAAATGATACAGACAAATCCATCCGAGATTAATTTATCTAGACCTAAACGAATCCTTGTCATTTTGAATTTAGAATACCATCTACATAGTTTTATTTTTGTTCGACTAAAAGCCTTCATAAAACCGTCACCAAAGGTTGCCCACCCCTGGTCCAGGGGTCGTCAACAGTTCCGCCTTCAATATAACTTCACGTATATCACCAAAACTTGCTCCTAGTCCTCACCCAGTCCAGCAGCTGCTTCCGCAGCTTCCGCTCGTCGTGTAGCATAGTGCGCATATCCTTGGCGGCAGCGAACGCCACGCCTAGGCTGAGCGAGTCCGACGACAGCGCCATCTTGCAAACTAGTTCGTCGTGCGAGAACACGCAGTAGCGCCGGAGCGTGGAGTAGTGGGCTATGCACTCGCGGCCCATTTTGAGCTGTCGACAAATTAAATTGGCGTCAATATCCATTAGAGATGCCACGAATATTCGGCCACTATTCGGTATTCGGCCTATTCGGCCACTTTTCTTGGTATTCGGTATTCGGCCGAATAGTACCATATACAGGGTGTCCCAAAGTTATGGGACATGAAGGGGAAGTACCCTAAATATCGTAGATAGTGTATTTTGCTCAAAGAAGACTTTATCTTATTTTTAAAAGTTAGTAATTCTGCATTCATAGATTTTCTAAAAATTACTTGCTTCGTCTGGGAATCGAACCGACTAAAATGTCAAAAATAAAATCATCCTGTTTTTATGATGCCAATCGAGAGAATAGCTAAAAAATAACAACTCTGCTTAAGTAACATAGTATTTTAAAAGAAAGGAACAACGTGAAATTAATCAGTTTAATCAAGTTAAAAACATGCATGTAACTGTCCTAGTCAATTATGTGGATATTTTTGTGTAAATTATTCAATTAAATGTTTAAAATGTGATTCCTCTTGTCTGATGCAAATCGCCAATCTTTTAATGAGTCCGCTGCCTGTTGATTTTCTAATAATTTTATGGTGAACACTCGATGTGATATGGCACAATTCTGTTTGTAACACGCCCACGTTCTCGTATCGCTTTTTGTATAGCATATCTTTTACATATCCCGAAAAGAAAAAATCTAATGGGGTAAGATCCTAGGATCAACAGGCAGCAGACTCATTAAAAGATTTGCGATTTTTGTAAGACAAGAGGGATCACATTTTGAGCATTTAATTAATTTAATTTACACAAAAGTACCTACTTAATTGCCTAGGACAGTAACATGAATGTTTTTAATTTGATTAAACCGATTAATTTCACGTTGTTCCTTTCTTTTAAAATACTATGTTAATTAAGCAGAGTTGTAATTTTTTAGCTATTCTTTCGATTGACATCATAAAAACAGGATGATTTTATTTTTGACATTTTAGTCGGTTCGATTCCCAGACGAAGCAAGTAATTTTTAGAAAATTTATGAATGCAGAATTACTAACTTTTAAAAATAAGATAAAGTCTTCTTTGAGCAAAATACACTATCTACGATATTTAAGGTACTTCCCCTTCATGTCCCATAACTTTGGGACACCCTGTAGATAAAAATTACACCACTTTTTATAAGATTTGTATCTATTACCAAATTACAATAGGTCAGTGGTAAGTCGTGATGGATAAAAACAAGCTTTTCAGCATTTGATTTTGCAAACGATAACGCTTATCATAGTAAATGATACCAACGTGCCATGATGTGATTTACAACAAAAAATAAACAAAAAATCGTATAATAATTTACAGGCTCGGAAGCGTGTAACTTTGTGCCGAATATTCGGCGCTTCGGCCGACAGCGTTGCCGAATATTCGGTATTCGGTATTCGGCCAAATCACTATTCGTGGCAACTCTAATATCCATTGTTTCGTTTATTTGAAGGTTGACATGGTAGAGGACGAAATATCTGTAATTTTTAGGGTTCCATACCCAAAAGATAAAAACGAGACCCTATTACAGAGACTTGGCTGTCCGTCCGTCACCAGGCTGTATTTCAATAACAGTGATAGCTAGACAGTTGATTTTTTTACAGATGATGTATATTTATTGCCGCTATAACAATAAATACTAAAAATAAAATAATTACGAGGGGTCCCGATACAACAAACTTGATTTTTTTTTTGTTATTTTTAAGTATCGACCCAACAGTAAATAAATAACAACAGGTAGGGACTTAAAATATTCACAGAATATTTAGTTGTTTACATACTTTATAAGTAAATAAATGTTTAAGGCTAGCGATCTGTCGTTACTATACCAACAATTAAAAAACCAACTGGAAAATAAAAACAGATAACTTAAATTTAATAAAAATTATTAAAGCATTTATTTATTTATTTACTTACCCAGTCGGCGGGCGTAAAGTTGACTGCCTCGGCGAAGTTGTACCCCTGGTTGAAGCCCGCGTGGTAGGCGCGCGGGAACGTTATCACGAACTCGCCCGCGTGCTGGTCCGTTCTACGCAACAATAGGATTGGATTAATTATAATTCGATAGAGCCGGGTGCACGCACAAAAAAAATGACGTATACGGCGTTACCTCGATGACGTCGATTTGAGGCGTCCCGTTAAACCAATTACGTTGCAGAAAGTTTATCAGAATTTCAACTCCAATTCTCAGCCTTCGATAACTCAGTTGGTAAAGCGGTGGACTATAAAGACATAGGTCACTGGTTCAAATTCGGTTCGAAAGAGTTCTTTTTGTATTTTATTTTTTAATGCATGCTATAAAATAAGTTAATTATATTATAATATTGAATGAATATACTGTAGTAATTCATTCAAAATAAAATTAAATACCTAAAATTAAAAAAAATCTTTTGAAAAATGGAACCATTCCATCAGTATTTTCTTACGACGTACGGTAAGTCTTTAAGATGTACACATCTTTGATTTACGGGTAGCTCTTATAAGCATTTCGATATTTAGTTAAAAAATTTCATACATCAAACATCAAAGTAATTTAGGAAAAAATTAAAATGGAAAAATTGCTATTATAAAAAACGATTTTGGGGAAAATAATTGCCATCCCCGTGTATGTGTGTGTATGTATGTTACCTGTAGACGGGCACGCCGGCCCGCATCAGGATGTTGGGGTTCATGATGGTGACGAGCTGATGCAGCAGGTCCGGCTGCAGCTGGAACAGCTCTGGTGCCTCCGCCTTCATGGCCGCTTCGAATTGCTCGGCCTTGGAGCCAGGGACGCCGTACCTGTAAGTAGACGATACGTAGATATGTGGCCAATTGGAAGGCACAAAGTAGTTTACACTAATATTGATACGCATAATGCTTGTTGACGCCACAACAAACTGTTACGGCCGCAATCCGTTGTACATGACATGACGTCGCGAATTCGGACGACGGCCGGTAGACCGCGTCGCACAGCCATAGCGGCAATACACTATTTCTTACTAGCTTTCCGCCCGCGGCTTCGCCCGCGTGGAATTCGGTTATATTGCGGTATAAAGCGAACATTCCCTCGGGAATATCAATTTTTTCCGGGATAAAAAGTACCCTATTATTTAATCCTGGCTTCTAACTTTAAGTACGCAAAATTTCAAATCGGTTCAGTAGTTACGGCGTGAAAGCGGAACAAACAAACAAACTCACTTTCTGATTTATAATATTAGTAAGGATTCTGTCTTTCAGTGATACAACTTTTTTAGCGTATGGTTTGAAAAAATAAACTATAGATAAACGTCAAATGTCCGTCTCTCACCAGGTCTTGGGCTCGCCCCAGTGCAGGTAGTTGATGGAGTAGCTCCAGTGGTCCTCGTTGTGCCAGCAGAACGTCGCGAAGCACATGCCCACGTACAGCCACGGCACCTGCGAGACGAAAACATTATAAAGGCCGATAAGGAAATCCCTAACGATATCGTAGATACCTGTTTGTTAACAAAACTTGAAAATATAATATGAGTACAGATTTTTCTCTAGGATTTGGGGCGCCGTCTTCGTGAGAGTCTTGATTCACACTCTGGGCCATTCTTGCTGCAAAGGTTGTTTATCGCAGTTCAACGCGGAAACGCGGGTAGCGTTTTGGGCACCTTTGCGCCAGGAATGACACGGGGAGGTTTGTGTGACTGATTTTTTATTGTGTTGTGTTTTATTCGTGGTTTATGTTCATTCATAATAAAAGTTTATCATCTGAGTACTTTCAGATTTTCTTTTGTAAATAAATAAAAACAAATGTATCATCAACATCAAGGTTTTCCTAAAAAGTGCTAACATTATTGACAGCTTGCAGGCAACTAGATACACCTGCCTTCACCTCTCTTCGCCTTTAGCGCACCGCGGTTTGTTGTATGCGCTCATTCCATTTTTTTTTGGAATTTCCCGATGTAAAAAATAAGTGTTTTCTTTTATTTTACTTTCGTGTTGTGGGTGAAAACGGGACCCTATTACTGAAACTTCACCGTCCGTCACCAGGCTGTATCTCACGAACCGTGCTATCTAGACTGTTAAAATTTTCACAGACTATGTGTTTCTAATAAGGAATAACGTTCTTACCTTCATGCCAGATATGTCCGCGTTGATGTGACCAAGCACCGACCCCTCTAGCACGGGCAGGTTGTTCAAATTCCAGCTGGACTCTGCGTACTGTTGCTCGCCGGGGTAAAGGTGCATGCTTGACTTAGTTGGGAAACCTGGGGAAAGGACAAATGAATAAGCGGTCGGGTCTTACAACAGGCGTTTTTAAGGGTCATACATAAGTTCAGCGATTTGTGACACTTGAACAAAGTTACAGTACTTATCGTTGAATGCGTCTTATTACTGCAATGGAGATATCGACAGGGTTAAAAATAGTAATTCTAATTAGTCCGTTAGTTAGATTATGGTAAAAAAAGAGACTCGTGCTTTTTGGTTTATCAAATAACTAAACAGCTAAAAAGTTATAGATCATCATATTTCCGGAGTGGTGGCTTGTGACGTCACGCCCAGGTAGAAATTGTACCATATAGTGGCGTCACGCGAAACTTTAAAGCGCTGTATTATCGTCATTTATTGTTTGTGAAAGAAAATAAGAAAAATATGTTTTATACTTTTTAGTAATGTATTTGACGGACTAAATAGTTTTTTTTTACTCTTCTAATCTATTTACAATGACCACCCGTGCCACTAGTCTCATCAGTCAACGGACGACGCAACCCTCAGGAGTCGAAACCTATGTCAAAATAAACGTCATCTGCCAACTGACCTGATCCATGGTCCATGGAGTGCAAGTCGGCCCCATACTCGACAGTGACGTCCTCATCGATCGAGGACACGACGCGCCAGAACTCCTTTTCCACCGTCGACGTCGGCACCATCTAGACAAACGGATGAAGGTGATACCTTTGTACTCTAACTTTCACTCAAAAAAAGACATTTAAATTACTAAAAAAAAATTGTATCCCTAAGGCCCTGCGCAGACGACAGACTATCCGCGACTGACTTTTTTGGTCTGTGAAAATAGAACCTATGGAATCATACGCAGTAACGCACACGACGCGCAAAAAGTTCGGCGCACAATGCATACAATCCACGCAGACCTTTTGTGCGCCGCGGACTCGATCGTACAAAAAGTCTGTCGTCTGTGCTGCCCCTAACCGTCAAATCCTCACACATTTTTAAGTAAACCCAAAACTTCACCGCAAATAGTGAAACCGTTTGTTTTGAGAACATTATAACAAACAATAATAATTGTTTTAGCAATAATGTTTTTCAGTTTTACTTGGATATCTGATAATAATTCGTCTTTACGAATATCACTTTTAACTAGTTCTTTTTGAGTAGTTCCATGTTAGAAGGCCTTAGATTTCTAGCGTCATCATCAGACTTACGTGTACGGGCATATTGAAGTAATCAGACTTGAACTGGTCGGCCATCTCACCGAACTGCTGCAGCGTGTATTCGCGGGACGCCTGCTCGAAGCCGAACGCCTCTGTCGGCTTCGACACCTGTGGAGGGAACATTATAATTACTATCAGTCAGCGAAAAGGAGCAAGGGATATGTTCGCCTTTGTACTTGTGTTTTGTTTTGTGCTTGTTATTTTGTACAATTAAGATTTACTAACATACATACATACCCGGAAATTCAAAACCTAAAAACAAATGCTAGAAGCGGCTACGAAACGTGAATCAGACATGGTTTTGTGTATGTAGCGTTTGTGTCCTCAGCCTATCCTAGTACATTAAGAAATCGCAGACTTTAGGCTGCCTGTCCAGTGGAGCGGAGCGAGGCAGCGGAGGAATGAGCGAGATAATAATCCACCAACAGAATTGTATCCACTGAAGAGAAACGGAGATTTTATGCTATTCTTTGATTTGATTTCCCGTGTAGTGCCGGGTTAGAATAGCACCTCCCCCTTTCTTCCCGTGGGTGTCGTAAGAGTCGACTCTGGGTAAGGGTTAGTGTATCGTAGGCGATGGGCTAGCAACCTGTCACCGCGATATCACATTTAACCATCTGGTTACCCTGAATTTGCTAAACGTGGCACTGGATTTTTTGAATTCATGTGCTCTGCCTATCCCTCTTGGGAATACAGGCGTGAGAATATGTACGTATGTATGTATGTATGTGTGTGTGTTACCTCCTCGGCGAGGCAGACGGGGCACCGCCAGTCGCCCTTAGGCACGATGGCCAGCGGCGGCACGAGGCAGAACGTGTGGTACGAGTCATCGCAGCCATCGCAGAGGAGCATCTGTTCTTCTACGTCGCCGCGTCCGCACACGCGGCACATGTATTTGGCGAGCTGAAAATAAATACTATTAGACTTCTGTAGAGACACCTAGCGCCATCTATCATCGAGTGGTAGAACTTCTACTGTCAAGAAAAAAGGAAGCCTACATCCCGCTATCGAAGTTTCGACGAACGGTTGCATAAATACAATTTCTAACTTCCTCTCTGCGGACTTCGGTCCCCAGGCAAAACACCTGCCTGGAGAGAGATCTCTCTATTGGAGTCTTTCCCAAACTTATATCACGGTAAAGAGGATGCTTAATGCTTATGTAAAGAAACAGGTTTCCGGCACAAACAGATCTGTGCGATTCGGTACCGACCGGTGCAGGCTCAACTCATCATTATTACGCGCTCTGTGCGAAGCTGACCGCTATGTTGTACGCACTTGTATGTGGCACAGGCATAAATAGGGGGCATTCGTAATTATTGTCTCTTAGCTCCTATCGGTCGCAGCGTGATGTTACATAGCTTAAAACCTTCGGCGCTAAATGCTCTATCTAACACAAAAATATTTTTTCAATTCGGATCAGTAGTTCCTGAGATTAGTGCGAACATACAAACTTTACGCTAGTATTTTAGTCGAGTTGCGGGTATTTTAGTAACTAAAAGTGTCTGAGCAATAAAAACTCGCCCGTCATGGGCTAACTAGTCCGCGTCAACTAGCGGAGGCCCTATTTTTTTTTCTCTCTCTCTCTCTCTAGTTACCGGGTCGGGAGCGCAGTCGGGCTTGCCGGCGGGCGGCGCGGGAGTGACAGAGACAGTCATACTGGACATGCGATGCTCGCGCAGGCGCGTGGAGCGACTTTACCCAAACCAAATTACCCCGTTTTTTTCACATTTTCCTATGTTCCTCGGCTCCTATGGGTCGCAGCGTGACGTTACATAGCTTAAAACCTTCCTTGTTAAATGCTGTATCCGAAACAAAAAGAATTTTTCAATTCGGATCAATAGTTCCTGAGACGGATCAATAGTTCCTGAGATTAACGCGAACATACAAACTTTACGCTAGTATTTTAGTGGAGTTGCGGGTATTTTACTAACTAAATATCTTTGAACAATGAAGATTCATCCGTCAAGAGCTCGCTGGACATCCATGTCAGCTATGAGCTAGCGAAGGCGCATTTTTAACCGACTTCAAAAAGGAGGAGGTTCTCAATTCGACCTAATTTTTTTTTTATTATTATTTTTATTTATTTTTTTTTGTGTGTATGTTACTCGATAACTCGAAAACCCGTGGACCGATTTTCAAAATTTTTTTTTTAATCGAAAGGGTATAACTCGAAATTGGTCCCATTTGCACGACACCAGGATCTGATGGTGGAATCTTGGAGAAATCGAGGGAACTCTTCAAATTTTATATGGAGATGTACGGCGTTTTCGGTAATTTGTTGATGAAGTCAAGATTTTACATTCAGTAAACAGAATACTTTCAAAATATTGCTAACTAGTTGTGCCCGCGACTCCGTCCGCGTGGAATAGTGACAAATTTCCCCCGTTTTTCCTACATTTTCCACTGTTTCTTCGGTCCTATTGGTCGCAGCGTGATGTTATATAGCTTAAAGCCTTCCTTGATAAATGGTCTCTCCAACACAAAAAATATTTTACAATTCGCACCAGTAGTTTCTGAGATTAGCGCGTTCAAACAAACAAACAAACTCTTCAGCTTTATTATATTAGTATAGATTTGAAGTCGGTTTTTTTTTGTTTAAAATTATTTTTTTCTGTCCACTTACCGGGTCGGGCGCGCAGTCGGGCTTGCCGGCGGGCGGTGCGGGAGTGACAGAGACAGTCATATTGGACATGCGATGCTCGCGCAGGCGCGTATAGTGACTTTGCCGAAACCAAATTAATACAACCCGTTTTTTCCACATTCCCCTATGTATCTCCGCTCTTATTAGTCGCAGAGTGACGTTACATAGCTTAAAACCTTCCTTGTTAAATACTGTATCCAGCACAAAAATAATTTTTCAATTCGGATCAATAGTTCCTGAGATTAACGCGAACATACAAACTTTTAGGCTAGTATTTTAGCAACTAAACGTATCTGTACAGTGAAAATTGGTCCGTTACGAGCTCGCTAGTCCGCGTCCGCTAGCGAAGGCGTTTTTTTTTTTACTTTTTTCTTTTTTTTAACTTTTTTTTTCTTTTTTTCTGTCCACTTACCGGGTCCGGAGCGCAGTCGGGCTTGCCGGCGGGCGGCGCGGGAGTGACAGAGACAGTCATATTGGACATGCGGTGCTCGCGCAGGCGCGTCGAGCGCGTGACGCGAGCGCGGGCCCCGCAACTGCCTGTGGCTGACATCCATTTGTTCTCGCGAGGGCCTGTGGGAAACAGGACAAATTAGAATACGATATTTTAGGGCCCTTCTAAACGGACCCCACTGTACTGCAATTTGTGGCCCGGCAACTATGTGCATCTTGCTTTAGTGTACGAAGAAAGAGGAAGGTAACAATGGTTGCCGGCCACAAATTGCAGAAAAATGTGGCCCGTTTAGAAGGGCCCTTATCAACATTATTCCATGCATACATCATAATGGCTGTATTTTAAAACCACTTACATACATGCATACAATCATGCATGTGTTCCCAAATGGGGTAGGCAGAGCACACGAATCGTGACATAGAAAAAACCATGATATGACCATACCACGCTTCACACTGACTTCTAGCATAGTTTTAGATTGGCAATTTTTTTTTAAATACAATACTATATTTCTAATCACAGCCAGGGTCGCCGTCATCGGAACGATGAGGAGGACTATTATTAGATTGGCAATGATGCAAGAGGTAGATAGGATAGTGACAAGTTGCTAGCCTATCACCTAAATCTATCGACATCCACGGAAGAAATGGAGAGGTGTTATTCTATCCTAACTCCACACGGCAAAATATCGCTGCGGGAAAATTGTCATAGATATGTGTGCGACATTTGAAAGATAATTTTCTAAACATACTTTACAATTTTTTGATGACCTTCATACTGAACTTCGATTGAAAAACTACAAAAACTGCAGTTTTCTAATTTTGTACCCCCATCAATGGAACCCACCAAAAACTAGCATTACTCTCTGCCCATCAGTATTATGTAAAAAAACCAAAATGCACTCACTCCGCCGCTGCTCGCCATTCTCCTTCTCCTCCTTCTTCTCCTCTTTGACCGGCGTCTTGGGGTCCAGGGCGCCGGCCAGGGCGCCCTCGGTGTGGCTGCCCTCGGCGGCCGGCTCGGGCTCGGCCGGCTTGAACCGGCGCGCCGGGGGCGGCGTGGCCGCGCACTTGGAGCCGGAGCGGCTGCGCGCCGTGTTCGCTTTTTCCGGGGTCTGTTCGCCTTTCACTTCGATCTTCTGCGGCAAAGAATTATTGGAGATATAGATTGTAAAGAGATGTCAAGAGGGGGCAGAAGTTTCTTCTTTTTCTAGTCACTAATATGGCACGTGACAGGAAATCCATTTGTTGTTGATTTGTTATAGTTATCAGAAGAAGAACTATAAGAAGAATTTCTAGAAATGAAGGCTGATGCATCTATTGAAAAAGTAAAGGGAAGGGTAACGAAAAAAAAATTGTTTGGGGAGCCTTTCTCAACATTAATAAGTACCATTAGTAAGTATAAGTGTGTGCTACCATTGACGATTTTGTTATAAAACGAAGTTAAATGTCAATAGTTTGTAAAGTATAAAATGAAAAAAAAGGCTTTATTAAACAAAAAAAAATCCAAATACAACAAGTTTACGGCTATAAACTGTATGTACCCAAGAAGTATATCTGCGACGAGGGGCACTGATTTTTTCTACATCTTAACTTTGGGAGCAACATTCATTGACACAAATAAATAAATCATTTTATACAGAGTCCGTATTTTGACGTGATATACCCATGAAGACTCCGCCAACTAATGTACTTTTATCAAAATGGCCGCCCCACTTGACTTGTCAGTCCACGGTCAGTGAAAGATCTAGGAGAAGGTCTTAAGTCTTAAGGGTCTAGAGAAGCCTGCACAGTATTCCCAAGAAAATAAGTCACATCGGCTGTTTCCGCCGGCGCCGAGAGGCGCAGACGATATCCGACAGTAGCCAAACGTGTAATTTATCTATATCGAACTTTATTTATTAACAGAATGGGCATAATTTTGCTTGCTATGTATTCTTAGCTCGGCTATTCCTAGCTGCGTTTAGTTCGGCTACTCGACGTTTGTTGCGCTGGGGCGCTACATATCTATCAACCAACCAATCACAAGGCAAGCTTTTAACGCGCAAAAAAATCTCATTTATCATTGGCAGTTCAAAGTTTCTTGTGCCACAAAAATTGGTCTATAGCGCAGGCACATCGTAAAGCAATATTTATTTGGTACTGTACCATTGTATTCTCGGCACTCACAGTCTCCTTGGTGTCGGCAACGACGCCGCTGCTCTTGAACACGTCGTAGGGGTACAGGATCCGTTCGTAGTGACTCTTGAGGATGGATCCGACACCTTTGCCTTGGGGATGGCCCATGCGCCGGGCGATCTTGGACCATTTGCGCTCCGCGGAGCACGCTTCGAAGCCATCTGGGGGAAAGTGAGACGTTATTGGGTGATGGGCAAATGTGTGTACTGGGCGATATAATACTACATACATACATACATCACGCCTGTATTCCCAAGAGGGGTAGGCAGAGCACATGAATTCAAGAATTCAGTGCCACATCTAGCAATTTCAGGGTATCCAGATGGTTAAACGTGATATTGCAGTGACAGGTTGCTAGCCCATCGCTCACAATACACTAACCCTTTCCCAGAGTCGACTCTTACGACACCCACGGGAAGAAAGGGGAAGGTGCTATTCTAACCCGGCACCACACGGGGCTAATAATACTACATACACATAAATACCCATACATACATAGAAGGACATGGAAGTACACTAAACATTGTAAATATGACACTGCTTTAAGGAAACTTTGTTTTATGCAAGTAATGTCTTGGTTAAATCTTCGCTAATTTGAAATTTTGTATTCCCAAATGGGCTAGGCAGAGCACACGAAACGTATGGAAATAACACAGATAAAAAAACCTATGTGAAAAAAATACAGATCAACTTACCTGCTTCTTTGACAATCTTATGCAGAGCATACAAGTCAAGGGGTTTCCTCTCGACGGTCGGGATCTTGAGGACAGAGCCCTGCAGCTCCCAGAACTTGATGATCTGGTCGAGGAAGTTCAACTTCACACGGGTGATGGCCTGCAAGATACATCAGTTAGAAGACTAGTCTATCAACCTTGTACAGTCACGAACCGGGATTGTTGAGCCACTTGCCACTGTTCGTAATTTAGACGTGTAATCAATGACCAATGTGACCGACTAAATGTCAGCTATTGGATTAGTATTACACTACCAAGTTACAAACATAGGTAAATGGCTCAACCAATTGCTTCCTTACCCATCATAGAACCTACAAATTTACATTCAACATTGTGGTGACACAGCTTCGTTCATTGAAGAAAATGTACATGACATTTATTGTGACAACATGCTACGGTGTGTCAGAAAACAGTCACATTGAATGTCCGCTAGTTCATTTACTTACCTCCAACTCATTCAAGCGCTGTATCCGCGGCGTGAACCGAAGCCGGTCGACGTCCACGGCAAACGGAGGCTGCCAGTGCTGCGAAAGAAACCACACATCAGTCAAGCTGCACCTCTATTTTTTTTATATATGTATATTTTTTTATCTAAATCAGGCATCAATTTGCATCATCTTTGGGTATTTTTGATTCAAACCACTTGACTGTTTAGCCCGGGAGTAAATGCACCTTTTTGCTTTCGTGTACATGGTACTGTCAAATGACTAAAGGCCTGTTCGCCGCGATTTTTCTTGAGACAGTTTGCTCTCACCGTGCTCGCGGCGATCTCGCGTCGCCTAAAAATCGCCAAAAAAGAATCGCTAGTATGAAGAGGCCCTAAGGAACAAAATTTAAATTTTCTCAAGAACTCAAAGGCAAATCATGGAAATTATAAACGTATCTAACTGTTTTCAACCTGTGTTAAACCAATTGTGAGATTTACAATGTAACCATAATAACTGACAACAAGGTTTAAAATAAATTGCATTCAATCCTCAACTTCACAGCAATTCAATTGCAAACAAGAATAAAATTTTAACATAAACAAACAAGACTATTGAAATAGTAAGATAATACATACTTAAAAGGTTAAAAAATAATTCTATCACAGATTTTCCAGTTCTAGAAAAACAAAATAGCATTGTTACTTTCAGAGTTTCACAAGTATAAACAACAAATGTTGTAGCCAAAACAATACTACCTTTGTTATGGTTCAAAACGAAAACATACTCTATTTTGAATCCTATTTCCTCCCTGCTTTTACTGAAAATGAATAAATGAGCTCTTTAGAATACAGGAACAAAATATAAACAAAAAGATAGTCTGTCATTGTAGCGATTTTTGTACATTAGGTTGAAACTTAAGAGATAAGAATCAAACAAGAATGAATCAAGCGTACCTCATTGTTTCATGCATTTGTATTCACAATGCATCACTGGTTAAATATGGCCACAGGTAGAAATTGTGGCAAATAGTTTGAAGCTTGAGTAAGGTTTGTCACTTGTAAGATAAAGATAACTTTAACAGATTTGTAAGCAAGTAAATTCATACATTACACCTGTATTCTCAAATGATCCATGTCTCATAGCAACTTTTACTTTTAGCATATTATATTTTTAAATTATAAGCTTGATAAAAGAGACATAATAGGGAGAGGTTACTAGGTGACTAGCCTGACGCCTAAAATGTCCCTTAACCTATTTTGCTAACTCGCCTGCCTCCACACAAGTTAAGTAAGTAGACACACCAAAATAGAAAAACATGACACACAAATTTTTAAATCAAGAAGGTGAAATAAGAAGATGGTTTTATCCCTTACGGGATCTCACAGCCAACCTCTCTGATCTCAGTCACTGTGGTATGTTGTCTCCAATTTTTTAACTGTGGTATAGTCAAGCTCAGAGTCCTTTAAGGCGAATTGATCACTTGCAGCAATTTACGACAGATAAAAAAAAATTTTGGTCATAGTTGTTCAAATGCAAAGCATAGAATTTTGTGGTAGAATCTTTGGAAAGCTAAAGCTATGCTAGAAGTGGCTGCGAAGCGTGATAGTCATAATAATGGTTTTGTCTATGTCACGTTTTGTGTGCTCTGCCTACACCATTTGGGAGCACAGGCGTGATTGTATGTATGTATGTACCAAAATGGTCTTATGTTGATTATTTTGTCTAGCACTAGCATTATTAAATTAGATGACAACAACTATCACTTACTTTGAAACTCTTTATAAGCAGTCTTGTTAATGATCATAACTGTTAAATGACTAAGATTCACTAAGATTGACTAACATTAATGGTTATTATTGTTATACAAACATATTTAAATCACATATAAACACTAATGTACAGTAACACAAAGAGATGGAAACATACATGTTGAATAATGTTGAGTTTCATATGGTGTTTAAAATTCTAAAGGTGACTATTTGACCTTTATTCTAGAATAATGGCTGCCCATTTGAGAAAACTGTGCAGTGTATAATATTTACAAACACAGGAGAGAAAACTTTAAAAATACAATGGTTTGTGGCAGTGACATCAGTTAATTGAATGTCTTTTTTTCCCTTGTCATTAATAATATTATAGGCCTTTAATATTACTGTGTGTGAAATAAAACTAAAGGACACCGGAGGTGTCAATCACTCCAGACTAAAGAGACACAGTATCCCAATCCTAACTAGCAGATTTGAGAACTGACAGAAGTGGACGGAACACCCAGTGGAGTTACATATTATTTGAATACGAAGAACCACCAAAGGAATGGCTTATTGTGATGGAAAAACACAAATAAAAAACCTGCCTGATGATGAATTAATTTCAATGGGGTGTCTAAAATGTGAGAGGAAGGTTCCATGCCTTTACAACTTATCCTGTCGGCTCAGCGAGGTAAGACTAGAGTCAGGCGCTGCGCAGACGACAGTGTTTTGTGCGATCGAGTCTGCGCAGCAATAAATTGTCTGAATGGCGCGGTGACAGCTTCCACGAAACTCTGAATGGAAATTCCTGGAAGCTGTCACCGCGCCATTCAGACAATTTATGGCTGCGCAGACTCGATCGTACAAAACACTGTCGTCTGCGCTGCGCCTTACGCAACGCATGAGACCAAGCTAAAGCTACCAAGTTAAAGTTACACTTCACATTGCTTATAAATAGGCATAGACAGAAATTTCATGTGCAGATTACTCTAATGCCCCCATTGACGATCACTCTGGGATGTGGGTTTTTCCTAAAACTCGATCAACCTGGTCCAATTTGATCGTCAATGGCGAATTGTCACTCCAGAGTGCGAACAACCAACGGAGCGATGCCGGTGTTTTACGAAAAACCCACATCCCGGAGTGATTGTCAATGGGGGGCATAAGTTGAAACAAGCACCAAGCTGTGTGCTTTGTCAAAGTTGAGTGACTAACAAACGGTTGCTATTGTGAATGATTTCCTTATGTTAAATGCACAACACTTGCTATGTTTGTTGTTACAACTATTAATACACTTAGTTCACAAAGTTCATTTCCCGAACATTACAAACTTATAATTAAATGTACGCGGGACTTAATCGCGATTTTATTTATTTACCTTCCGCGCTCTGCTTCAGTCAACTCGTGACCAAGGTCGCTGTAACGCGGCCGAAACGTCGAGAAGGTAAATAAATAAAATCGCGATTAAGTCCCGCGTACATATAATTATGAGTGAG
>BHDV01008644.1:207172-239986 GCA_005406045.1 Adoxophyes honmai | reverse complement strand
CTCAAAATTTAGTAATAAAATAAATAGTTGCGAATTTATGCACCGTGTGGTAAATTTTACCCGGTAGCGCCTCCTGCCGTGTTAAAAGCTTTATGTCCTTTAGCACCAATTTAAGAACAATATTTAGTCATGAAATAAGGTACCTTTACATGCTTTTTCACATACATCACAAATGGGGTAGGCAGAGCACACAAAACACATTTGACATTTCATAGCAACTTTAAGCATAAATTTAGGTTTAAAACATATGGAGGAGGATAATGGCTATTTTAATGTGTTTTTTTTTTTACTTATGAGTAAAGAGTGACTCAGACCATAATTTTATTGTTTTTTGTTAAATGCATTCTTAGTAAGTTAACTTTCAACACTTTATACATATGCTTAGACATGGAACAATGTTTTATTTATGAGCACATTACTGTATTTTTGTTAAAATCAGCAAAACTTGTAATGCACTGTATTTTTCACTTCCCACTTTTAGGGGCTAAACAACAGTAATTCACTGGCTACCACAGAAAATAGCACTCAATAAATGTTGTTTTGTTTGTTACAAGAATAAGGTACCTAATTCACAATGGATTACAACAAAGTTGAAATGTTGAGTCAAATTTGTCATGGTCAAATCTAGATTTCTGATAATTTTAATAAAACCATAAAAAGAAATTGTACAGAATGTGGCCTGTGAAACATAGAGTTCGCACATTTTTTTAGTAGGTTTTTAGGAATGTTAAGTTACTGACAATATTTCAAGGTAGTTTTACTCTTTTGACAGGTTTGATTTAAATAAATTTTAACTTTATTTGCAACTCATATAAGGTAAAACTTAGCTAATTACTGTTCTTGATTATTAGGGCCATTGATTTTGAGACAAAAAGGTATGGTCACTTTTTTTCAGTATCACAGGTGAGTCACATCTTTTTGCATTTTTATGGTTTTGTTTCTAGTAATATTAACAGCAATCTGATAATAATTCCTACACCACTTCGAAATGCTTACTTTATACAACAAAATTTGAGAGATTAAAATTGAAATATTTTATAAATAGTAATCTAAAGCCCACTCAGAAGTTTGCCTCATTCTCACAGTTATGATTGTGTTATTATGCAAAAATATCATATTAAAAGCCACAAAATTACCAAGAATACAATGTCTTGCTAGTCATGTTTATGGCCACATGGTCAGTTTGAAAAAAATAGCAACAAATACAACCATAAAAGAGCCTACATAGATTGTAGTCAGCCCAGCCAGTTCACTTAAATAGAAAAAAAAAACTTTAAAAAATCATGAACATTGTCCCAATCTGCTTGCTTTAGCTGGGAGTACAGTTACACGCGACAAAAACGTCGCAATAGTTATTTTTTTATCTCAACTATTGTAGGCAGCAGGGACACAAGATGGCAACCAGACTTCTATGCACAATATGCCAATGCATTTAATGTCAATAACTTGCATTTTGCACAAGTGTGGGCTATTTAAAGATGCTCTGCCATGTTTTAACAAGGATTACGCCCTAAAATCAGAAAATAGATAACGCGCAAGAGCCACAGGCGGGCTTATATGGTTGCATCACACAACAATTAACGTGCGAGTTTAGGGTTAGAAAATCACTATAAAACGACGATTCCTAACTGCGAACCTAGTATTTTGAGTGTAATTGAGGGTTTTCCGTGTTTTACAACAAAGGGTACTAACCGCAGGGGGTTTGATCTTGCAAATTCCGGACTTCTCAGCGATTGGCCTTATTTTGCTGATGTACGCCAAGGGGTCCAGGAACTCCTCCGGCGTCGGCTCGAACACAGGAGCCTCCGGAGGCACAGTGAACGTAAAATTGTCAGGTTTCATGGGGGACGCCGAGTCCCCCATACTAACTTCGACATTAGCTTCGTCACATTTTCCCATTTTTGAGAAAAACTATACAGTTCACACAAATTCAACAAAAAATAGCACTACAGCATCATCAAGTGTTAAGGTATGAATAACGCACGTCCACATAGAAATAAAAGCATTAGAATTTGTCCTTCCATAAGGAATCACAACGAGATAATTGAAATTATCACCAACAAATATCAAGAGTCCTATTGCACGTCCGCCATGCGAAATTGAACTTTCGAAACTGCAGTGTTGCCACACGAGATAAATTGGTGCGCATTTATGTTTTTTTCTACTGTGCATTTTACACGAATAAGGGCAGTTGTACATAAGAGACTATTTTTTCTGTATAAAACAAACAAAAATGTGGCGTTGTGTAACTTCAAAGTTTAGGACACTTTGCCTTTTTTACATTTAATACATTTCAAGAATTTTGATAAACAACTAATATACCAAAAACTAAAATTACTTCGATTCGCAACACTGCTCCTGAAGCCACAAGTCCAAGGCTTGGACTGTCCAATATTGAGCCACCGTGCTTAACTAGCTTAATCTGACCTAACAAAGAAAGATACCTTAGCCAACGTGATAGTTAGCTAACAGAAAAGAGTCATTGACAGTAAAATTTATTCTGTATTCCCAAGAGGGGTAGGCAGAGCACATGAATTAAAAAAAAACAGTGCCACGTTTAGCTATTTCAGGGTAACCAGATGGTTAAACGTGATATCGCAGTGACAGGTTGCTAGGCTAGCAACCTGTCACTGCAATTATCACGTTTAATAGCCCATCGCCCACAATACGCTAACCCTTTATAATTTTACTATCTTTAAATCAATCATTGGATCTAGTAAGAAGATTTATTTACTAAGCAGCTATTCATTTATAAGATCCAAATTGTATTATTTTTTACCGTTCAATATTGTTTTGTACTTCTAACTCAAACAAAAAAAATACAAAATTCACGACACGACAATTTAATTACCAGAAAATATTTTAATTCTACTACACTGTATGTACAATCTGTTACAGATTAAAATAGCGATTGAACAAATGGAGTCATATAGACATTGAAGGCCAAAAAGGGAGAAAGAAAAAATATGGCCAGACAAGTAACACTCTTCCACGAGGCACTGGCAGGTAATTCACCAAATTGGAAACAATGAGATGCTGGGAAGGAGATGGAAAAGTAGAATACAATTTGAAAAAAGTTTACTGTTAATTATTATTCTATAGCGTTACGCGGGTAGTAGGCTAGAAGGTCTTCGCTAAGGATCTACGCTACCATGATTTTACACACTAGTCCTGCCGCAAAGCAGCAGTGATCGTGCTGTTGTGTTCTGATGCGGAGGGTAAGACAGCCAATACAATTTATGAATATAATGTTTAAAGCTTTCGTAATTTAGTGTTGAGGTATTACGCTTTACGCCTCTGTCTGGAATTGTGGATATCACCTCCAGGTAACCCATTCAAGTGTCTTCTTTAAGCCAAAGATACATTAGGCTACACTACATGTCGAGCGATGTAACGCGACGTCGCCGGACATCGCTCGACATGTCGCGCGACACGTGTATATACGCGGATATAAGTCGCAGGACATGTCGAGCGATGTCCGGCGACATCGCCCTACATCGCTCGACATGTCGCATGACATAAATATGTCGCCTAATGTATCTTTGACTTTATGGTAAAAAAAGCTAAAAATTAAGAAAAGATTTACGTGTACACTGTTGACCAATTCACCTCTTATCCAATTATTTTTCTAGTAATAGACTATTTTACTTACTTCTTAAATCAGTATCCTATAAAAGAGATATATATGTATTGTGACGTTTGTGAAATTATAGTGATAGAATCGTCGTTGTTGAAGTAAAAAAAAAAACCACTTAAATTTTCAAATATTTAATTGTACAAGTCGATGTGACAGATGAAGTTTCTTATTTCAATAACAGACATCAAATTACTTAGAGCATAAATGAGGATTTAGGAATCGCGTAATTAATTGGTTACGAGTTCTGAAAAATAAATAACATTACAGTGTATTGAAATTGAGTTACAATTTACAATAAAATTATTTTGTACGTTTTCAGTTTCACGTTACTTTGACTTCTCCGTTCTTTTCCATCAGCAAGTAGCGCCATCTGCTTTATGTTTTGGCATTCGTCGCTCGTGTAATCTCACCTTAAAGCTGACGTGTACAGCAAGCTTTACGAAATGAAGCTGGCAACATTTTTAACTTGTGCTTGTGTATACAAAGCTTTATTATGCCTAGCTAGCTCCGTAAACGTGCCGTCCCGAATGCAATCGATGAAATCACATCCGTCAATTCCGTCATCCGCCATTTGCGAAAGTGGCCGATCGCTGCTTCGCAGCGCGAGTGTCGTACGTTTGAGTATGTCGAGAGTGTAATTTTGTTATTTTCAATTAAACTGTGACTCCAGTGCGGGATTTGAGCAGTTAAAATGATTGTGAGATTTTGGAGCGTGCTGTGCCTGGGAGTTTTGGTGGCTTCGGCGCACAAAGCCGAGGGAAACAACGGCGATGAAGGTTCGTAATTATAATCATCGCTCTATTTATTTTTTATCGCACTTGGTTTTATTTATAAACAGTGTGTAAAAAATAAGCCAGCTTATTTAAAGAGTTACGGAGAGTTTTTTAGTGTTTTAATTATTTTTATCTCATAAATTGGAGCTTTTCGTTTTAAGGGATGTTGAACTGAGTGCGATGATTTTCCTGAGGGTTTTCCGAGGGGTATGTTAGTTATTTACTGACTTTCTAAAGTATCTCGAGGGATTATTGTGTCGCGAGTTGGTGTTCGGTCTGTGGGTGTAGGTTGATAGCCGAACCGGCCAGACGACTTCTCGAGCTCACGGCGCTGACCGTGCATACAGCGTGCACACACGTGCAGCGGCGATGTAGGCGTCGGCTGAATCATGCCGTTCACACTATTGTCCCATTTCCCATTCGAACCACCTTTTTAAAACAATACCTCAAGTTGGCAATGTAAGAAAATGCTAAAATGCAACATTACAGTTCAACTTACCTCCCTGTTCCCAAAAATCAAGCTTGACAAAGTATTTTAATTTGTTTTGGTGATGTATAAGCACAATAAACTCAAACCTTTAATATAGATTTGTTTTTGAAATCAAATTAGATTTCAATTGAAATTTAGGCAGGTTCTGTTCATGTAATTTAATTCTATTTAGTATTAAATATTGTTTTACTATCAAATATAAGCTCTAGTATCTACAAAAATCACAATTGCATATGATAATTTAAGCCGTAAACCTCTGATTCATCTTTACTGGTTTCAATTTCAGTTACCCAAAATAGTAGAATTTACTTAAGTTGAAAATGTATCAAAATTAAAAGTTTATTTAATCTACCCAACATAGATTTTGTGTTTTGGCAACATAATTGTCATTTTAATAATTTTCTTTTCAGTCGCCAGGAGTAGAACTGTTGACGAATTAGGTAGAATAAGCAAAATACACCTGAACTTCATATGAAGTAGAATCTTCCGCCTGACCTGAACTTCCACTCTTCTCCCAAACCCTCCAAGACGTTCCTGATTTTCCTGTATAAACTTGCCTGGCTGCTATTTGTCTTATTTGTAGTATTGATTATTATCTTGGTCTAGTAATACCAATATTTTTACTTACAATTTGAGTAATTGTACTAAATAATACTTGAATAATTCATGCTTTACGGTAATGTTAATCCTCAAATCCTCATATTGTTTAATTTCATCGACATTCAACATTATTACTAAAAGTACTTAGTACTGAGGGTAGTTATTATGTATTTCAAAACTCACACAACATTGTGAAGCAATAAAATTTACAATAATGTTGAAGATGATACAAAACTAGGTCACACAACACAAATAAAACTATAAAACCATGCCGTTTAATACTGAATTTTTGAATTTGTGTGCTCTGCCTACCCCTCTTGGGAATACAGGCGTGAGAATATGTATGTATGTATGTATAATACTTAAACCAAAGCAAGTTGTTATAGTAGGGTGTTAAATATTTTTTCATGTATTAGGTATTTGTACTAACTGAAAAGAAGCCTGTGAAGTAATTGTGCAATACATTTTTTTTAATAAATAAGCACAATTACTTGTTTCCAGTTTGTTTAGACTCAAATTGTATTACTAATATGTAGTTACCAATGAAACTTACACTATGCAAATAAATATCTAATTCTCTAGCCTTTTTATTTACACCCACATAAAGTATGCGCATTTTCTGGCAGTTTTATTTACGTTCTTACCTCCGCAACTAGGTATTAATAATTTACCTACACACCTCTTGTAATTGACACCTAAGGAAAGATAAACGTCATGTTACGCGTTTTTTTCCACAAACATCGAGCTAATGGCTTGTGTGTAGGATTGGTTGTTTAATCTACGCATCGACCTCATTTCGATAAAGATAGGTAGAAGGTTTTCTAAGCGGTTTGTGAACGTTGCGACGGACATGAGACTTCGCAAAATCAACATACTTATTTATTTACTTAATATGCAGACTCAATCAGAAATGTTATTGAGAAAAGATACCGGCACTTATGTACTTAATTAACACGATATTAAAGTTATATCCCGATACAGCGCTTGTGGAAATGCACTGGTTAAACTGGTTTTATCAGGTTTTGCAGCCAGGTGAAACGTCCTAATGAACCAAGAAAACAGGGAAGCATAATGAGCACAATATTAACTCTTCAACACGAAAGCTTTTATAAAAGTGAATATTTCTGGATTTTGTACACTCGCTGCACACTCGTCGCTTACGCGTAATCATTAGGTACAGTCAACAAATAACAGGAACCACGAACTGAGCAACACTTAGATCGTCCACGTGAATTGGGCAACGTTACATCGGAGTCGAGTTGATTGCTTCGCTAAACAAAGTAAAAGCTCTGAATGAGCATTACTAATTAAATTTCGAAATTCCGTGAACTGCAAAGACGCTGTTAGGCGGTAGAGTTACATTGCCGTAACAACAAGCAATACGAAACCATACTGCTAAGTTGATATACTTTGGCAAAGTCTACAAAAAAACAACATGAGCTTGATATGTATTACTTTGAACTAGCTACCGTTGTAAAGCTTTCAAGAACAGGAAAAGTGAAATTGATGGGAAATCTCTGAACTCAGTAAAAGAGCCACACATAATACTATATGACCCAAAAACCTTATTTGGGGCGTAGCGTAACAAAAGATGGGACAAAATGATAACAATACAAGAAAGAAAGACGTATCATGTCTTGGCTATGATTTGTACGGAATGATATAGAATAAAATTGATGCGAGACCCTTCAATTTACTGTTTGTTGTTGTAATTATGTTGCTCATCACAGTAAAGTGAATTATTACGTTTACCTCTGTTTCATATACAGGCTTTATTTATCATCCTCCTATACCCATCTACCAGTTGCGACAAGCGTGATTGAGGAATGATCCGACCAACTCTAGCATTTTATATCAAATGGAAATCTGTCAACTCAAGAGTGCGGCACATTAATATTATCCTCCTCGGCTCACAGAATCAAAAACATTACTATGCGCATACGCTGCCCGTTCAAGCGAAAGAGAAGGCTAGACGCTCCGGAATGTTGACATTCCAACCTCGAGTCGAAAAGGTGACAGAATAAGGCGCTGGAACCAATCAACCTGTTTTATTTTACGTCTATTGCTTTCGGGATGAGTCAGAAATCCATTGAGGATCTAATTAAGAGCGAGAAAATGGACTTACGTTTATATAGACGACTTAATGACGAGGACAAACACAGAATAGACTCGTGATCTCTTTAGCTTTTTGATGGTCCATAAAACTGTGGCTTCATTCCGATATCCCTTTAGAATTAGACGTCTGTTTATACGACTATGAATTGTTAAACTTATTCGAAATGGTAAAATTCGGAAACATTTCTGGATTGACAGCCTCAGCGCAAAGGAAATGGTGTGCTTAAATGGATGATAATATAAAAGGAAGACGTAAGCGAAGTTCATACCTGCGAATAATGTGAATATACTTCCGCGTATTCGCGTGCCTCGGATACGTGTAGTTTCTACGCAAATGCGCTATCAATATGCTGCGTTATATTATCCCTGGTGTATCTGAAAGCATCGCCTTCGGCGTACAAGAGCGTGATTCACATGATTTCCTATACAAACAAGAATTAATTTCACCTCCGAATGTTGTTTGCAGGCGTACCCCGTGTTAGAACAAGTTTGTTTCGAATTTTGGAACACCCTTCGCCGGCCGTAGTCAAATACAGTATTTCAAATACTTTTTGTTTGGTCAACCCATTTTGTTGGAAATAAATTTTGGTTTCAACTTTCATTTCTGACGGATTGCGAGCTAAAAATAATCTTTATACTTTGGTTTTAGACTTTGAAAGAATGAAATCGGATACTTCGAAACATTCTTAAGTCTTCTGCTGTGTTGATTTAATTATGAAACCAAAATTTGCTATTAAATTATAGAGTAGCTGTCTAGTCTTCACCAACACACACACACGCACACACACACACACACACACACTTACACATATACACCCAGTTGAGATGACCTCCATATCTTATCTATCTTGTATACCACCCTAGTTTATAAAGTAATTAAGTAATTCCTGTTTTAAATACACTTATTATGATTTTTTTTTTCTACAATAATCGCTGTGTTTGTACCCGAATCCGGTCGCCACGTGACAGGCTTAGCCTAGTGTGGGACCACCAGAAACTTTTTAACTTTTTGTAAATATTTCTGCTTTTTAAATAAACAATTTTTTTTTAAATAATTTTATTAGTATCTATTTTTAATTGTGCCTAATGAGATTACCTCACGATTCAAACCATACATACATCACGCCTGTATTCCCAAATGAGGTAGGCAGAGCACACGACGCACTACATAGACAGGCAACAATAATAGACTGTTAACCCTAAAATAAGGTATTCAAATAATAATTTGCTGCCAAAATTCAATGGCGGACAATAACTAATAAATATGCAGCACGCCCAGGTGCCCCTATGAATCTAGATTTTGCTCGTCATACTAATCAATTATGAATGGATTTATCATTACATTAGCATACGTATAGTAGGTGACATCACTCGCTTCCTGCCTCGCTAGACGTCTTGTCGGGAGGCGAATGCTAAATTGGATAAGCAAAGAACATTGAATTTGTAAATCATTAGCTTCAACGTCGATTTATATGATTTCGGCGTGTTTATGTGACGTACAATCGTTAGGAGTCTAACAGAGAAATATCGCCATTTGGAGTAATTTTCTAGGTTCCAAGAGAGTTCTTTTATACAAATGAGGGGCAACAATAGGTTCCCATTCAAGAAATCAAAAGACGACAGCCCTACCTTCACCCGAATCTGTTAGTTTCCTTCCTGCTCCGAAACTCTTTGTTGAAAGAGCGCCATCAAAGTATATACCAGTAATTAATCATCTTTTGGGGCGAATTAAAAACAAAACAAAAGCGAGACCGTGACTAAGCCCTGAATTGTTCGAGTTTTATTACTCTATAGGATTTTCTGCTGCTGTTATCTAGTTACCGAAACGGGGCATGTTGAGAGTTGAAGTTTTAAGATGTTTACGTCGTAACGGAGTTTTCTTAAAGTCGCAATGCTGTTACCGCCCACGATTGCTTCCAAAGAGAAGAGAAGGAAATAAAATAATAACGAAATGTGCCGCTGTGATCCGTTATTTGAATGCTTGCATGGATAAAATCATAGGTGGTCGTACCTACTAAGCCACAAGGACAGATTGCTAACCCGAATCGAACATTCAAAACGTATCTTCAGATTATTATAATCATAGGGATGAAGCGGACAGAAAACGATCGGATACGAAGACCGAAATTAAACAAAAGACTGAACAAACTTACGCATAGCATTGCCGCTTCCGCTGCACCAATAGCAGCAAACGAGACCCAAGAACCACACTGAATAAATTATTCTCGACCACGACTAGAACAATAGAAGGCAGCCGTATATGTACCTATGTTGAGGATAACGGATACCATTGTTATAATGTAAACTCTGCTCGGAAAGTTAACCGCTGCGAACTGTAACAAAGGGCCATCCTATTTGACGAGGGCGTGCTGTTTCGTGTTCCAACTGATTGATGGAAGTCATTAGTTAACATTAACACGCGTTTTTGGAAACTAGAATTATGTTGATGGCGTCGACGCGTATTGATCTTGTTCGACTAACTGTAGGTTTTTTATACGAGCAATATTTGCTGAAGGTTCTCGTAGGAGTGTATTTTTCTTGGGCGATAGGAAGTCTGCTATGACTTAACTAATTCAGTTGTGGGGCTTGAACTAAAGCTAGCAATATCCGTTTTTGTTCTGAGTATTTCATTTAGCACAGCATTTAGCGGTATATTTACCACCTAATCTATTAAGAACAGCTTGATTTTATACGAGTATATATCAGTATAAAACTTCTTGATCAATCTATTATTAACTTAAGAACAAAAATGAACCAGTACCTCAATTAGAACAAAAAGTTAAAATCACCGCACTATTATTCAAGTGCACAAACATGCCTCAACAGGTAGTTACAGTCATTAACTACGTTTAATAAACGTAACGTTGACAATCTTATCTTCTAACAGATTCCATTTATCACTGAGTAAACAACTTCATACCTTCCCTTTGAAAGACCGATAACTCCATTCACTTATCTCACCCTCGTTTGCCGAGTTATTTGCACAGAGACCATCGACAAAAAGTCCCCTTGCGTTTTTTTTAAACCTGTTTTAAGCCAGTGCGTAGACAGGTGCGTTTTTTTTTTATTTCCGGATCTGCACAGATGCGGTGTTGGGTGACATTATACGCAATATTTATGGTTGTTGTTCTTTTTATGGCTGTTATTAGATAATTAAGATATTTGAGGGCATGCTATGGCGTCGTATACTTTTTCAAAGTTTAAGGCAATTTATAAGGATGTTGCTTTAAAGAAGCAACGGGAATATTCGAAATTCGTTTGCGTTTGTTGAATTTCTAAGTCAAATAATACCTATCACATCAGTAATCCAAGCTAAAGCTATTTGCAGTGTTATGATTTAGTGTAGAATATCGAAATAGTGTCCAATAATATAATCTAATCAACACAATACACGACCTCAAAACGCGATGATGGGCTCTAGTCATCGGTAAATAACAGCGGCGGCTCAAAGTCGCAAATTATTCAGATCAAAATCCCATTTCCCAATTTCCAGTTTATTTAGCGGGCGGTGTTGCCATTCCCATATAACATAGATTGTGATCTGCTCGTGGCAACATTTCAGCGAAATGCAACTACGGCTGCAATGATGTTAATTCAGAATGATGACGCTGATGCAACGTTTTAACGTAGGTATTTAATTAAGTAATGCAATCCGATGTGCTACATAAAATTAAAGCGTAATTTCAGGAACTAGGTCATACCTTTTTCGTTGCAATGATTGGAGGATTTCGATATCTCGGTAACGATACCTGTGGGAGCAGATCGTTAATCCTCAAGAGGCCTAGGAGTGTGCCAACTTTTTACTATTGCTAATGATATTCTGCGAAAAATGGGGAGAATTCGATGAAACGCTTTCAGAGTTTGTCTTAACTTAATTTCATAAAACCATTAGCGATATGCAGGTGTCTCCAGATCAGGTAACGCTAAAGTTCTAAGTCCTAAGTCGCTCTGGGATGATCAGTCAATGCCTAACTTCGGCAAATGGCCCCGAAAATTCAGAGATTAATTAACACGATCGCTAAATCAACAGCCAGAGTTTTGTAAATGAAATTAAGGAATCCAACTTTCCTTTCTGTAATTTCAATATTGTACATTCGGTTTCTATATTTATAGTCCCACTAAAGGACCGTGTATTGACTTGAAGTAAAAATGTCGTACACAAATTTCGTGTTAATCGATCAAGATTTCGAGTCGTATTATAGGAAGGAATAAAAAGTAAAAATTATGATTCAGCGGTTAAGCTTGTTCTAACTTGTTTTACCAGAAAAAACTACTTACTCTGCTCTGCTCAGAAACTCTGAAACTAGCAGTTTCTCGCTATTGACGGTAATTACATAAGATGATTCGGGAATTGGATAATAGCGGCTAAAGTTAAAACTACTGCTACACTACGTCCACACTATGACTAAGAAAACTGAGTAACAGTTGAAGATGGAACTACAAAATTGCGTATAAAATTAGTGCCATAATAGAGCTCTTAAAAATCTGATGTAAAAGTAACGCACTCGTTTATTTCTGTTCTTTTGTTACAATTTCCTTACCATCTAAAAAATTAGGAAAATCGGAAACAATATTTGTTTAGCTTATTCAAAAATCAAAAGCCCTGTTATCGTAAATGTTTCGGAACTTTCTCCCATAATCCGTGATTCATGTTATGACATGTGTGGTCGGCAAAACGGGTCTGGCTCGCCCACCGAATTATTAATAAACAGGATCGTCCTACAATTCCGAGATTAAAGCTTGAAGCAATTAATGTTACAAAATAAGCATAACCCTCGAAAGCCTTTTGACAGTAAACGGATTTTAACAAAAGATTGCGTTAAGAGTATCTAATTACTTAAATAGAAACACGGAACAAAGAGTGGATTGTTTATTTTTGGGCGTTACTTTTGATGTTGACGTAAACTTGTCTTCAAATACACCCACAAACAATCGGAACCGAACAAAACAACATTGCAAAATTCTAGAAACTCAAATTCAAAAAAACTTTCGAGTTAAGATTTTTTTTAAGTTTTAAAGCCGTGAAGCGAAGGAGTTCAAAATAGTTGATGGAAAGCTGCTTTATAATGCAACGTGTTCATTCTTCTTTTTCAAAGTTACATCGGTCTTATTCATACACAAAATCGAATGCAAAGGAAGTTTTCTTTGCTCTTTCTAATTGGTAAACTAACGGGATTGTGTACTTAGCGTTTACTATTCCAAAGTTCATGTATCAGGTATAATTAGCGTTGAATTATAGACAGCGTAATTTGCCATATTCGATAACTGATTGGTTTACATCTACGCCAACGTTTGTGTGTCTCTAGCTTTGTGTGGGTAGTTACACAACCAATTAGGCTGATACAGTAAGGGCTTTCGATTCCAATAATACTACTTAAGGTTTAAGATCAAAACAGAGTCAAGTATTAGCGAAATAAGCAATTGTGTTAGTAGATCAGGTTATAATTGCGTGTTATTTTGGTTTGTAAACGCCCTTTGTTGTTAGCTTTACAGATTCTTTGCTCATCTAAGTTGTGTTTGTGTGGTATGGTATTGTAACAGCCAACATTTAAAAATCCATAAAGATATAAACATCAGTACCTATGCGGATTTTTTATAAATAAGCCATCTGGTGAGTTAAAAACTGTCATTAGTTTATATGTAGGTATTTATTGAATTGTATTAAAGTAACAATATGTACTAAAGTTCTAATCCATAACAACGGAAGCTACGAGCATTGTTAACAATGAGGTATGAGAAGGTGTCAGTACTGTTTAATTTTTCCGCACTCCAACTATAAATATTTAAACACCCTCTGCGTTAATTCTAACACGGTAATTTTATTCGTTGCTTTCAGTAACTCAACGGACCATGACCACTGACCATCGTATTTTGTCAAAACATACCCACAGATTTAGATAAGTTTAATATCGGAATAAAAAGGATACTGCGATGTTATCGTTTCGAATATCTGTCTGGCAGTATTTTACATGGAAGGTATCTGTGTATAAGTACAGGCTAAAATGTTTTAAGCATACCTCGAATGCCTAAGAGCGCCTCGCCCAGGCCTGAGCTAAAACCAATCCGTACCAACTAATTAAAGACAAGCATCCTTACGCCCCCTCACATTAATCTTTATTAACGAGTTCGCAACTCCGAGATGAGATCTTGTAATTATTAGGATCGCGATGAAGACGGTCAGGAAATATTCGAGCATTGGAAACTGCTCGAAACCCCCAGGAACATCAACAAGGATCATTATTAAACACTTGTCAAGACGCGAAATGTGTACCCCTGTTTAATTCTAAGCAATTCATCAAAAAGAATTCGCGTCCTCCGGGCATGCCTTGGAAATGTTCGGGTGTATTAAAATTCCTCAGAGAGCTATTGAAACATTTGAGCCCTTTGAAGCAAGATGAAATTCGCAATTACAAAGGTGCTCCGGTACGATTGCAATAAGTAATTGCCCGGCGCGCCGTACCTAGAATAAATTGAGGCGCGATCGAAGTCAATGTTAATCAGCATCCTGATTAAAAAAGTAAGATTAACAGCGTTATTATCACAATAAAGGGCAGGAAGCCTTGTAAAAAAAGTATTAGGCATCCGCGACGTGCTTAATAAAGAAACGGATCCATAAAGGTATAGCTTATGCATTCATTAGATTCCGATGTTTGGTGAGCTGGCGTCAGTTCCGAGAAGCCGCAGGTACAGGCCGTCTGTTTACTTTCTTTGGGGCACCTCGGCTGAGCCGTAAAAAGCGGACGCGGCATGAGCTATATCGAGCCGGGATCAGGGATCCACGGAACGGCAAACAAAAGGCAATCTTGATTGCAAATACCTTTTCAGATAACTGTATAATAAAAGGATTTCTCCGCCAGTCACGAATACGACAATAAATCGGGCAAAATAATAGAAATGAGATTTGGAATACACGAAAGATTTCCATTTAATTTATCACGAACAGTGTGGGGTGGGAATCGAGGGCCCATAAACGTCTTTTGAAAGCCCGTGATTTTCCAAATAGTAGGCAGAAATTACTGCTCCGAGTTTGATTTAGGCAAATTTCACGTCCGCATTTCGGGAAAGAGTATTGCTTTCTAGTGTAGTTTGCGAAAGGCCTTTGAAAAGTTTTCGAATACGTCCATTTTGGGTCGAGTCGACGTCGCAGAAAAAGAAGTTTGGACATTGCCGAAGTCGTGGAATACTTTATTGGTTCTAAACAGTGAGAGCTGAAAAGGAACAACAAGCTCTTTGAGAAGGACTTTAATTAAATAGCGCTCGTCGCAGAAACTTCACGGACATACAATTCAACGTTTTGAAGTCTAGAATGCCGAAATATTATGACACAAAAGTAAACTCGCTTTTCACCGAAATCTTTTCTTCGGTCATATCGCTGGAGAATTTTACTGTTAACATAAAACCTTAATGCATTTTAAGATAAGCCGAACAACATGCAGGGCGAATTTAAATTCAGAGGGCATCCAACGAGGCAATCAAAGTTGCCAAATGAAAAAGTTGGCCAAACCGATCCTTTGCACGGTTTGTTTGCTCCTTATTTCTCGTTTGCGCTTCTTTATTATTTTTTATTCGGCGAAGTTTCTACTTTCTTTGGGCGGGAATTTATCGTGGTCGCTTGGAGGCCGTGAGAGGTACACTTCGGGCTTCCGGGGACAAATGAGATTTATGGCGATACGCGGTAACGCGTACTGCATACCAACATCCTCGCATTTGTCTATATCAGCCCGCTAACTGCAGATGTGCTCGATATGCCGAAGGATTTACAAGCGACGTCGTAATATCGTAATACGTAAACAAACAAGAGTATTCTCAAAGGAAGCACAGGAGCGCAATTATTCCGTTGGTTGGTAATAAGGAAAATGTTTTATTACGATGCTAAGATTGACACATGGGTGGGTCAGCATTAAGAGAAAATATAGTCGTCCATTTTCCTCGGACTGGGTCACGGCTCGATCGATAGCGAGTTGTGGTCAATCAGTGGCGGCTTCACATGTGTAAGGTTGGTCACGACGCGAATTGCCGCTAGTCGTTTGGTTTACCTTAGTACACTTTAAGGTGTAGCGCAGACGGCACACTTTTCGTGCGATCGAGTCTGCGGCGCTTAATAAGTCTGCACGAATTGTATGCATTGTGCTCCGGACTTTTTGCGCGTCGTGTGCGTTACTGCATATAATTCCATAGGTTCTATTTTTACAGACTAAAAAGTCCGTCGTCTGCGCAGGGCCTAAATGGCGACTCATTTGATGCGATTGGAATGATGATGACGCAATGCAACTATTCGTGCTGTGTACGAGAGGAGCCCTTGTTGAGTAATCCGATGTTTAGAGTACTAAGCCAAATAAGTGGTCTGTCCTTAAAAAAGTTCCTATCAAATTAATGTCACTAAAAATTAAACTTGAAGTTGATATACACGTCTATTGGCAGTGTTTAAGGTGTGTTAGGTAGATGACTGTACCGTCATTGCACACCGATTAGGAACCAAAGTTGTTACCTAATGTAAAATTTGTTTACAATTACATTAACTTGAGCCAATTTTTCGTTTGTAATCGCATTACGAATGCATTTGAGTTAGATAGTTGACTCGTGGTTGCTACATAAACATAAATGCGTAGGTAATCTCAGTCAATCGCCCAAAGATTAACTGACAGATATTTTCATTATGAGATAACTTAGCCTACTAATTGATTTGTTTCATGTGCAATAACAAGATGTGCAGTCGAATCAATTAATATCTAACGCACCATAGAATGTTATCATTATCACAATAAACAGAATAAAGAGTTCCTTAGCCGAGCAATGCAATATCACTATGACGTTCACTGTAAAAAGGCTTCATGCTCGGGTCGGGATTAATTAATTCGATAGCACAGATTTTAATTCTTCTTCAAGTGCCTCTCCAACTAGTGAAGGTTAGCTACCAACTTCTGGAATTTATGTCTATCCTTAGCAAGGTGGAACAGTTCGGATGCGCTCGCTATTCCAGTCCTCTCAGATGTTGCGGAGCCACGACTTCTTCCTGCGACCAACTCGTCGTTTACCAGCTACCTTGCATTCATGATGAGTTGCAAAAGGGCGTATCTATTGTGCCTCAGCACGTGACCGAGATACGAGATTTTAATTACATAATAATTTTAAACAAAAAAAAACCGACTTCAAATTAGCTTTATCCTAAAAGGAAACTTCTGTTTATGTACATATTTACTAAAGGTAAGGTAGGTATACGCCGTAGCTCTCAGCAGATTCAAGGCTTTAGAAGGAATAGCACTATCTGATTTAGAACCCTCTAAACTGTTAAGTAAACCCCACGATGAACGAGCATTAGCAGAAATGCAACGCTTGAGAAGCAGCAGGCCTGGCTAATTACTGAAACTATAATTTTCAGTCTGCAGGTGCATTCAGTATCGAAAAAAATATCCTTTAACTCCTAAAAATTAAGGAGTTGACCTTTCATCATCAGCTCAGTCATATTTTTTTTACTGCCAAGCGTAAATACTGGTGTAGCTTTGAAAAATGTACTAAAAACATTACCTGTGCCTATAAAATTTGAGGGTTGCCCTCGATTTCCCTCATATTCCATCATCAGGTCAAGATATGCTGACAATCGGACCACCTGGAAACTATACCCATTCAGACAAAAAAAGAATTTTTCAAATCGGTCCAGGCGTCTTCGAGTAATCAGCGAATACACATAAAAATACTCTCCATTTCTTCCGTGGATGTCGCAAGAGGTGACTAAGGACATAGGTTAAAGTAAATTTTAGGCGACAGGCTAGCAACCTGTCACTATTATACCTGCAAACTCAAAACCTACAAAAAATGTGCTAGAAGTGGCCACGAAGCGTGTCATAGACATAGTTTTGTCTATGTAGAGTTTTGTGTGCGCTGCCTACCACATTTAAGAATACAGGCGTGATTGTCTGTAGGTATATAAGTATGTACAAATGTAAATTTGGACTAAAATTCCCGAATGCCCATACATTTTTTTATTATTTTAAGGATAATTCAAAAACTACTAGTTAGATCTTGATGAAATTAAAATGGGACCAATGGGAAGCCATTTCCAATCAAACAAAAAAAAAAATCATCGAAATCGGTCCACCCGTTTAGAAGTTCTGAGGTAACATACATAAAAAATAAAAATAATAAAAAAAAAAAAAAATACAGCCGAATTGAATACCTCCTTTTTTGAAGTCTGTTAAAAACCATAATCGTCACGACAAGAAAGTGACACTAGCAGACATAATGTATATTAGAGCAAAACATTGTATGAGATACAAATAAGTAATTAAGTACATACTTATACGAAATTACTTTTGCACGAAAAGTTGTCAATATTTAAATTAGCTCCGATTTTAATAGATGCCGTTCGGAAAACGCTTGAATGGTTTTTTACATTATGTAACTTCTTATCTGGGCGTGAGAGCCGATTTTTCAAGGTCCCCTGGGTTTTGACAGGTGGAGAAAAGTTTTTGAAATATGGCGGACGTCCGCTAAAGTTTTAAGTTGATGTTCGCTTCAATAGGCGATAAAACCAATAGCTATTATTTATTATACTAACTACCGAGAGTTGTTTTGCTATGGTTAAAGATTATGCAGTGCATACGTATATTACTGACATGTATAAGGACTTTTTTGTACAAAGGTTCTTTTCTCAGCTTGAATAAAAAATTTTTTTTCATACACATACTCATGGGCGATTTCGATAAATATTGAAAAAAAGTCCCCAATGCTTCATACAAATTTTGTGATTTCATTCCTCGGCTGCCATATTCTGCTAGAAAATCTTTTTTTGGTTAAAGTTTTTCACCATCGGTATATTCCACAAAGTAGTAGACTGCCACGCCTAACTAATGAATTACTTAGTCAACAACGTCATGCAACGTTCTTGTAAAATCGCTATTTAAAAAACTCTGTCCCTGTGTAGGTTATGAAAGGACAATTTTACCGAATTTAGTTCTCGAAACTAAGCATTTTACTTGACAAAAGCTATAAATCGGATCCCCGACCGCCTTTCTACCGTCAATTACAGCATCGCGTTTAACTTCAATCAAATTCACATTCAAAGACCTTTTTTGACCGAACGAAATCAAATTAGTTGTTTACGTTCACGTGAATGAATGAAATGAATGCATGGACGAGTAACGAACGAGTCGTATCACATTGGGTGTGGGTTTTGCTCAGTGAATAGTGAGTTTTATACTTCATTGGGGTTGACCGAATTGCCCATCTGCTGTTTAACCCAATTAAAATAACGTCTTACATTATGTAGGATACTGTTAGACCCTTCGTGAAGTAAAAACGAAGACTGGGTTTAGTCAAGAGTATAATTGCTATGGTGTTTTTAAATTATTGTTTCACATATCTGTGATAATTTGTGTAATAGTGGTCATGAGATTGATGCAAATGACGTCATTTTGAATGAGATTTTTCTGGTTTCAAATTACAAATGGCGATGATGAAATTGATGATTGATTTGATCAAACACGTCCGGTAAGCTGGGGTCGAGACAAGTCAACCAAAAGAGATTTAAATTAGTTCTTGTTAAGGGTTGTTTTAACCAAACAAGAAAATAGTTTAGCCTTAGAATAAGTCACTCTTTATTCGCTCGTAAATTTTTCATATGAAAAAGGAGAGTAAAAGTAAATAAATTGTTTTCTTTTTTCATTGAACAGAGCTTACCTTCGTTATTTACGGTGAGATTTAGCAACTTTGTGCAGCGTTCTAACACTAAATTTACATTTTACAACCTGTCCACCTGAAGCACTCGTATCTTCGACTATATAAAACGTCCTTTCTATTTTAAGTGCCTACGTTGCTTGGTCATTGGCTTCTCTGCAAATAGCTGAGCAATCAAGAATTTGCGTAAGTAAAAAATATCGGATTTCGCTCTCGTTAAAGCTTGGATTTCAAATAAAATCTCATTCACACGAGTCGAAGATATTCTCGACTACTTCAAAGGAGTGAAATTCTATAATGTGAAAAGGTGGATCAGTATATTTTAAAGTCTTTGTGAAACTTTGGTGGGCTTTTTTTAGTTTATGGATACCCATTTCAGCGTTGAAAGGTGTAATCTAATAATTTCAGTCTTTGAATGAGACCTGCTTCAGTTGGTAGATAATAAGTTTGATAACACCTTTTCATTTCAACTGAAAACGTAACTACGTTATCTAAAACTTAATCGAAAACAGTTTGGGAGGTCAAAGCTTCAAAATAATCAAGAATGACCTTGAGTTTCGCTCGTCGCCAACAAAAGAGAATCTGCCACGTCAAAAGATAAGGGACAAAAATGGGAGAACGCATATTTTGTATGAATTCTCTCCCTCTGGAACTATTATTAATCCCAATCACGTACTCAACCCCAACTATTCTAGGACAGCTTCATAAAAATCGACTGCCACAGATTAAAGCGCGTCACAGACTAAGAATGTACGACAATATTTTATCTGCGTATAAATACCATCTTTCAATATGTTGGTATCAATTACTTGATGGTAAAATAGGTATAAGTTATTTGCGCAGTGTGTGGTGTATAGGGAGCGATATTGACAAAGCAGCGCTATTGTCTAACGCACCAAAAATCTACTTACATCGTTTTTAATTTGACAGTTGAAACCAAAAATCGTTTTGAAATTGATACAAAGCGAACTGACACTGAAACTGTCAAATTAAAAACTATATACATTTTTGGTGCATTAGACAATAGCGCTGCCGTACAGATACAGATAACTTATCGTATCTGCTTAGTGTGTGACACGCTTAAATGTCCTTGCTGGCAACACAGTCAAGCTGGCAACCCAATAACACGACGGGAGCGTGTAATAAAGTTTGTCAAGTTGGCAGTACGCGGTGCACGTAGTAATTAGTGTCAGTGTGTCGGATAAATTAATTAGTATTTATAGTTATTCATTTATTCTGTAAAACACCTGAGTCAACTGGCTTCGTTCGCTTTTTAATTAAGGTTTTGTGATGCACCGCGTCTTATATACTAGTGTAATACATATACTATGTTTTACATATACACATACATCACGTCCTTGTAGGTGGGGCAGGCAGAGCACACGAAACGTTGTTTAGTCAAAACCATGACTTTCTCGTTTCGTAGCCGCATTAAGCATAATGCTAGGTTTTGAACATAGATAAAAGATACACAATAGTGACAGGTTGCTAGCCGGTCGCCTAAAACATACCTAAACCTATTTCCTTAGTCGCTTCCTACGACATCCACAGAAGAAATGGAGAGGTCTTATTCTAAATTATATTATGTGTTTACTGTTTATGTTTGGAATAAAATATAATTGTGTTTGTTTTTAATCAATCGACCACATAATCTTCTCTACGCCTAGACTTAAAAAAAATCGTTCAATAGTCATAATTTGCTATCTTCATCTTTGTTTGTTTTCTATTCTCAGATAAATAACGCCATTTATTTCTCCGAGACGCAATCCGTCACCAACTTTTATTACCTAATTTGATGTTTCTAAGAATAATTCGGCATTCAATTCTTTTTATACGGCTTCATGGCTTATAATAGAAGTAATGGAGACACCCGACGCGAGGCTTTATGTGCTAACTCTTTATGGCCGCTCTACACTCTCAAGAGAATCTCGCGCGAAAATCTCCGGAGATTCTCAGCGAGAACTGTAGCGAGAACTTCTTTGGGTACACACTCTCACAAAGTTCTCAAATAGTTCTCACTACAGTTCTCGCGCTCGATGACGATGGACGCAGAAGTAACCGCTGCTACAAGTTTATTGTTATGCGCATTCGCATATTATAATTATGCGCATGCAAATAGCAAAATTTTCGTTTTCTACATTTTTTTGGTACAGACCACATAAGTATTTAATTTGTAGATGAATGCCGATATTTATTTGAAAGAATGCCTTCAAAAACGAGTATTGCCTATGATACGAAAGCACAAGTCCCAAACTGTATTTTGGCCCGACTTAGCGCCTTGCCATTATTATGCAACTAAGGTGGTAAAATGGCATAATGACAATAACGTAAATTTTGTGGCCACAGAGTTAAATCCACCAAATCGTCCAGAACTTCGCCCGATTGAACACTACTGGGCTATAATGAAAGCTAAACTACGTAAAACAGCCCGTAGTGCCGATACAGTGCAACGATTTCGGTCAGACTGGAATAAGATGGCACGAACTTATGACAAAGTTGCTGTCCGATCGTTAATTTCTACCATGGGGCAAAGAGTAAGAAAACAGGCCAAAAAATTACTTATATTTTTTTTTGTGGTGCTATTCTAATTGTCCATATTATTCTGTCCATATTTAATAATTGATAGTAGTACATATGTAAATAAGTAATTATAAAAAAGAAATAGTATTTTGTTCTTGTATTTATAACAAACGATACAGTCTTTATCGTGAATGGGGTGCTTGAGAAACATGCGAGTGTGGAGTCAATACACGTTCTCGCCTGTTCTCACGTTCTCGCGCTCCTTTGTCTCGCGCCAAAAAACCGACAAAAAGTGGAGAACAACGCGAGAACAACGCGAGAACTTGAGAAATCGCTTGAAATCGAATCCACATTCACGTTTCTCGCGTTCTCGCGACGTTCTCGCGAGATTCTCTTGAGAGTGTGGAGCGCCCTTTATTGTCGTTGTCATATAATACTTTACTATTTCTGGCGCGAATGACAATAAGATAGCGCGCCAACGCCGTTTTTAGCGATTGTCCGTATTAGTGCAAAATACATACGTACATAAAATCACGCCTGTGTTCCCAAATGGGGTCGGCAGAGCACACGAAATGTGACATAGACAAAACCATGATTTTGACTATATCACGCTTCGCAGCTTCTAGCATACTTTTAGGTTTCCAAAGATGGAAGAGGCGGAATAGTGACAGGTTAGAGCAAAATTGCTGGTATTAATTTTAATTCAGTTGTAGACGAACCTTAAAATAGTAGTTTTATTTTTATTTTTGAGAAGTAGTATCTCAGTGGTATTTTACGAGAAGTTTTTTATGTGTAATCGTGTCGAGAAAGCGGATTCATATCTTTAAACAACCCAAACGCTTAAGGGGTCCTATGTTTCACTATGTGGATTATTTAGCTTACTTGAGATAAATGACAGTCTCTCCTACTTTTCTAATTCGTCAAATTATGCATCGTTGGTTCCATTTGGAGATAAATCGAATCATCGTGAAAATTTTGAACAAATCCTAGCAAAGACGTAAATTACACTTTTAAGGGAAGTACGCTATTGAACACAAAGTTGCTAAGAGTCATGTCGAATCGACAGTCGACAATTTTTGATTCACCACGGCACTTTATCCGTGAAACGACCGCACGAGAACCGCTTGCGCATGTTTGTCATTACATTAGCGATCAGTGTGACGTACCATCGCGAACAGGGATTGTTGAGCCACTTACCTATGTTTGTAACTTGGTCGTGTAATACTTATCCAATAGCTGACATCTAGTCTGTCACATCGGTCATTGATTACACGTCTAAATTGCGAAGAGTGGCAAGTGGCTCAACAATCCCAGTTCGTGACTGTACGACGTGGGTCAAAGTTTACTCCAAACTTGTATAATGATCTCTTAAGAAAAATAAAACAGTACGGGTGCCTATAAAAATAGGGTTGTCGATTGGGTTTAAAATATGAAATTGTAGTTGGTCTGTTAGTTAAATTATTGAAAATATGAGAACGTGGTTTGGTTTATGCTGTTTCTTGGCAGGGTTAGGATTTTGTTAATGTGCAAAGAATAGGGGACAGATGTAAAGGGGGGCGACAAGCAAATCAAAGAATTTTTTATCGAATATCGAGACAACTTTACATTTTCTATTACTACAAGGTTGGGTCAGATTACGCGATTTCAGACTCTTGAAATGTGTCCTGCAATGGATATGGACTTCGTTGGTATGGAAAGAAAAACTCATCATACACATCACATCAGGCTTCAGGTCTCCAAGCCGTGCTGTAACGACAATTTATGATAATGTTTTAACTTCTACCAAGGAAGTTATACTGATTGGAGAGCCCGCATTTTTGAAAAGTTTCTAAAGGCCGATAAAGTTTTCAGCAAGAACAAAGAATCCTGAATATTGTTATGATGCCACGGCATTTCACTGGGCTTAATTTGAAGAGTTTCTGGCCCCGTTTATTTATAAGGTAATTTTGAAGTTGGCTTTCAAATATTTAACTCTTTGGATTCTTTTGTCTTTTGCATTTGCTCTGGCAACCCTGTTTCTGCCATAGACATTGCGTTTTTAATCACTCTATTCTGTTATTTTTAACCATTAGACCGGGCAATAGTTATGTTAACTAACTATTTTATAAATGTGACTATAAAGACTAGGCAACCTATCTAAGAATTAAGATTGATTGTAATTTAATATGTCGTTGTCGCCGAACAACTGACTAATTGTAAGTAAAACTCAATCTTGTCTAGACTAATGGTTTCATTGATGTAGGTGCCCTAAATTTGTTTTATCTTTCTAGAGTTTTAGACAATAGATCCTATAGTATGCATAATTGAGTACAGTCAGGGAATCTGAATGTTTAGCAGGTTGACCGCCTTCATAATTTGTTCGCATTATAAGACAAACTTCACCATGAAGTTCCATATTGAGTATTTATGTCATGCAACTGGCTGGAAATAGTAATAAGGTAAATTTTAGAAGTATCTCAACCTGCTAAACATCCAATTTCCCTGACTGTCCATATTTAAATATCATGTTCTTTTTGAGTCAGAAACGGCGTTTTATTTTCTGTTTTTGGACACCAAGGCCAAGTCACTTAATTGTGAAACCTTGGATGCTTTAATTGCTTTGTGAATTTTCCTCGTTTACATTAAACATGTATCTATACTCCATTTCGTTTATGATTAGACTTTTAAAGGACAAAGTTCGAGTTTTACTTAGAAATCCAAAGGTAACACTGGAAGTCATTAGTGCAATAACACTTATTGCGGTTTGTTAGAATGTTCTCGATACAAACGGTATCATCATTTGAGGTGACGCGTTGAGTTTTCTTAAAACGTGTGAAGATTTGACCGTTAAAAGTCTAGAGTTATATGCTTATATGATACAGAGTATACGTGAGATGAGCGTCCTTACAGCGCATTTCTAATATCGAATCCAAGTGGATTTGTACAAGTTATCACCACTTTGCCAGTCACAACAAAACGCAGTTTACTTTCGAACTAACGGTAACAAATAGCTATCAATGCACAATGGTTCAATGTTGCTTGGATTGAACTGGACGCAAAAGGTCATACGTAATATTTATACATTATGATATCGACATCTGTATCCTACATAATATACTACGTACTCGTAGGATGACTGAAGACTTACCTAGAAATGTAATGTGGGAAAATAAAGGTTCTATTTATAAAAGGAAACGGAAATCAAGTGACGAGGGCATAGAAATATAAGAGAGTAGTCGGGCGAATGGTGTTATTTTTTGGTAGTACGGATTTCTATGTAAATTATTAGAAATACATTTTATGTGTTAAGAGACCCGAGTACATGCACATGTAGAGATACATGTAGAAATATGTAGTCTGTTTAAATTGTTTACGGCATTATTATGAAATGAAGTTATTTATTCCTGGACAACCTTTAAAAGCTAATAATCGTTTTTGTCGTCTTGTTTGGCAAAAACGCGGACTTTGTTGTCTAAAAGCTTAACATCAAATAACAAGCAAACCTTATTACTTATTCTTTACTTTATCAAACCTTTTTATTCCCCAAAAACCCTGAGTAATCAAATAAAATAACTAATTGAATCATTTCGCTGTTCCGGACGTCCACTCTAGTAATTTATTCCCTAAAATTGGAAACAATTAATTTGGACAACATCTTGGTGTAATTAATTAGTGTATTCCGTTTCACGGAGATTCTCTATGGCGGCGAAAATGGCGGGAAGTGGAGGGAAAAAAGGAAAAGATCATGGCGCTCTAATTACGGGATGAAGATGCGTTCAGGAACTTGTTTTATTTTTAATTTAAGACTAGAACTTTTTCTTTGATGCCGTGAGCGGTTAAAGGGATCATCTCTTTCGTTTCTTTTGTACCTTTTAACTGTGCAACAGATTAAAATGTAAAACAGTAAGTAATTAAATTATTGACATCTGTCAATCGGCCATTTTCAAAAGTGAATTCTGAAGATTGTGACGAGTAAAAAAAACCTAAACTGGTTATTTTAATTATCAGATCAATGTCGTCTGTCTATAGATAAACTTAAGAGGTCTGTCTCAAGTAGTCAGACCTAAGTAACGGATTACTGAGCTGTCCGTAGGCGTTTGATTGGTTGCTGATAATTAGGATCGCAAACTAAGCCCGCCAATAAGCTTACTTGGGTAGGTGTTGCCATAGCAATAAAAAAATGTTCGATTTGCGCTTTTAGTGTTTCTTAAAGAAATTACACGGAAAAATTAGTTATTGTTTATGTCAATTAACTAATATTTGTAGGTTTGTTTTTATTATAACCGCGGTCACGAGTAGATAGGACTACATTTATTTCTGGTGCGATTTTATTTTTGGCTATATTGCATATCAATCAATCTACATAAAAAAGTTGTTTTTACTCAATCCTACGAGTGTGCATAATTCTGAACGCTAAAATGACAATATTATGCACGGAAAGGTTCACATTGTTCTAATTAACTTACCAAATGACTTTGAACTTTAAATCAACTACGTTAGTTTCTATGTTCAACGTTTAAATTGTTTTGTGACTTAAGAAGAGATTAGTTTCATTCCGTATAAGGCGACCGAAGTTAAAAGTCATAACTTAACTCCCACGGTGACCTAATGCAATAACTCAGCGGGGTCAATGCGTACAAGCGTACAACTCAACGACAAAATGGCTTCCGTCGATAATGCGCTCTTTTGAAAGTATAAATACTTCATAATACTACTAGGATTAGTATTTATACTTGGTATTTTTTAATCATAAGTATTTTAAGTGTCTAAGAATAACACCTCCACATTCCTTCCGTGATCGTTGTAAGAAACGACTAAGAAAGTAAGTTTTAGGTGACAGGCTAGCAACCTGTCACTTCACTATTGTACTTACTTCTTTCATAATAATATGTTTAAACCTAAGATTTTGCTAAATGAGGATGCTTTTTTGCTTTGAGTGCTGAACGTTTGGTGTGCTCTGCCTACCCTAGGGAATACAGGCGTGATGTATGTATGTATAATTTAACAGATCCACAAATCCACATCTATACGGGTTGACTTCAAAAGATGTACTTACTCATAACCTGTTTAAAAAAAATACAGCCAACACACTCTTGCTTGTATTTATTTTATTGAAGCTTATTAATGAGCTAATCTATTTTCGTCACAAATGTAATTCTTTGTTAAAGAATGAGGATAAATAAGTCATATCCCGTGGCGATAAGCTTAGTAAGAAATCGTCCAGTAATCGTCGCGAGTGATAAAATGTAATGCTAACATTTTCGTTTATTGTTACAGGTATGATTAGTGATTACAGCGTTAAGATAAAACATCATAAGCTGCAGATGCTTGGAAAGGTTTAGTAAGTAAACGAAGTTTTTTGTTAGAAAGTGTTACAAAATAACTACGTGAATTACTACTAGCTATGTATATGAATTGTATTCTACGAGTATGACTCTTTATTGCACATAAAATGTAGAGGATTATGTTGCATATTGAAAGACCGCAGATAATATGTTTTGTATATTTTTAAGTAACTTACATTAAACGATGTGTGCTGTGTGCAGCCATGATAGGAAGGGAAGAGGAAGAGAGAGAGAAAAGATTGTAACATATGAGTACGTTCGGAAATGAGAAATTGATTAGTTTAGGAAGTTGACAGGTTTTAGTTATACTAAACATTCTCCCGCCCTTTCTTTGATACATTATTTTACATAAGTATTTATAGTAAGTACAAGATCTGCACTAAAACAAACTACTTTCATTTGAAAACATAACAACAACTTGTAGTAGTAAAAGTAAGTATAACATAAGAGATTAAAATAAAATAACTTAAATTTAACTTCTGTTACATAAAACAAGTTGCAGAATAACATCTTCGTCTATAAAGGTGAACTCATCTCCTAGAGGAATTCTGCCAGTTTACCGTGGACCGGTTGACAAGAGACATACAGAGAAAAAATCTATCTATCACTCTACCATTACATATCATTCATAAATTAAATATTAAGTACTCAAAATCCATGACTAAACAGGCAGAACATACAACTGCCAAAAATACTTCTTCAAACATTAAAAAAAGTATTAATACTCGAAAGTACCTAGTATTTCGACTCGTTTTTTTGCCGCCAATTTCACGCCTTCTATTTTGGATCGGCATAAATCGGTCGGCTTGATAAATACCACGACGTTTACGACGTGCGCGGGAAAATATCGTGTTTTAGAATGATGCCATTTTACTAAAGTTTATTTGGAAATTTAGAGACGTCTATTGCCGTTAATGGGTCTCAGGTCAGTCCCAAGAAATACGAATACAAACAAAAAAGTCTAAACAATTTTATCGAATGCCGAAAATGTTCACTATTTTGGACTGTTCTTGTAGCTTTTATAGGTTATGTCCTTATGTCACAATAAAGATACCGATATTATTTTCAAGGTGCATAATTATGTCCATAACTAAGCTTTTTAATAAGAATCCTATTATATTCCTATGTTGTATCATGGAAAAATCTTTTGTTTTATAAAAATTCTAAGCATCATTTTATTTTGATTAATTATGCAAAATAAACCAACAAAATTGCGTCGAAAACAGCTGCATAGGCGGGAAATACATGTTCTAATAATTAAAACACAGTGTACATTTAGGAGCAGAATCTTTTAACGTTATTACCTATTATTATAAATAGCTGTGCGCGCGACTCCGTTCGCGTGGAATAGTGATCAATTTTCCCCGTTTTTTCCACATGTTCCACTATTTCTTCGCTCCTATTGGTCGCAGCGTGATGTTTTATAGCCTAAAGCCTTCCTCGATAAATGGTCTATCCAACACAAAAAGGATTTTTCAATTCGAGCCAGTAGTTCCAGAGATTAGCGCGTTCAAACAAACAAACAAACAAACAAACAAACAAACAAACAAACAAACAAACAAACTCTTCAGCTTTATAATATTAGTATAGATATCCTCCCAAACTCCCACACAAAGCGAATTAGGTATATCTCCTCTGCTTTTATTGGTATAGGCCGATTTTTCGACGTTTATTCCTCAGGCATCCCTAGTTTCCTAGATAATTAAATGCCCGATGAGATAAATATCGGATTCCCGGCTAACATTATTTAGGAAGGGAAACACGGCCGCGTAAATCATTTCGCTCGTTTCGCTCGTTTCGCTTATTACGTCGTCCGGACGGCTGCTATTCGCGCGACGTAACTGTTCAATATTCTGTAATGCGTATCGGAATTTCCCTCATTACGAGTGCTTATAACGACCTTTTGCAAATATCTCCGTGAAAAATGTGTAAGAATAATTGGATTATGGTTTGTTCTATTATTTTCTTGGGCAATTTATTGTTTTGATTTAAATTACGAGGTTCGGTGTTACCAGGCTTCTCGCTTTCCGCTTTTTACCGTTTTTCGGCGGTGAATGGTTGAATGGGGAGCTCTTGTCTTTGGAGCTGTGCCTCCGGATTTCGTTAATCTGGTAACATGACTGTATTTGACGACGATCACGTAATGATTGAGTTTGAATACATACATTATGGCCTATATTCCCAAATGTGTAGGCAAAGCTCTCGAAATTAACTACTTCTCTCTCGTTGACAATCCTAAGGTAATCTTAGGTTTCAAAACAGATGAGAGAGGTATAATAGTGACAAGTTGCTAGCCTGTCGCCTCTCAAATTATTTCCTTAGTCACCTCTTATGACATCCATGGAAGACGATGTTGTAAATGACAGTTAAAGTTTATTTTTAGTTTGTAATGTTTTAGTATGGAAAAGAGTAACAGCATCGTAAGATTGTATGTTAGTAATACTTTACTATTGACTAACATTCGGAGAGTTCTCTCCAAGTATATATTATGCCTGAGGGCCGAAGTCCGAAAGAAAAGTGTTAGAAGTTGTATTTATACAACCGGCTTGCGGAACTTTGCTACGCGAAGAGCCACAAACCAAATTCGTACAGAGGTCAATCAAATGTATGTACCGTCGCGAACAGGGATTGTTGAGCCACTTACCTATGTTTGTAACTTGGTCGTGTAATACTAATCCAATAGCTGACTAATCGGTCACATCGGTCATTGATCACACGTCTAAATTGCGAACAGTGGCAAGTGGCTCAACAATCCCGGTTCGTGACTGTACTTCATTTTCATACAAGCTCAGCGGTTGCCTTAGTGATATGCACGTAAAACTATAGTGGTAGTGACACTTGTGTCTGTAGTATAGACTGTATACTATACTTAACTAAATTTAAACGAAATTCAGTTGTCAGATTTGACAGGTTAATAAGGTTATGTTTACTACCCACATTCTATCGAATGTTCAAATAGTTTAGCAAAGAAATCTTACCTAATATTTATTGATCTGATGGACGTTATTGTTCTAATTCCGATTGTTTCTGGTATACCTAACCTAGGCACCAACAGAACATTTTTGAACTTTGCCTTCTTTTGCTAAACTATTTGAACTTCCGATAAAATGTGGGTGGTAAACATAATCTAAGAAAAAAAAACACTTTTATTTCTGTTACTTTAATTGACGAAATGCATGATTAGGTATTACCTATATTTTAAAGTGTAATATATTCCCATTTTTATGTACAGTCACGAACCGGGATTGTTGAGCCACTTGTCACTGTTCGCAATTTAGACGTGCAATCAATGATCGATGTGACGGACTAGATGTCAGCTATTGGATTAGTATTACACGACTAAGTTACAAACATAGGTAAGTGGCTCAACAATCCCTGTTCGCGATGGTACATTCTTTACAGTAAACTAATGGAAAATACTTTGAAGGCATTTCATTTAAGATACTTCTTACAATTCCACAGTTCCGGGAGCTACTTTTAAAAAGGTTTCAGAATCTTTCTGGTCCCAACTGTTCCCAGACATCGCGTCTGTAAACGGTGTTCGAGTGCGTTCCTCGAGCGCAATTAATATGGAGATTGGCTTCTGTGCCTATCCGTATTTTGTGGTAGAACTGTGATGACGTCAGTTAACAAACTTCCCACTAGAGGTCGCTACAAATGTCGGTAACTAGACCCGGAGCGTATTTGTTTTTGTGTGCAAATAAAATTGGCCATATTAAGGGTACACATGGCGCCGACCCGAACTGCGTAATTCCATTAAACTTGAGTTCCATTAGTGGCTGTGGAAATTCGCGGCAAACAGCCAGGGTTGCGTGTATACCTGGGCTGGGATTGGTGACGTTTCGTGTTGCCAGCTTTAAAATATTAACGCTCAACTAGCCCAACGTCAAACGTTTGTGTGTAAAAGTCATGCTCACATCGATTGGTTTTTGGCGACGAGTGATTTTTTCAACACAGAGCTTTGTACAAGATTCGGATCTTTAGTTCTGCGTTGCCAGTTTATTTCTCACGCGTGTGGCAACATTCTGAACATCATGATTATTTAATATAATTGTTTTGATAATGGACGTCGGCTCTACATTACTGGCAGTATTTAGTTAGTATTTCTTAAAGAAATATGATAGCAATAGAGCGGGAATATAATAATAATATAATAATTTAAAAAGTTTCATTCAAAAATGTTGCTATGCTCAACATTTTTTTTTGTCATAAATCTATCTCTTTATTCTTACACTGTATTTAAAAGAGAAAGAATCTGAATAACATAACTGAGTAGGTACAAATCAAATCTGTCTTTTAAACTAGGATTCCTTTGAATTTTAATGGCAACATCAGGTGATTCTAAACAGAAATTTTAACTCATAATCTAGTTTAAAATGTTGCAAAGTTTCGCCTTCGAAAATTACGACGTTCTGATTGTTAAAGCTTGTTTACGAAACGGGCCAATTTGGCCTGTCTTTGTTATATTGTATTCACAATCCATTTACCTCTCGGAATCTATTAATATTATATCTTTCTTCTATCTGTGGGCGTGAGCTTCCTATGTATGCAGGGGGGGTTGCCATGTGAATAAAATTTAACACCCCACAATCTCTCTTCTTACGAAATAGCTTGTGAATTGGACAAACTTCACACAAAAGAGCTGTATGTGCGTTGACTCGTTACATGCACAAAATATCACTGATCTACATACATACATCACGCCTATATTCCCAAACGGGGTAGGCAGATCACACCAAATGCCACAGTCTAACCTATCACTATTTTAGGTTACGTTGTCACTAGCCATATTTTTAGCAACCTGTCACTGCAATATTACGTTTAACCATCTGGTTACCCTGAAATTGCTAAACGTGGCACTGGATTTTTGAATTCACGTGCTCTGACTACCCCTCTTGGGAATACAGGCGTGAGAATATGTATGTATGTATATGAATGTGTAAAAAGGTAGGTACCATCGAACCAATCGATTACTGACCCATCATAGAACCTATACACAGTGAACGTCATAGCGACATTGCATTGATTGACAAAGGAAATGTTTATGACGTTTATTGTGACAACGTTCTACGGTGGGTCAGGAATCAGTTGGTTCGATAGTACAATACTGACAGGTTGCTAGCCTGCCGCCTAAAACATACCAAAAAGCCTCCTCTTACGACATCCTCACAGGAAACAGAGAGGTGCCATTCTTAACCTGACACGGAAAATTAAAAAAGTCGATAAAATTCCAATATTCGATAACTAGGTCTCGCTAAGTGTACAAAATATTCTAAAATCTCCGTATACCTACCTTTTCATTGTCTGGAGGTCGTGTGGGACGAGAGTGGCGGCGCCAGAGGTCAGTGTTGCGGCTCGGTGAGCCAATTAAATTATTGGGTCGGTTGGAGGTGTTTTTTATACGCTCTATCTAATATTGGCCACTGTTGCTTAGACCGTATTAATGTTAGGATACTCCCAAATGGAAAAGCTACACTCGAAACGCTACACAAAACCATGACTGTTTGGTAGTCACTACTAGCATTTTTTTTGGTTTAAAATCAAAGTGGTGCAATAGTTAAAGGTTGCTAGCCTGTTGTTACCCGTGTAGTGCCGGGTTAGGGTCTCACCAAACCAGTCGACGCCTTTTCGGCAAAATGCGGGTAGAAAAAGCTTTATATCAACGCAATAAGGGCGAACAAG
>BHDV01008644.1:187575-203177 GCA_005406045.1 Adoxophyes honmai | reverse complement strand
ATTGCGTTCCAGGACAATTAGTAAAAAATTACTATTATCGATATCGATATTATCGATACATTTGTAAACTTGCCCAACTCTAGTGGGGCGCGCGATCTTGGGCCGGCCAATAAGAGCACAGCGAGGTCTTCAATTGTTTTGCGGAATAATTTCCGAACAACCAAGATGACATTAGTACTCTATAGGTTATATCCTCAATGGAACGGACGGACGGACGGACAGACAAACAGACATGACGAATCTATAAAGGTTCCGTTTTTTTGCCATTTGGCTACGGAACCCTAAAAACGGGTTTTCTGCGGATCGGTACCGACCGGGGCTGGGTCAACTTGCATAAAAAACAAGTAAAACTAAAACCGGTTTCTTTATACATACATACATACATATCGTCACGCCTCTTTCCCACAGGGGTAGGCAGAGACTACTTTGTTCCACTCGCTACGATCCTGACATACCTCTTTTGCTTCATCCACATTCATCAATCTCCTCATACATGCTCGATTTCTTTATAAGAGAGCACATAAGTAAATAACATACATACAATCATACCTGTGTTCCCAAATGGGGTAGGCAGAGCACACGAAATGCGACATAGACAATACCATGATTATAAGTTAACAAATTAATATTATATGCACCGGTAGGTACCGATCCGCACAGATTTGTCTGTACCGGAAAACCGTTTCTTTATATAAGCACCCTTAGTGATACTGACGCTGTAAAGCCACAGTATGTACAGTCAGACACATGGCGAGAGGTCGAGCAGGTGCCGTAGAGAGTAAGGGTCTCACCAAACCAGGCGACGCCTTTTCGGCAAAATGCGCGTAGAAAAAGCTTTATGTCAACGCAATAAGGGCGAACAAGACGTCAATCGGCTCGGCTCGTTCGACCGACAATGGCCGAGCCAATTCACGTCTTGTTCGCCCTTATTGCGTTGACATAAAGCTTTTTCTACCCACATTTTGCCGAAAAGGCGTCGACTGGTTTGGTGAGACCCTTACACGTCATAAACGGCGTAATGTGCTCTTCATGGAGGCGTAATCGAAAGGATTGTAGCCATAAAACCTGTCATACAGATGCTCCAAACGTACTATCGCGAACAGGGATTGTTGAGCCACTTACCTATGTTTGTAACTTAGTCGTGTAATACTACTACAATGGCTGACATCTAGTCGGTCACATCGGTATTTGATTACACGTCTAAATTGCGAACAGTGGCAAGTGGCTCAACAATCCCGGTTCGTGACTGTACAGTCAGACATGGCGAAACGTCGAGCAGGTGCCGTAGAGAGTAACGCGTCATAAACGCCGTAATGTGCTCTTCATGGAGGCGTAATCGAAAGGATTGTAGCCATAAAGCCTTTCATGAAGACCCGGGGCGTCTGTTGGCCCGTTTTTAAGCTCCAAACGCAGACAGCGGAAACTCACGACATCGATTGTAGAATCCATATCCATATCCATACTTCCATACCAATATTATATATGGGAAAGTGTGTTTGTTTATTTGTCCGTCTTTCATGGCTAAACGGGGTGACGGATTGACGTGATTTTTTGGGTGGAGATAGTTAAAAGCATGGAGAGTTACATAGGCTACTTTTTGCCTCTTCATAACCCCCCAGTTCCCTAAAATACTTACTAACGCGAACGAAGCTGCGGGCAAGAGTTAGTACGAAATAATACAAAAGAGCGCGTACAGTCGAGTTCATTAATATATGAGCAAAACTGAGGGTTCAAAAATATCTGTACACCTTTATGACATTGACAATAACGTGCAAAAGTTTACATATGTGGGATTTGTCTGCTCATATATTTATGAACTCAACTGTACATCGCACTGGCCGGGAAATATAAGCAAACAATGAGTTTGTAAACCATACGATATATTACAAATGATAAAAATAAAGTCTATTCACACATTACCCACACATAAAACAAGTGATTTAAGTTTTTCACCTGTAAGCATCTAAGAATCGTAGCAAATGGTACAAAGTAGTCCAGACTACCCCTATGGGAAAGAGGCGCGACGGTATGATGTATGTCATTTTCGTGTCGCAACATGTCGCCGGATCGCAAAATGTATTTGAAATCCCCAAATCACTTGGTATTTCACGGAACCCATTAACAGTTAAAGGGTTGTTTCCGTTTAGGGATCCGCGATCTCTGCTCGAACCCCGGAAGCGATGGGCTACAAAATTTCGTTACAGCAATCCAATTTGTTCGTTATTAATATTTAATTTCACGAGATTGATGGCCCGTAATAAATACTTAATAAGTTAGCCATGAGAAGTATTGATTTTGTTTGGCTGGCTTCTTGCCTGTTCTTCAAGCAATAGTTTTTATTTCCATTTTCATTTCCCGTTTTTAGAGTAATATCTCTATAGTAGAGACTTTTAGTTACCTAAAAAAAGGTAAACAAACGGGAACTGTCAAAAGTCAACCCGACAAAGTCAAAAATCACCTAAGGTATGTGTTGCTACCTTAAATACGACACTTTCTATTTTAGTCGCATTACATTCCCAATTTAATCTCTACCATAGATTCTTTTGTGGATTTTGTTAGAGGCGACTATGGAATTGGTTTAATCAAAACCACTAATTACTCAAAGTAATTATTTGAAACTATTATTAGGCACGTCATATGAGAGCCCAGAAGGTACTAAAAAACCGACCAAGAACGACTCGAGCTCACGCATTATGGAATCTGTACATAAGTGCCTTCTTGTTTCTATTTCTTGATATCGAGTGAAATAGGCAAACATTTTGTTTACTGTATGGTAGCCTTCAATGTTTATTCTTGTCTTTAATATTGCTGTTGTTTTAGCGGCAACAGAAATGCATAATTTGTGAAAATTTCAACTGTATGAGATTCAGCCTGGTGAGTCTTAACAATAGCGTCCAGTTTAGCCTTTAGATACGAAGCCCTACAAACATGAATTAGGTAAAAACCGGGCACCCTGTTACTCACCATTGTAACCGATCAATCAATAACAGAGTTGAAAAGACAAGAAAACATCGCATCAGTATTGCTTTACCAAAGCAAATTGTCAACACATCGAAATATAAACACCTACAATAACTATCGAGATGCGAATCTCGGTTATAAATCCTTGACAGGCAAGGACATGAGAATTGATATCCCCAGGGCAGGGCAGGTGCTTACTGTTGGTGAAAAATACCCGCTCCCAGATCGGCATTTGTTCTTTGTTTATGCGATTCTGTGATTGGCCGATCCCGTGTAGCGATGGTTTCTTTTGTTTCTGTTTTCACGATGGATGTGCGATTTCGATTGACTGTAAATCATTGAGTTAATGTCAGGTTTGTGTTCTCAAATGGGGTAGGCAGAGCACACGAAACTCTACGTAGGTGGAACCAGGACATTTTCACACTTTATAGCCACTTTTAGCTTGATTTTTTAGTTCCGAGGTATATAAGATTATCCAATGAAGATGAACAAGTAAAATATTATTTCGAAAGTCTTTCTTTAAGTGGGTAAAAGTGGGACGCTAAGTTAATCTGAAAGATTTATGAATTGCCTGTAATTCAACATTTAAGCGCGTACGAAGTCGCAGGCAAAAGATAGTATGTTATGAATATGATATAAAGCTAGTTGATCAAAGCTTTTGTTACAGATCACGCCAAATATCTGTTTACGAAACGCCACGATTGTCATTTAAAAACTTGTGAATTACCTGGCCGTCCCTGGACTTTACTTTATTAATTATGAATATTCATAAATTAACGTCGGAAAGTCCGGGAAGCTTCCAATTGTGAATAAACGAGGCTGTTCGTCAAGGAAACGATCGCCGCTAAGTCGTCCGCCAAGTTGGGCCGTTTGCGATGGACGTAATTCATTGTCCCGGGGAGTCCAGGGCTGCCAAACGCTGCTACAGGAATTGAAATGAATGGAATTATTACAGTTCTACCAACATTGTGTAAATAAATGTTAAAGAATAACATCTTGGAATGCAGTTGAAATGAGAGTGTTACGAGGGATATAAGGTGTATTTAAAAAAAAAAAAAATTTTTTTTCACTTTATTTTTAATGTGTGACATTTCATTCACAGTACCTACTCATTTTATTGGTTTAATTATTTACCATTTACTTATTTGACGATCCTTTTGTGAATTTATTATGTTTTGACATATCGAATGTAACGTAATTTTCAAAATGAAATAAATACGTCTATCTATCTATCTATCACACTAAGGGAAAGAGATGGGGTGAAAGTAGATATGGTCACTAGGATAGAAAAAAATAAGCTTAGTTGGTTTAGTCATCTCTAGGATTGATGAAAGAAGATTTACTAAACAGATTTATACGAGGAGTGTGGATAGGGTGCATTGGGTGATGAAGACCTAGTCAGACGTTCCGTGACCAAATCGCGGACGTTTTTGAAACAAGTCAAGAGTACCCGTAGCCGACGAGCTTCTATGAAGAGATAAATGAATGTAGATGAAGCAAAAGAGTCCACGATTGTGGTAAGTGGAACAAAGTGGTATCTGCTTACCCCTGTGGGAAAAACGTGACTGTATGTATGTATAACATCACAGAAGTCAATGAAAAATTTGACAAGTCGACGTCAAGCTCGTCGATGCGTTTAGTATGTTTATCATTATCACGTATTCAACTTCTCAATTAAAGGGGTAATTTTCTTATGAGGTACAAAATCCTGGAATTCCTACGTTATCTATTTCTTAACCCTTATTCGTTCCCAGAATCATGTCTAACCAAATATTCCCAATCAAATAAGGGCTCTGCCGAGCATCACATCGGAAAAAGTAATTTGGATCGGCTTCAGAATAACAATACTTTGCGTAAACACGGGTAAGCACACTGAATATCGTTTTATTATATTTTATCTAGTATTTGTCTTCACTGTATTGTTTTATCGCATACCCTTGCCACGAAGGATTATTATTTTTCTGCAAAGTAATACGATTTTTTTTTACATACATACATACATATTCTCACACTTGTATTCCCAAGAGGGGTGCCTATGTGCACATGAATTCAAAAATACAGTGCCACGTTTAGCAATTTCAGGGTAACCAGATGGTTACCTTGAAAATTATTTGATATTGCAGTGACAGGTAGCTAATAGCCCATCGCCCACAATACACTGACCCTTTCTCGGAGTCGACTCTTACGGCACCCACGGGAAGAAAGGGGGAGGTGCTATTCTAACCCGGCACCACACGGGTTTTATCCCGTATTTTTTTTTTTTTTATCCTTCACATAAAAGTGTATACAGTGCTCTGAAGTTTTGAGTGACGTCACCACGTGGTACAATTTTACCACGGCCTGGCGTCACAAGCTCGCACTTGGAAGTTTAATGATACCTTTGTCGATGTTTAATTGTTTTTCAAACAAAAGAACACGTGTCTCATATTTTTCGACAAACTACCGCAGTAATTAGAATGATATATTTTTAACCCAATAAGCCTATTTGTTCCTAAAATCAATGCGAAATTAAGTGTGATTTTGGCAGTTTCATAAAAAAGGTGCGATCTCCCACGATTGAGCTGTCAACCCTGCGACTGCTGCGTAGCGGTTTCATTTAAGCTACTTTATGATCTCATTTGAAGGGTTGGAATTGTATCTTGGAATTTTTCTCCGCAATAAAGAGCCGGTATTTCGTTACGTGTTTTTAAGTTTAAATTATTGGCTTAGTTTTTTACTTGTGGCCGTTTGTTAGGATTTATGGAGTCGTTATGACTTATTTTTTTATTTTGCTGCTCAGGTTTTGTCTAGACTGAGCCCAGGGTTAAAAATAAGTCTCTTTCAGTATATATTTACATGTATGTTTTTTTTTTAAATAATTAATACAATTGTAAATGTTTTTATTTTGTTTTGAAAAAATGACTTCTGTCAAGTTTCTTGCGGCGCATTCTTCTTGGCAATGATGGCCTTTCCGAACCGCTGGTAGACTCAAAAATGACGTGTAAAAGTGCTCTTAGGAGCCTATTTGCATAAATAAAGTTTTGAATATTGAATTTTATCCAGACCGATTAATTTATTCATAAACATATACAAAAAGTTTGAAATAGCCTTATAATCTTACTAGCTTTTGCCCGCGGCTCCGCTCGCGTTAAATTCGGGGTATCACAGAAGAGATAGCACACATACCAATTTTATAGCTTTCTATATTGAAAACTTCCACTCCTCACTTTAGGGAAATGGGGGGTTTTGAAGACACAAAAAGTAGCCTATGTCACTCTCCATGCCCTAAACTATCTCTACCTAAAAAATCACGTCAATCCATCGCTCCGTTTAACCGTGAAAGACGGACAAACAAACAAACAAACAAACAAACTAACAAACACACTTTCACATTTATATATTGGTACGGATAAATCATCATTTGTGTATAAATTATCATTTGCTTATGCTCCGTGTTTTAAGAAGAACATAGCTTGATTTTTTTACAGTTGATACAAAATAATTACACATGAACTATTTCTTCTTATACCCTTAATTAAAACATTTCACAGATTAGATATAACGTTAACTTAATTAAACATATTCATTTAAATCTGCTTAAATCCCAGCCTTAGTTTCAAATCGCAACCATATTGCGCTAATGATACGGCTGATATTCTAAGACGCATATTCAGTTGTTCATACATTGTTGATACAATTGTTCTAACGCAAACACAGACAGTAATGTTCAAATAAAGAGTTTGCATTTACTGAAAACAGCGTCTGGTAACACCAGACGCCTTATAAACGTTTATTAGACATACATACATATTGGTTTGGACACATAGAGAGGATGGATGAAAGAAGACTGACAAATCAAATCTATACGGGGAATGTGGATGGGTGCAGTGGGAGGGGAAGACCTAGACGGACGTTCCGTGACCAAATCGCGGACGTTTTAGAAACAGGTCAGGTCAAGAGTACCCGAAACCGACGAGCATGTATGAGGAGACTGATGAATGTGGATGAAGCAAAAGAGGTATGTCAGGATCGTAGCGAGTGGAACAAAGTAGTCTCTGCCTATCCCTGTGGGAAAGAGGCGTGACGATATGTATGTATGTATGTATGTACATACATAGATAGATCACGCCTGTATTCCCAAACGGGGTATTTCACGTCTCGTGGCCACTTCTAGCATATTTTTTTAGGTTTTGAGTTGGCAGGAATGGTAGTGACAAGTCTGTCGCCTAAATCATACCTAAACCACTTTACGACATCCACGGAAGAAACGGAGAGGTTTTATTCTATCCCGACACCACAAGGCAGTGTACAGTCAAGGAAATTGATTACTGTGCCACTTTGTACCTTTTCACAAGAAATGTCACTGTGACTACTATACTTTCTACTAATCAAAGCAATATGAAACTCACTATGAAAAGGTTCAAAGTGGCACAGGTATCAATTTCCTTGACTGTACTTGGCCTCTTAAATTTGTATTTTATTACAATTACAATTTAGAACATGATTTGCAGCGGGCTAGCGAACATGATACAAGTTTAGCAAGCGGTGTCGGATAGCTGCGCGAACGCAGGAATGCGCCGCTCACTTTAACTATTATTATACGCAGTTAAAACCCAAAATGACGTAATGTAGGCGATACTAGTAAGTTTATATATTATAAGGACACCAAGGACCTTATTACATAGATTAAGGGCCGGTTTTACTTAATGAGAATATTAATAGTCACTCTCAAGCACTTGTTTTACCTAGAGCAGCGTTTCTCAAACTTTTTTAGTGACGGAACCCTTTTGGAAAGCGAAACACTTGACGGAACCCTACAAAAAACAGCTGTTTTTAAAAGTATTATTTATCCATCCGTCCGTCCATGTATTCACTGCGTCAAAACTTTCGATCAGAGAATGGCGTTTTTTTTTTCTAAATTCTTGCGGAACCCCATCAGGGACATCACGGAACCCTGGGGTTCCGCGGAACACACTTTGACAATGGCTGACCTAGAGCAAGTAGGCGATCAGCTATCGGTGATTTTCTAAGAGAAACGAACGACAGATAAGAATCCTGTGTTACTAAACGAGACACGTACATATACAGGGAGTCCCAAAAATAGTGTCAAGCAAAAGTCCAGATATCACGTTCAACCATCTGGTTACCCTGAAATTGCTAAACGTGGCACTGGATTTTTCAATTCATGTGCTCTGCCTACCCCTCTTGGAAATACAGGCGTGAGAATATGTACGTATGTATGTAAGTATTTGGTCTTGTGTTGTGTCGGGTCTAGAATAGCACCTCTCCATTTCTTCCGTGAATGTCGTAAGAGGCGGCTAAGGAAATGGGTTTATGTATTCTTCAGGCGACAGGCTAGCAACCTGTCATTATTGTCCTACCTCTTCTATCTGCTTTCAAATCTAAAATCATGCTAGAAGTGGCTGCGAAGCGTGAAATACTCATGATCATGGTCATCTCTTTTTCACGTTTCGTATGCTCTACCTACCCCATTTGGGAACATAGTCGTACATACATACATACATACTCTCACGCCTGTATGACCAGAGATAGACCGCCCCTAGGGGTATCCGAATCACCCCCACGTATGTTACGCGATTTTTTGTAGTTTACGAGTTACAAGTTTTTTTTCGTATTTCTTTTAACGTTATTGGCGTTATTGCCTCTCATGAAAATGTTAAAACACATGCTTAGGTTTTTTTCCAAATTGGTGACTATCGTGTTTTGCAGATACAAAATCAAAAATCAAATCAGTCACAAAAATACGAATAATTTTAAACAAAAAGAAACCGACTTCAAATTAGCAATATTTTGAAAGTATTCTGTTTACTGAATGTAAATTCTTGATTTCATCAACAAATTACCGAAAACGCCGTACACCTCCATATAAAGTTTGAAGAGTTCCCTCGATTTCTCCAAGATTCCATCATCAGATCCTGGTTTCGTGGCAATGGGACCAATTTCGAGTTATACCCTTTCGATTAAAAATTCACGGGTCTCCGAGATATCGAGTACCTACATACACACAAAAAAAAATTAGGTCGAATTGAGAACCTCCTCCTTTTTTTGAAGTCGGTTAAAAAAATTGTAACTCGTAAACTATTAAAAATCGCAGAACATTCATGGCGTTGATTCGGATACCCCTAAGGGTGTAGGGGTGGTCTATCGTTGGAATTTCGCTTGACACTATTTTTTGGGACTTCCTGTATGTGTGATTCGTAAACCATTTAGGAATGCAGGGGTGATGTATGTATGCTTAAACTCTGGCCATCTTAAGTGCCGGGGACTAACAAATAGTCATCCTCGCCGCCTCGACTTCTGTAATGACGGCCCAGAGAAACTCGGATTATGCTAAGCGAGTTAGCCATTCAAATTTTATTTCCCGAAGCCGGAATTATGCTAACCCGATTTAGGATTCAAACTATTTTTACAAGGAACAGGGCTTAACCCGGGCTAAGACGGCTTGTGGTTTGTGTAGGTTTTAGTTTAGCCTTTGTTTACTAACAGAGAGCTAAAAGTGGGATGGATTTTTTTTCATTGCTCCGTTTATACAGATCACCTGTGTGGTGTTCGGGTTGGAATATGACTTCAACATTTCTCCCGTGTGAGTTGTATTAAAGCCGTGATAGCCCAGCGGTTCGAACTGTGCCCTCTCAAGCAGAGGGTCGTGGGTTCAAACCCCGGGCTCGCACCTCTGAATTTTTCGGAATTTATGTGCGATATCAAATTTGATATTTATCACGAGCTATTCGGTGTAGGAAAACATCGTGAGGAAACCTACACACAGCGACGAAGTAATTCAACGTTGTGTGTGAAGTTCCCAATCCGCACTGGGCCCGCGTGGGAACTATTGCCCAAGCCCTCTCATACTGAGAGGAGGCCTGTGCCCTGCAGTGGGACGTATATAGGCTGACGATGATGATGATGATGAGTTGTATTAGGCAAGTAGGAAAATAGGTAGAGGTATATTTTAGACGATAGGCTAACAACCTGTCTCTATTATCACTATTTGGGAATAGAGGCATGATGCATCATTTATGCATGATACAAGCACAGTTAATATGTTGAATGGGCCATCAAGAAACTGAATAATGAATTTTGTATGGAAAACAGGATAATTAGGCAAAACGCTTAGATCTTTTTCTGAAAACCCCAATCTACTTAAACCTTGACCTTTATTTTCCGTACAAATGTTAACGTATATCGCCGTCCGCGGTACAGAATGCCAAAACGACAAAGTGCATAGTTTTTAATGCAATTCCTCCCATGCATATGGATGAGGGAGGAATACATGGCGATAGAGCTAGGTCGGGTGTTTAAGTACTTTAAATTGTGTTGGACAGTAATGTTTTAACTGGTTTAAAACGCAATTAGGGTTCCGTAACTGTAAAAGAAAATTGAACCCTTTGAGCGTCTCTCAAGACCCTTTTTTTGAAGATCTCGTGGAGATACAGCATTGAAATTGATCGCAAACGCAGTTTTTTAAAGTACATCACGAACCGGGATTGTTGACACTTACCAATGTTTGTAACTTGGTCGTGTAATGCTAATCCGATAGCTAACATCTAGTCCGTCACATCGGTTATTGATTACACGTCTAAATTGCGAAGAGTGGCAAGTGGCTCAACAATCCCGGTTCGCGATGGTACATACATACATACATACATCACGCCTGTATTCCCCAATGGGGTAGGCAGAGCACACGAAGCGCTACACAGATAAAACTGTGACTTTTTTTTTTTTTCATGTTTCGCTGCCACTTGTAGTTTATTTTTTAGGCTTTTGAGTTGGCAGGTATAACAGTGACGGATTGCTAGCCTGTCTACTAAAATGTACCAAACTATTTCCTTGGTCGCCTCTTACGACATCCACGGAAGAAAAGAAGAGGTGTTATTCTAAACCCCACCACGCGGTTTCCTAAATCCGTGTAAAAATTAAAGCTTTACGTCAACGCGTCACATTTCCCATACATTTCACCATCTAACCAGTGGATTCTGACTCTCCATAGAGCGTACTAACAGTGAAGTTCACAGTGATGTTGCGTTGCTCGACAAAGGAAACTTTATTTCGTTTATTATAAATATTATAATACATGTAACACTCTGTGGTGTGCCAGGAAACAGTAGGTTCAACTTCAACCACAGAATAGATAATGGTACAAGTACAGAAGCCTCACTGCTTTGATTTTCACAAATGCCGCCTTTTTATGTGCCTACATAATTATTATTAACAAACGGACCGCACGCTAGCAGCCGACATTGAGCTCTCTGGCGCCGCGCGAAGGTCGACATTACTCCACACCTTGTCAAATGACCCGAAAATAGGGTTGTCAAGTCTATACTTTAATTAAATACCTACCTATTGTACATAACTATCCGCGTGGTGTCAGAATAGAATAACTCCTCTCAATTTCTTCCGTGGATGTCGTAACAGGCGACTAAGGAAATAGGTTTAGGTAAGTATGTTTTAGGCGACAGGCTAGCAACCTGTCACTATTCTACCTCTTCCATCTTTGCAAACCTAAAACTATGCTAGAAGTGACTGCAATATAAACGTAATCATGGTTTTGTCTATATTACTTTTCGTGTGCTCTGCCTCACCATTTGGGAACACAGGCGTGACTGTATGTATGTAGGTATCTATCAGATTTATGTTGTTTGTAATATTTAAGCCAAAGATACATTAGGCGACATTTGTTGCGTTACATTTGTCGTGCGACATGTCGAGCGATGTAGCGCGACGTCGCCGGACATCGCTCGACATGTCGCGCGACACGTGTATATACGCGGATATAAGTCGCGCGACATGTCGAGCGATGTCGCCTAATGTATCTTTAGCTATACCTACTTAGCGGTTACACTTTTATTTATTCTATGACGCGGGGTCGAATATAATAATTTATATTTTTCATTTTCCCGACAATCGACTGCAATACAGAATATTTTGGATTCATTTTGCTAATTAAAATATGACACGCGTTTGTGATGTATAAACTGAATCGTGCTGCGTAAAAAAAGAGGCGCGCGTGCGCCGCGGGTCAGTGCGCGGCAACCACTGATTAGGCCTCATCGATGAGGCCGCCGATATGTACTTGTAGCTCAGCGGCGGAACGGCGGAGTGACACCCCCCTGCTTCAACTGTACTTCGGTAAAAATAGTGCACACTTTCGATTACCTCACACCTCGCCTCGCCGGTAGAATATACCCTTATACCTATTTCTAGCAGCCACTACTCTGGCAACCTCGTTTTAGACAAATGTCACTTCCGTCCTTGTCACACCACGTCCCTTATAATCGCTAATGCGGGCCGGGACCCGAAAACTTTAGTTTTAAATTCAAAGTGTTGACTTTGGACCAGAGTTTAATAGACCATTCTGCCCCTAAAGGATTTCGGGTGTTATTTATAAGCACTTAGATTAGATTAGTATGAGCTAAACCGTTAAGAAAATTTTGTTTGCTGTGTTAATTAAGATTGTGTGGGATAACGGGTTTTGTCGCGGTAATCGGTGGATTAAGGTGGGTTTTAAACAAGAGCGGTTGAAAGTTGGCGCGCGGCTATTCCAACCAATCAGATCTCGGCGTTTTCTTGTCGTAGTTGAGCTTGGCATTTCATTGGTCGGTTCGTTAGCTAATTTTACTATTCTCAAGTAATAAAAAACGAATCAAATTTTGTTCCATTTTAGACGTCTTTTGTTTGAGTCTAAGTATGTACCAGCGCTTCGTAATGACTAGACATCGGATTATATGCACTATCAAAATGCCAAAATATGCATGCAAATATGCACTAAAAAAGGTCGAAATATGCACTAACATATGCACAATCAGGGCGAAATATGTAACAATTTATGCACATTGCACAGTCAAAAAAACAAAAAAAAAATAACAGCAATAAATTTTTCTAAGTTTTCTATAGCAAACTTGTGACGTTTCAACGTCAACTGACGTTACCGGACAGAACTTAAAATTTGGCGCCATCTCTGCGTAAACCTCTTCAGGCAAAGTGTGCCCGGTGCCGTTGATAAATGCGTAAATTTTCTTGATGACCTCCAAACCAGGGATTTTACACAAAATGCATCTAATTTACCACGAACCTTTTGCGATAGCGAACTTGAAAGGGCGTTACTCTACGTAAAACAACATGCCAAACACGAAAATATGCAGTATCAATGAAAAAGTATCAAAATATGCACTATCAGTGAAAAAGTGCCAAAATATGCATTTGCATATGCAAATATGCAAATGCATATAATCCGATGTCTAGTAATGACAATGTTTCTTAAAATGAATGTGCCGCAAGAAACTTGAAAATGTTAGATCTGTTAGGTATTTTAAACGTAAACCTGCTGTTAGAGTCACTTTTAGTGAAATAAAACAGATACACTCGCGTCTTTGTATCAAGATTAGCTCGACATGTTTCGGGACAATTCGAAACCCATCATCGGGATATTCAGGGTAATGTTAGGTATGCTATAAATGGCAGGTATTTGATTACTAAATAATTAAATCATACTTATACATGCTATTACGCTTATTATTCCTGGGGTAGGCAGAGCACACAAAACGTAACATAGACAAAATCTACTTCACGTTTCGTAGCCACTTTTAGCTTAATTATTCCAAGACTATATTCTATTCTGGTTTCATTAAACCGACCCTAAATAAAGTAGAACATTGGGCTTGCAAAAAGTACCCTTGTCTTCATACGTAGACGACATGCTATATTTTACAGTTACGTGCCGGCCATTTGTTTTAGTTTACAGTGTAATGTTTTGCTTTGTGTTCTGGGAAGTTTTGTACAGGGCTAGCCTCTTTAGGGAGGCCCTGTAGTGTTTAACTTTTAGCCTTAGTAATTTATGAGGCCCTGGTAGACTTGACTGTGTTTTGATGACAATTTTGGTCTGCGCAGACGACAGACTATCCGTGACGCACTATATAGTCTTTGAAAATAGAACCTAAGCAATTATATGCAACTAGCTTTCCGCCCGCGGCTTCGCCCGCGTGGTATTCGGTTATATTGCGGTATAAAGCACAACAAATTTACATGTTTATATTAGTTTGCAATATTTTACCGTGTTTTAAACGACACACAGCGCCATCTCCAATCCATCCATCAAGCAAACTATATTTTTGTTTTTCCTCGGGAATATCAATTTTTCCGGGATAAAAAGTTTCTTATTATTTAATCCGGACTACTAACTTTAAGTCTGCAAAATTTCAAAGCAATCGGTTCAGTAGTTACGGCGTGAAAGCGGAACAAACAAACAAACTCACTTTCCGATTTATAATATTAGTTAGGGGCAGCGCAGACGACAGACTTTTGTGCGATCGAGTCTGCGGCGCAATAAAAACTCTGAATGGAAACTCTCTGCGCGCCATTAAGAGTTTTTATTGCGCCGCAGACTCGATCGCACAAAAGTCTGTCGTCTGTGCTGCCCCTAAGGATAACGCACACGACGCGCAAAAAGTCCGGCGCACAATGCATACAATCCATGCAGACTTTTTGTGCGCCGCAGACTCGATCGCACAAAGTGTGCCATCTGCGCTAAACCTTTAAGTTCTCGCTTGTAGACCAAATACAAAATTTTGTACCATTTTATAAGACAATGTGGCCGACATCCCAATTGAAATTACAATCCGAGCCTTTTCTGTTTTAAAGTGATTCCGGTTATGGAACGAGTTGATAAAAGAACACTAGATTTTTCTAGAATTTTTCTAATAAAACTCCAAACAACACGAAGGAGTCGGAAAACAAGAGTTTTTCTTGAAAATATAACTAGCGGGAAGAGCAATTTAGAAGTTTAGAGTTTAATTTACACATTTGTTTTAACAAACGGGGTAAGCACACGACACTCGTAGATAGAATAGAAAGAGAAACAGTTATGTAGATAGACAAATCCTTGTCTATTTCAATCTATCTAATTACTGGTTTTTATTGTTACAGGTATTACCCGAATGCAGGACAACTGAAATAAAAGTAAAAAAACTACACAACCAATATAGAGAACGAGTCTGTAGCCGCTTAACTTTTTTATTAAACAAATTTCAGAGTTGCCAGCACGTTGCGCACTCGCCAATGGTGCCAACTGTGCGAATTGTTTCTTTTATTTTGCTCGTTTTTTCTTTTTTAATTTACAACCAGTTTTATTCTATTTTTCGTTTTTGGAAGCGGTTCGCAACTTTAAGGCGTAGCGCAGACGACAGACTTTTGCGCGATCGAGTCTGCGGAGCAATAAAATTTCTGAATGGCGCGCTGACAGTTTCCACTCAGAGTTTTAATTGCTCCGCAGACTCGATCGCACAAAAGTCTGTAGTCTGCCCTGCCCCTAATACTTGCAAACATCACGCTTGGGGTAGGCACAGCACACGAAACGCAATATAGACACTAGGTAAAAGGTTACTTTAAGGCCTTAGTCGCTTCTCTGACATCCACGGAAGAAATGTAGAGGCGTTATCCTAAACAAAAAACCATACGAAAATAATAATCCTTATCCTTACTATCCTTACTAATATTATAAGTCAGAAAGTGAGTTTGTTTGTTTGTTTGTTTGTTTGTTTGTTCCGCTTTCACGCCGTAACTGCTGGACCGATTGCTTTGAAATTTTGCAGGCGTAAAGATAGAAGTCCGGATTAAATAATAGGCTACTTTTTATCCCGGAAAAAATT
>BHDV01008644.1:171365-184190 GCA_005406045.1 Adoxophyes honmai | reverse complement strand
CGGGACACCCTGTAGTTGTGCTTTAATTATACCGCAATAATAACCAAATTCCACGCGGGCGAAGCCGCGGGCGGAAAGCTAGTTATAATATATGAACAGTAAAATATTTTGATAGGTTAGCATCTGTGAAACTTTTCACAACGAATTACATATTTTATTGTCTTTATTTGTAGCCATTTTGGTGTTAAATTACGACGTCACATGTTAAAAGTTTCAGTGTCAAAAATGCAGCCCGTGCAAAGCTGTTATTCAGAAACGGAATGGCCAAACTAACTTTTTTGTTACCATGACCGACGTTGTTTTATTAACGTAAATTTTCTAGTATTTGAGCACACACTACTTTACCTACTTTTCCGTGTGGTGTCGGGTGCTACCGCCTCGCCATTTCTTCCTTGGATGTCGTAAAGAGGCGACTAAGGAGATAAGTTAAAGTTTTAGGCGACTGGCTGGCAACCTGTCACTATTGTACTCGCCAAATTCAAACCTAAAACATATGCTAGAAGTGTCCAATAAACGTGAAATTGTCATGGCTTCGTCTATGTAGCGTTTTGTGTGCTCTGCCCACCCCATTTGAAAATACAGGCGTGATGTATGTAGGTATTATCAAACCGCGATTAGAAAGGGATTGAGCTCATAAGTCATTTTTGAACTAATGCTAATTATGACATTGTCAGTGGTAGAGTATGCAGATAAATTAAATTATTATTTTGGTACTATGAAATTCTTAAGCATGGAAAAAAATGCAAATTATACAGCGTTTTTTTATTGATTTCCGATAGCATTAAGAGATAATTGCTCAGATCGAATATAATTACTTTCTTAAACCTGTGGTGATTTTTAAAGTATTTTAAATATTTCAAAATACGATTTTATAATGTATGTACAATTGGTAAGTGTTGTCATTGATGTATTTTCAAAAGTGTCAAAACTGTCACAAATGAAATTTGAAATTTTTGAAAATTTCAAAACAAATGACAGTATTTAACGAGAATAGAGTTTAAATATGCAAATCATATTCAGCTATTAATTCTATTATCTATAAGGGTTTGCATTTATGAAGATATGAAAGATTGGTTTATGAATATATTTAATCATTTATTAAGTACAATTGTGCTAACGGTACTCTCGAATCCCTTTCTAATCGCGGTTCGATAATATGTACGTTTTCGTTTTGCAATAATCAGAAAAGTAATTTCGGTTGAATTGGCCGGTACGTAATTTTTCCCAGTGTCGGAAGCCGAAGTTCAATTTTATTTATTTACGTACTGGTTCGACACAAAAGGCTCTAAAAACTCTAAATTCACCAAATAACGAGGCGCCCGCGTCGTTGATAAATGTGGGTGGTTTTACGCTGTGGCATATAAAGACTGGCCTGCGCTGAACGGTGACTATTTATAAGCTGTCAGGAAACTTTATTAGATTTTTATTATTAGCTTTAAGCGGCAGGCTAGTAATCTGTCACTATACTACCTCTTCCATCTGTACTAACCTAAAATTATGGTAAAAGTGGCTGCGAAACGTCAAATGGTCACAATCATTTATGGTTTTGTGTAAAAAGTAGAACAGGTGCGTAGGGCTTTCATGTTGTGACATGTCAAAACTTGATGATGGATCACGGATTGATCCGAAACATGTCAAGCTAATCTCGGTATAAACAACGTGAGTAATTCCGTTATTTTTCACTATGTCAAAACTTGTACGAATTGTGATTGACGATATTGGGTTTTACCTCCTTCATACATGCTCGTCGGTTTCGGATACTCTTTACCTGACCTGTTTCTAAAACGTCCGCGATTTGGTCACGGAACGACTCGATGTAATTCATTGCGCTAAATGCGCGGCCCGGTGTCACAACACCGCAACCCCCACAATGGCGGCCGTCCGTCACGGCGGAGATCGCCGCGATAATGGACCGCCCGCGCCGGACCTGTTCTTAACTCAATCACTATGTATAACACTTCAATTTGTAACACCTTTCCGGATTAGCTGCGTATGAAACTCTAAAAAATCCCCTCCAAAAGAAGAGTGTCGCGTTCGATTCATACTTAATATTTCAAACGGTGGGGAAGGTTCAATATTTTAAAAGAAATGGGATAAGTCACATTTTTTACGTTAGTTACAGTCGAGTTCATAAATATATGAGCAGACAAATGCCAAATATGTAAACTTTTGCACCTTATTGTCAATGTCATAAAGGTGTACATATATTTTTGAACCCTCAGTTTTGCTCATATATTAATGAACTCGACTGTACATACGTAAGTATCTACATCACGCCTGTATTCCTAAATGGGTTCGCCAGAGCATGCGAAACGCTACATAGACAAAACCATAACTTTTTCTCGTTCCGTGGCCACTTTTAGCATATGTTTTTAGGTTTCGAGTTAGCAGGTAAGTCTGCTAATAGTGACAGGTTGCTAGCCTGTCGCCTAAAATATACCTTAACCTATTTCATTAGTCGCCTTCCACTACATGATGAAAGAGATGGAGAAGTGTTATTCTATCCCGACTTCGCACAGGAAAATTCTATAGATTTCTTATTGATGTTACGGGTTGTTTTATTTTTAGTGTATTGTGAAGTTCCCGATTTGCTCTGAGCGTGGGATGTACAGCCTAAGCCCCCGTTCCCACCGCGTCGGGCGCCGGCATGATTTTTAATCGGGTGTCGTAGCCGCAGTACATTTTATATGGAGCTGTTCACACACGGTCGACAATCGGAGCGTCAAGCGTGTGTGAACAGCTCCATATAAAATGTACTGCGGCTACGACACCCGATTAAAAATCGTGCGGGCGCCCGACGCGGTGGGAACGGGCTTAATCCTGTGATTCTGAGAAGGTTGTCCGCAGTAGTGGGACACACTGTGGGAGTTTTATTATTTTTGTTACTAATTAATCATTTACAATCTTATCAAAGTCCTGACATTTTTGCTATTATTATTATATTATATTATTCTATATAAGCGACATTTTGTAGGATTACAGTAGAAACTCGATTATCAGGACTGATTGTTGTCGTTAGATTTCCGGATAGTTGAAAATCCGGATAATCGAGTTTCTACTGTATTACAAATAGTACAAATAGGCCTTTCAAGCTTCGATATATTAAAGTAAGCTAGCACAATTGAGGGAAAAATAAGATCTAAAAATCTAAATCTACTTACTAACTACACTTTTCTTTTTGTGTCGAAGCTTATAAAGAGTTTTGCTTAACTCGATTCTCGCGCTAGACATATTCAGATTGCATCATCTCACTTGCCAGTCTGCTATTGAGCCAATCACTATCAAGTTTTCTAACTTCACAACCTCAGTACAATATTGATAAAAGTAATAAAGAAAACCCGATTGGAAGTGAAATTATCCCGCAATCCAATATTTTTAAGACTATTTCACACGTACGTTAATGGTTAATGCCTCTCCATTTCTTCCGTGGATGTTAAAAGAGGCGACTAAGGAAATAGGTTAATGTTTTAAGCGATAGACTAGGAACCTTTCACTATAATACCTCTTTTATCTGTTTATTAGATCCAAGGGGCTGCGCAGACGACAGACTTTTGTGCGATCGAGTCTGCGGCGCAATAAAAACTCTGAATGGAAACTGTCTGCGCGCCATTCAGAGTTTTTATTGCGCCGCAGACTCGATCGCACAAAAGTCTGTCGTCTGCGCCGCGCCTTAATGTTGCTACGAAAAGTGGCGACAAACGTGAAATGGTAATGGTTTTACTATGGTTCGTGATCTCTGCCTACCCCAATTGGGAACGTAGGCGTCATTGTATGTATGTATGTACATTAATGGTTTAATATAAAATCTGTGTAGATATCCGTTAAATGGACTCGGCACTCTGCCAGCGCGAGGCTTAGGCTATTCTAACTTGATGACCTTTTAACTAGTTAGTTAAAGCCTTAATTAGTTTTTATACTTTGAGGATATTACCTGCGTTGTTTTAGCTGTGTGGTTTCGAGATTCGGGATAGAATAGCACCTGTCCATTTCTTCCGCTACTAAGAATTAGGAATGCTTCAGGCGACAGGCTAGCAACCTGTCACTATTACACTTCCTCTTTCATCTGTTTTCAAACCTTAAATTATGCTAGAAGTGGCTGCGAGGCGTGAAATAGTCATTGTTTTGTCTGTCACGTTTTGTGTCCTCAGCCTAACCCATTTGAAAACATAAAGTATGCTCAGATCTTTGGTAGCCCCTTATGACTCGATATCCATAAAAGAATCGAAGAGAATGTAATTAAAATAGTTCATTCATTCATTCATATTGTCACGCCTGTATTCCCAAGAGGGGTAGGCAGAGCACATGAATTCAAAAATTCCAGTGCCACGTTTAGCAATTTCAGGGTAACCATATGATTAAACGTGATATCACAGTGACAGTTTGCTGGCCCATCGCCTACAATACACTAACCCTTTCCCAGAGTCGACTCTTACGACACCCACGGGAAGAAAGGGGCCTCCCCCTGCTATACTAACCCGGCACCATACGGAGCTCTATTAAAATTGTTCACTGGTTCTTATTATTACCTACTGCAACCGCATTGGAACTAGCACTAAAATCTGCACTTCCTTGTCTGTTAGCCGCCATTGTAAACTATTACCGTAAAGCTTTTACCGCAAAGAGCCGGTTTAATCCGGTTCGGACCGGCTCGGGCCGGAAAGTGCCTTTTTAAGACGCCTTTTCGGAACTAATTGAACCCTTCTGAAGCAGAAGTTTGGGGTTGTGAGACTAGCCTGCGCTGTGGTTGGCAATGTCAAAGACAATTTTAATCTATGCAATGGGGTAGAAGACTAAAAAACTATTACGTCAGATGGATTGCCAAAAAATATTAAGCATGTATGTGATGTATGTAAATCGGCTGTTCAGACTTTATTTCCGTTTATTGCCCTTGCTTGAAAATTCTAATCAGCCATTTGTCTGTTATTTGACGTTTTATCTCCTCCTCTGTTCGAGAAAGGTACTGCAACGAATGTTAGCGGAGCGATTATTCGAGGGTTTCAACCGTCTCATGGATCTTGCAAGATTTTATATGAATCTGCAGCTGATTTTGATATAGTTTTTAACTATTTGTTAAGAGTTCCTGTTCCCCTAGAATCAAGACGACGTAGAATCTAGATGACTAAACGACGGTGTCAGAAAATTCTTCCATTATTACGGATTAGTTTCCAGATTAATGAGATGGTTGATACATACATATTCTCACGCCTGTATTCCCAAGAGGGGTAGGCAGAGCACATGAATTAAAAAATGCAGTGCCACGTTTAGCAATTTCAGGGTAACCAGATGGTTAAACGTGATATTGCAGTGACAGGTTGCTAGCCCATCGCCCACAATACACTAACCCTTTCCCAGAGTTGACTCTTACGTCACCCACGGGAAGAAAGGGGGAGGTGCTATACTTACCCGGTTGGTTGAGATGGTTGAACGCTCGAATAATCGGCCAGCGAATAACCTAATCTTACAGGGCAGTCTTGTTGCGCCCTAGCCAAGTTTGGCGGCCATTTTTAATTAATCTCACACACAGCCCTTTGTCTAGTGACCCTGCAAATTTCTTTGTGGAGCCGGTATTAGTTCCACAATATTGGAAAGAATGAATATCGATCTGGCTCTTTCACTCTGTAGGCGAATGGGAGGCGTGGGAGTGGGATAGAATTTTTTAGAGGGAAATGAAATTTTTTATGGTTAGGTGGGAGGTAGTGGAAGGGAATCGTCTATGGCTATGGGTGAATTTTATAAATAATAATGAGTATTTTTATGCCTAATTATGTATAGTCGCATATATAACTTTATATATATTCACCAACCATCTGGTTACCCTGCTGAAATTGCTAAACGTGGCACTGGATTTTTTTTTGAATTCATGTGCTCTGCCTACCCCTTTTGGGAATACAGGCGTGAGAATATGTATGTATGTATGTATGTATATTCACATCATTTAAATAACTTACAAAGAACATCTCAAATGGCGGTAAACCCCAAAAATCGCGCACCGGTGTTCAAATTTGAAATTATTTTATTTCTTATTCCTGTCACCTGTCTTATAAAGTTGACCAATTTTATAAAATAAACATTATAATGCACTGCGGGATACAGGTTTTCTTAATATAAATCGATACTATTTTTAACGAGGCATTAACGCTACATTACATAGGTCAGGGTTTCTCAAAGTGGGGTACGCGAACCCCTAGGGGTTCGCCATTCTACAGCAGGGGGTTCGCGACAAGATCAGAGTACAGAAATCGACTTGATAACGAGAGAGAATAAAATTAAGGTTAAAATTTTCCAAAATTACTCCAACATTCTATCCATTTGCGCCAAGAAACAAAAACCCATCACATGAATATTACAAAGACATTTTCTTTTCGTACTTTATATGTTACCGTTTTTATTCGAATAAAAATCTTATTTCCTTCCACATGATTTTTTTTCTTTGGGGGGGGGGGGATTTGTTCATTAGTTAGTAAGAGGTTCGTGGAACCGAAAGTTTGTTAACAGGGGTTCGCGGAGCCCAAAGTTTGAGAAACCCTGACATAGGTTAACCAAACACTCCTGTAAAATAATGTTGATGGCTCTATTTCACGGGAACTCGGTTCTGTTTAACATTATGCAAAATCAAGTTGCAATATTCATAGTTATCTAACGACGGCCGATCGCCGCTTCGCCTTCAGCGGTTTGGTATAGGGATGGTCCGGAATACTGGTATTTCGGTTTTTAGTATACCGGTAAACTCTGTGAATACCGGTAAAAATCGTGTTGCAGTATAAATTAAGTAAGTATAAGTTTTGCTCAGCAGTGGGACACTAGATAAGCTATAAAAAAAAGAAAGAAAGTTATATGAATTTTTTTAGGTCCCCGAACCCGAACTATCACAAATCAAATCAAATCAAATTGTAACTGTAACAGTTTGTCTTGGTGGAACAAGAGAACCGAAAAATGGGCCTTTGAAATTAGCTATGTCCACACCAGTGCGCTTTCACGTTCACCTTTCGTTTTCCTCTGACGCATGCCCGTTCAACCACAGCACATCATGCAGACCGCTGGCGGCATGCGCTGTTGTTGGTGGTTGCACGGGGATGCGTCAGAGGAAGACGCAAGGTGAACGTGAAAGCGCACTGGTGTGGACATAGCTTTTAGGTTGTAAAACGAATATTTAGTTCTAAATTTTTGAAGTCCCACGGAAAGCTCTGTACCACCCCTATAGTAGTTTGAACTGGTTTGAGCCGGTTACGGGCAGCACGAGCCGGTATTTTCTAGAATTTTCCGGATTATGCTCGGGGTTATTTCGTTTAGAGCAAGGCAATGCTGTAAAATGTTCGCTTGCCTACTAGGGATTGCAATCCGGTATCATTTTCAATCCGGCCGGATCCGGACGGATCCGGCCGGATTGTTAACTTAGGTACTTACGGCCTAGTATTTAGTGATTTTTAGTTTTGATAATACTTAGTATACCTACATATAAAGAAAAGTGAAATATATATGTGTTTATGGAAATTAATTATATTTTTTGGTACAAACTTACCTACTATTAATTGTAACTTTTGGTACTATTTGTACTAAATGAAAATTATGAAACTATTCAAAATCATAAAGTAAATAATCAGTCTGACTCTCACTTATTGCTGTAAATAATCTGAAAGTACTTAAGTAATAATACTATTAAACTCTTATTAATAATCTACACATACTTAAGTTACTAAAACTGTATTTTAAATTTGTACTTTTACCATCAACTTCAGTGCGTAATCCGAAGAAACAATAAAACCAGAAGCATTAATTTTTTGCAATGCGAATATACGAGTGAATATTATTTCTGTTCCTGAAAAAACAATCGAAGAAAACATACAGTGTTGATTGTACTGTTTCCTAATCTGCTTCTGATGGCACTACAAACATATTAACCTGCAGCAGAAAAGGCCTTTCTGCCTCAACACTGGTGGGCCTAATCGCCATTAAGTAACTGCAGATCAGCGACAAGTGTTTTCCTTTTACTCCTTCTATTTCATACGCTCGCAGTCATTTCCTTTTTAAGTATTTTCTCATAATATTTTTCGTTTTTAGACTTTTTAGCTTTAACTTTCCCCCTATACCCTTTTTTTTTCTTGCAGGATTTGATTTTTTAGTTCCTCTTTCAATGTAATGTTTTTAGTTTCTATTGGCAATAATGACATGGAATCAGAATCGAAATCGGAATCTATATTTTCGTCTGCTGTTTCTGCCACGTTTTGTCACGTTTCTGTCGCATTTTCGCGTATTTTTTGCTTTACCGGATCCGGTACGTCCAAAAACACGCCGGATCCGCCGGATTACCGGATCCGCCGGACCGGATTGCAATCCCTATTGCCTACACGCTTATTATTATTATGGAAATAGTGACTTGATATTTTAATGTTCATAATTTGATATTAAAGTAGTATTAGGTACATAAGGTAAAGTCACCGGTGATGGACAAAGAACCAGTAATGGACAATGACTCTTATTTACTACCCGAAAAGTCATTTGTTTTATAACAATCAATTCACAACTCTATGGTCTTTAAATTATGAATGAAGTGTCCATCACTGGTGCTTGTCAGCTTAAACCGTCCATAACTGGTGCCGTTACCCTATTTAGTTTTGGGATAGGTACATACATACACATATCACGCTTGTTTTCCCAAATGGGGTAGGCAGAGCTACATAGACAAAGTTATGACTGTTTCAGGTTTAGTGGCTACCTTTTGCTTTTTTTTATGTTTTCCGTTGACAGGGTTTGCGATAGTTTTACAAATACTATCTTTATGATAATAATAGTTTGATCCTCCCGTGTGGTAAGTAATTTAAAAATAAAACCTCTTCGTTTCTACCGTAAATAATTCTAGGTATGTTTTAGACGACACCTGTCTTATTTAAACCAAAAAATAAACCGGCCAAGTGCGAGTCGGGCTCGCGCACGAAGGGTTCCGTACCAAAAACTGCAAAAAATTAGAATTTTTGTATGGGAGCCCCCCTTAAATACTAATTTTATTTTAATTTAATTATTTCTTTTTAAAGTAGATATTTAATTAAATATTCTGTGAGCATTTCAAGTATTTAGCTGTTACAGTTATTTAAAGAGACACAAAACAGCAAAAAAAACCACGTTTTTTCTATGGGAGCCCCCCTTAATTATTATTATTATTTTGATTTTAGTATTTGTTGTTATAGCGGCAACAGAAATACATCATCTGTGAAAATTTCAACTTTCTAGCTGTTACGGTTCGTGAGATACAGCCTGGTGACAGACGGACAGACAGACAGCGAAGTCTCAGTAATAGGGTCCCGTTTTTACCCTTTGGGTACGGAACCCTAAAAATGAGCAGAAAGTGGCTACGTAACGTGTAGTTATGGTTTTTTCTGTTACGTTTCGTGTGCTCTACTGATGGAAAAGTAAGGACATGAAGATAAGACACAATAAAAAGAAAATACAAAAACGGACGTATCCCTAAAGGGACATCGTCCATTACGTTGTGAATTAGGTAAACCTTTCCTGCTCCTAGTTTATCTTGCAGTGCATAATGCTTGTAATTAAATTATAGTTGAGCATAAGGAGCTATAAAAGTTTACTAGCGAGCTTTGCTGGAATAAGCTTGCGGTTCTAACTGTCGTGAGCTTTATATGACTAGCTAGCTAGCTTATGTGACTTTTAAGGCTAGTTATTTGCTTGTCTTAGACTGGGTTAAGTAATATGTTTTACAATACGCTTGCTTTAAATGTGCCCTACTGTGTAGTGCTTAACATGTTCATATAAAGTTAGACTTTGTTGCATAACTTCACTGTAAAAGTAATATGTGTTTCCTAGTTTAGTGAATTCATTAATTGTAAAAATGACGTGCGGACTGCGGAAACTTCATGTCCATTCCGCACTTCCATCCAGTCATACGCATCTGCATCCAGATATCCGCTTTTACATCGAGCCATCCGCACTTGTATCTAATCGTTTACTGTTACAACCAGTACTCTGCATTTGTATACAACCATCTTCAAATGCATCCAGTCGTGCAGTCATTCGAACTTATATCCAGCCATGTACATTTACATCCACATACCCATAAATGCATCTAGTCGTACTACATCCTGCTATCCGCAATTGCTTCTATCTATCATCACTCATCAATAATGGAAAGGCACAGATCACTATTTTTCCCAGCCTAGTAACACAACATATTACAGCGCTAACAACGCCATCTACTGCGCAGTAGCAGACGCGTCTCATCAACCCACTAATGCCAGTAATGTATGTATGTAATAAGCTATGCGTTATTGCGTACGCGAAGGCTTAGCAAGGGACGTGGGGGATGGTTTATGACAGAGAGGGGGTAATAAGCGAATATTGTTTTTCTTAATTAAAACATTGCGACGATAATTAGGTGACGCTAGTTGAATGTCTCATACATACAGTCACGAACCGGGGTTGTTGAGCCACTTACCTATGTTTGTAACTTGGTCGTGTAATACTAATCCAATAGATGACATCTAGTCGGTCACATCGGTCATTGATTACACGTCTAAATTGCGAACAGTGGCAAGTGGCTCAACAATCCCGGTTCGTGACTGTACAAACAATGACACCTGTGTTCTCAAATGAGGTAGGCAGAGCACACGAAAAGCGATACAAACAAACAATGACTGTTTCACGCTTTGTAGCCACGTCTAGCATAATTTTTGGGTTTGAGATGGGAGAAGTATAATGTGAGTGGTTACTAGCCTGTAACCTAATTCCTTAGTCGCCTCTTGCGACGTCCACGGAAGAAATGGAGAGGTGTTAGGGTCTCACCGAACCAGTCGACCCCTTTTCGGCAAAACGTGAGTAGAAAAAGCTTCATGTCAACGCAATAAGGGCGAACAAGACGTCAATTGGTTCGGCCACTCTCGGCCGAGCGAGCCGAGCCAATTGACGTCTTGTTCGCCCTTATTGCGTTGCCATAAAGCTTTTTTTACTTGCGTTTTGCCAAAAAGGCGTCGACTAATGTGGGGAGACCCTTATTCTAAATCCGACACCACACGGGAAATGTCATAATTTACTCTTAATCTTCTCTTTGTCTCAATATAATCCTTACTAATATTATAAATCGGAAAGTGAGCTTGTTTGTTTGTTTGTTCCGCTTTCACGCCGTAACTACTGAACCGATTGCTTTGAAATTTTGCAGACGTAAAGATAGAAGACCGGATTAAATAATAGGGTACGGTCGACCAAGAAAGTGGTCTACCACTTTTGACAAAAGTTTCTGTGAGATCAAATTTATCACAAGGTTGACATTGTCACTGTCATAATTATTATGGCGAAGAGAAATCGACCTTGTTGTTTCATGAGGTTCAAATGAATATCGATCTTGAGGGGGTAGACCAATTTTTTGGTCGACTGTACTTTTCATCCCGGAAAAAAATGATGTTCCCGAGGGAATGTGCGCTTTATACCGCAATATAACCGAATTCCACGCGGGCGAAGCCGCGGGCGGAAAGCTAGTATTTACTAAACAGATACTTTGATTCTCACTTTTTGAAATGCAAATTTATCCGTAAGTGATTTTATAAAGAGGGATAAGTAAATTCGCTAACAAAATTCTAAGAATGCCGACACCGTTTTCTGTGAATTTTATACTCGAAGTGTAAATATATGTTTTCTGAGAATTTGCTTTTATTCTCATTAAGTGGGTATGATGTGTCATGACTTTGATAACACGTATGTTTAAGTACGAATTGCTTAAGGTGTTGTAACTTTATACTTTGTTTATGTATTTAATTTATATTGCTGACTCTTCAAGTGTTTACAATTGGGTAGATGATTAAAAATAAGCTTACCAACAAAAATTTAATTTTCGATACAAGCTTTTTTTGCCTACTGTACTTTTTGCCTGTATTTTTGCCAAAAATTTCAAGCCAATCAGACCAACCGTTGAAGAGTTCCCTCCATCGGAGACAGTCCCGACTGGGCCACCAGAAGTCCACCATATTGTGTTGTCATCCAAGTTACGTAGGTTTCAGCTCAATCGGTCTATATGAAGTGGTTCAAATCTTCCTTGCAAGATTTGTAAACATACAAACATACAAAAGTGTAGTTAAACAAAAACTGTTTAGACTGTCCGATAGATGCCCGTATTTCTACTCGCGCCTTGTCCACCTAAGCCGATTATCACTACGGGTATTGTACCAATACCATCTGTTTTTAAACATGAAATTATGCGAGTAGCTACGAAACATGAAATGGTTTTGTCCATGTATGGTTTCTACTGCTCTGCCTACCCCATTTGATGTAGAAATACATCGCCTGTGAAAATTGTAACTCTCTAGCTATCACGGTTCGTGAGATACAGCTTGGTGACAGGCAAACGAACAGACAGCGGATCTTTAGTATAATTCCGTTTTTACCTGTAACTTTAAAACCTAAAATTGTGCGAGAAGTGACACCAAATGTGAAATAGACATGGTTTTTCCTATCTAGCGTGTCTTCTGTTCTGCCTATCCCATTTAGGAGCACAACCCACATGTATGTACCATCGAACCAATTGATTCCTGACCCACAATAGAACCTTCACAGTGAACGTCATAGTGACATTGCATTGCTTGACAAAGGAAATCTTTATTACGTTTATTGTGACAACGTTCTGCGGTGGGTCAGGAATCAGTTGGTTCGATAGTACCATCGAACCAATTGATTCCTGACCCATTATAGAACCTATTCACAGTGAACGTCATAGTGACTTGCATCGCTTGACAAAGGAAATCCCCAAGTAACATTTTAGACCTATAACTTGAGTTAATATCACTAAAAGGTTGAGAAATCGTTGTATAAAGGTGTTAGTGGTACCTA
>BHDV01008644.1:138027-166465 GCA_005406045.1 Adoxophyes honmai | reverse complement strand
TTTTGCTTCATCTACATTCATTAATCTCCTCATACATGCTCGTCGGTTTCGGGTACTCTTGACCTGACCTGTTTCTAAAACGTCCAAACTAAAAAACTATACTGTGGACTGTGGTATAAGCTAGATGTCACGATTTTAGAGAGTAAATTCACGCATCGCTTTTACGTGTAAAAAGCGCTGCGCGAACATACTCTCACCCTCTCTAACATAGTGCCAAATTGTTTGCCGAATAGCATTATGTTGGTTTATAAAACAGGTGATCGAAAAAAGAGAACGAAAAATTTAAAATTTGGAACACTCGGGCGTCTGGTCTGAAGCCTGTGACGTCGATGCGCAATTGTTTGTAAAACTCGTGTTTGCCGCCATTTTAGCCATTCTTTGCAAGTACATAACAGTATTCCCAAGAAAATAAGTCACATCGGCTGCTTCCGTCTGCGCTGCGCAGACGATATCCGGCAGTAGCCGACCGTAGCATTTATCTATATTGAACTTTATTTACAAACACAATGGGCACAATTTTGCTTGCTATGCATTCTTAGCTCGGCTATTCCTAGCTGCGTTTAGTTCGGCTACTCGACGCATTTGGCGCTGGGGTGCTAGACATCTATCAATCAGTAACCAATCACAAGGCAAGAGTTTAGCGCGCTAAAAAATCTCTTTTATCATTGGTCGATCGAAGTTTACCGCGCCTCAAAAGTGGTCTATTGCGCAGGTACATCGTGGAACATTATTTGTTTGGTAATACTGTACATCATACAACAAATGCTATTTTAGAATAGTTTTTCAAATTATTAGTTGAATTTGAATAAAGAGGCGGCAATACGGAATTCTACAAACAATTTGAATTTGTAATAATTTGCGTTCATCTTTGAATCGTCATCTGTTTTCTTTTCTGGCCATTTCCTTAAGCCCGCTCTACACTCGCGGCGCGAAGTCGCTCCGTGAATTCACGGCGTGAATTTACGCAGCGGCTCACGCATAATAACTAAGCGCGAACGCAAGGCGTGAACAACATCTACACTCGCGATTCGCGGATTTCGCGGGCGTTCGCGGGTGTTCGCGCCGCGAGTGTAGAGCGCGCATTATAACCTCTGAACGTATGGTATGGACCTTTATCATTCATTTACCGGTTCTTCATATATTATTCATATCACTCGCCGACCTACTAATGTCGGTTCTCCGGTCAAAACTTTCGCGGTGACATCATCTTCCCATATTCGTCTGTCCAAGGCCCATGAATCATGTATTGTCCAGCTTTTATGGTTCTTGTATCACGCCATCTAGGTTGCCGAACCGGTTTTAACTAAATATTTACTTAATTAGGTATTGTTCTGGCTTTTGACTGGTCGAGAGGCGTAGGCGGAGGACAAAAAATGCTTTGTTTTGCGTAGATGCAGTGTTAAAAAGTTTAGCTATGTTTTTATCCATTGATAGAACATCTGATATAGTATTTAGAAGAGTTGGTATTGTTCAAATCGAATGTACAGTCGCGAACCGGGATTGTTGAGCCACTTGCCACTATTCGCAATTTAGACGTGTAATCAATGACCGATGTGACCGACTAGATGTTAGCTATTGGATTAGTATTACACGACCAAGTTACAAACATAGATAAGTGGCTCAACAATCCCCGTTCGCGATGGTACGACGGCCGGATAGCCCAGTGGTTAGAGAACCTGACTGTGAAGCTTAAGATCCCGGGTTCGATTCCCGGTCGGAGCAGACGTTTGTATGATCTTGGACGTTTATCTATATGAGTAAGTTTATCCGTTGTTTAGTATCAATAGCACTCGAAGTAAATTGCCTAACTTGAGATTCTAATGATAATAATATTATCAACTGTATTACATACATACAAACACTCATGCCTGTTTTCCAAAATATAGTAGGCAGATCAAACGAAACGTGACAAAGACAATATCCTGACTATTTCACACTTCGCAACAACTTCTAATAATAGTGACAGGTTGCTAAAGCGTACCTAAACCTTCCTCCCTCCTGTCGCCTCTTGCGACATCCACTGAAGTAATGGACAGGTGTTATTCTACCCCGACACCAAATAATTAATCACATTAAATATATTGATTGTGCAAATCTACAGTTTCCACCCTATTATGCTTCAAAACGAGCAGCCAACCGTGAACGTTTCTGATTGCCGCCAACAAGCTTTTTTCTAACAAAAGTTTCTCTTTCTTCCAGGTACTGATCCGATTTGAAAAGCAGTAACAACGCAGTTCCAGAGAAAATAAGGCACTTCCCTAAACAAATAGAAATCTTTAAATTTTGTCTCGGAAAGTTTTCTTAACACAAAAGTATGACAAACTGGAGTTCAAAGCAAGATCTTGTTAATTGTGCTTTAAGAAAATTGCATCTAATGTACTTAAGCTACGATTCAAGGTTTTTTTTTTACTGTAAATGGTTTGGATTTAACAAACAGCATGTCTGTGTTCCCAAATGGGGATGGACAGAGCACACTAGACGCTACAAAAACAGAATAATTACTATTCCATACTTCATAGGCACTTTTAGCGTAATTTTTAGGTTCCTTAAGTTAGGCAAAAAGGTAAGATGGTGATAGGTTGCTAGCCTGTCGCCTAAAGCATACTTAAGGTTTCCTTAGTCGCCTATTTCGACATTCATGAAAGAAATGGAAAGGTTCTGAATCTGACACCAAACGGCGCATTAGATTTAAGTGATTCTTTTCCAAAACCGTTTTGATTTTAGTTTTTTGCTCAATGTATTAACACTTTAGAAAAATCTTGATTTTTTAACCAATTTAGATAGTTCCACTTTTAATTTTAGTATATCATTGTGTTAGAAATCCACACATAATCTTATGAAAAGTTGTCCTTAAAAACATAAAATTGGTATAAATAAAACGACAATTCAAATCGAGAAATATTTTATTGTCCTTCTCAATTCTATCTTTTAAATCTTTATGTAGGTTGTGCATTTTCTAGTTGGCTGTGATCGTATGATTGGCATTATGATGGACATTGTGTTTTTCTCTGGCATTATTCTCTGGTGCATCTGTATCGAACGTGTCACTCTCCTCTACCGATATGAAACGTACGCTATAATCCCAGAGAAGACCGATCCTTTTGCGGTCTACTTCCCAACCAGGCCACCGCCGTAACCGCTGCCGCCGTAACCGCTACTGCCAAAACCACTGCCTCCGTAACCGGCCCCTCCTTGCTGGAAGTTGTTGAAGCCTCCCTGACCACCATGAGCTCCGAAACCCTGGCTACCACCAGAGGCACCTCCTGAAGACTGCTGTGCTGATGTCATCTGAAAATTTTGAGATAGAATTAGCACATGTGCAGTCGAAACGTAGGGAAGATTTGATGGTTTCCGTTAGTAGAAGAGTATTGAGTTTGGACTACACGCTGAAACTGTTACTCTTCTTAAATTTAAGAGCTCTAGTCGGTGGAGTATACACCATTTTTAACTGTCTTTGGCCATCTGTTTGGCATCCTACTCCTACTTTTTCCTGGTCAAAATCGGTCAGTCTTGTTCTTCCTCTGCGTCTTCTCCCTTCCAACAGGTCCTATCATGTCTGTGTTATTCTATTTTGGTAATATTTGATGCTAGTTGTCCAGACATGTCGGATGTCTTTACACGGACATTGAACGCGATTATAGACGTCGTTAATATTAAATAATATTTCGGTATCTAGCTAATTGTGGTAAATTGCGCCTGTAATTTGATACCACACTATAGAATATTGGTTAGTAATTATTATACCTACTAATTAGGACTTGAATCGTTAGTCAGTTAAGTGAGCTTAGCATTTAAGCAACATATAACAGGGACATTATTGGTTCAGTTTTCAACTAAATCCTGATCATTTCTTTGTGGGAATATACCCTTCCAAAAAAATGTATGATTTTGACTTCAACAGGGCTTTTTACTTAGCAAGTGAATTATCCATTAAATTTTACTATTAGAGACTTATACATAATTATAAAAGACGACAACGAAAGGCTCCTTTGTTGGAATACTAATCATAATCAAAATAGACATACGAGTAATTCACCATATGGTTTAAAAATTTCCCCCCGTTCCCGTGTGGTGCCGGGTTAGAATAGCACCTCCCCCTTTCTTCCCGTGGGTGTCGTAAGAGTCGACTCTGGGAAAGGGTTAGTGTATTGTGGGCGATGGGCTAGCAACCTGTCACTGCAATATCACGTTTGACCATCTGGTTACCCTGAAATTGCTAAACGTGGCACTGGATTTTCAAATTCATGTGCTCTGCCTACCCCTCTTGGGAATAAAGGCGTAAGAATATGTATGTATGTATGGTTTAAAAATTAAAAGATGGCAGTTCTCTTACCTGCTGGAAGCTGCTGTGCTGTCCACCCTGGTTGAATCCAGAACTTCCACCACCCAAGGCACCTTGATTACCGAAGCCAGAAGCACCGCCAGCGAACTGCTGTCCAGCGCCAAACTGGCCACCGATCTGCTGTCCAGCGCCGAATTGGCCACCGATCTGCTGGCCAAAGCCGCCCATACCGCCAGCCCCCAGGCCTACCCCGCCATTTGTTAGGCCTACGCCTCCTAGGCCTACTCCACCGGATCCTAGGCCTACCCCACCCAGGCCCACCCCTCCTAGGCCTACTCCACCTCCTAGGCCTACCCCAGCTCCTATGCCTACCCCAGCAGCGCCAAGGCCACCCATTCCCATCCCAGACCCGATCCCGCCCAGGCCTCCTTGCGGCATGTATGGTGTGTGATGATGGTTCATGGGGCCGTAAGGCTTTCCTGACACCACCACTGCGTAAATCAGGGCTACTACCTGGAAAGAGAAAAGAAAGTTGATAAAAGATATTTGAGCTTAACTTGATGCGCTGAAAAATACAAGCTTGACCAATGTTTGTTAGGTACGTTATGAGAGCAATTGTTTTAGACTTCCCATTGTAGCGATATTCTATAAAATCACAGAGTTTATGTAGCCATGGTCAGCAATTAAAAACAGAAAAAAATAACAGAGCCTTTCGGCTGAAGGGCGCGGGCGGTAATAAAAAAAATCTGAATCGTTCAGATGAAGGGCGGTGCATCCATGGGCGGTAATAAATAAAGAAAACACAGAGTCGTTCAGCTGAAGAACGGTGCATCCATAGCCAATAATAAAAAAATAAAAAAATAAAACAGCTGTTCAGCTGAAAAAAGGTGTATCCATGGCAAGTAGTAAATCATAAATTAGAAACCGTCAAAACATTTCACATCATGCACAATTTTTTGGCAGTATACGATACAAACAATCAAAAAACAAGTGTGCCAAATATTTTGGTAAACTATCTGACGTTTAAATTCACTTTCAAATCCCTTCACAAAAAACTTTGATTAAATTGGAGAAAAAATATTTTTTTTTTACTTACCAAAAACTTCATGGTTGTTCCTTGTGTCGCCAACAATGTAACTATAACCATTTTCTTTCGCACTTCTCTTTTATATGCGTTTAAAGTCATTTCATTAATCGCTTTCTAATTTTGATTCTTCCCCATAATTGTCATTCTCATTAGTACTAGCTGTTACCGGGACCTCTATCTACGAAGTTGTTTTATCGTAATCCCACGGGATTTACGCATTTTTCCGGGATAAAAAGTAGTCTATGTCTTAATCCAGGGTGTCAGCTTCCTGTATACCAAATTTTGTCAAAATCGGTTCAGCCGTTTGGGCGTACAGAGGTAACAAACGTACGAAAAAATATTCGCATTTCTATTATTAGTGTCATTAATTTCAACGTCATCAGTGGAAACTGTTCAAACTGTCGATTCTTAATGATTGAGTTACTTAACTTAAAATGATGTAGTGTTTTATCATTAATTTCATATTATTTTTTAATCGTATCCTTGTGGGGGGGTTTCGGTTTTATGTTAGGAAAACAAGATAATAAATAAGATATTAGTATAATTTTTGTGTTTTATTTCAACACATTTTTGTAAGTATCTGTATTTTGTAAAAATATTTTTTCTTGCGATGTATTTATTCTTCGTAGAAATTATGGTCTTTCCGAAGCGCCTGTAGACTCGAAAATACATCATACATTCCTATATGCATACATACATCACGTCTGTATTCCCTAATGGCGTAGACAGAGCACACGAAACGCTACATAGACAAAACTGTGACATGGTTTTATCAACGCAATGTTTTGTGTGCTCTGCCTACCCCTTTTGGGGAATATAAGCGTTATTGTACATATGTAATATTCGTATCTTCATTACTAGTCTATAATGGCGTCACGGTAAACAGTAATTTCACGGTCACAGGGGTTTTAACTAGAATTTCTTGTTTGTTTGGATTCTGGTTTCGCATGTGGTCTGCGCATGCGCGATTCGCCATTGTTTTGTTTAGGTATCCGTTTAAGTGGTTAGATGTAGTCATTATTGTAGATGCGACGATTCGGTGCCTCTGTCATGTGTGGTGTCGGGTCTAGAATAGCACCTCTCCATTTCTTCCCGTGGGTGTCGTAAGAGTCAACTCTGGGAAAGGGTTAGTGTATTGTGGGCGATGGGCTAGCAACCTGTCACTGCAATATCACGTTTAACCATCTGGTTACCCTGAATTTGCTAAACGTGGCACTGGATTTTTGAATTCATGTGCTCTGCCTACCCCTCTTGGGAAAAGGGCGTGAGAATATGTATGTATGTATATTTTAAGCGACAGACTAGCATCCTGTCAATGTTATATCTGCCAACTCAAAACCTAAAAAAATGCTAGAGGTGGCCTCGAAGCGGGAAATAGTCATGGTTCAGTTTATGTAGCTTTCTGGTGATCTGCCTACCCCGTTTGGGAATACAGGCGTGATGTAAGTATGTGCCTATTATTAATAAAACTTCTAGGCCAAGTTAATTTAAACAAAGTCGATGTTTAAAGAAACTATAATAAAGTTAAGAGAAAGAGAAACTTTAGTTTTATGTTTAAAGTTACAGCAAAGCGCCTTTTTTCATTCAAACTTCAAATCTCACTTTTCTAATTATTAACATTTTATTAACAGTCGAGTAATAAAACTTCAAATTTCATCTAGCTTTACAGTTTCTAATTAAACTTGTGTAGTTAGTTAATAGTTAGTAACTAGTGTAGGTTTCCAAGTTAGTTAAAGTGGATTTTCTTTATCAAACTCGATTGCAGGATTGGCGGTTCGATTATTCGATTACTCGATTACTCGGATGTCCTTACGATGCTCGAGTCGATCCACTTGGCCACTTGGCGGTCGTAAAGCCATCGACTGGTCTATAACTGTATTACATCTAATTGATTTGATGACGGGCCTTAACTGAAACCAGTTTTTCGTTCGTTTTTTTGGCTTTTCAGAGGTCGTGTGTAAATTCGAGTGTTTGGATTTTTATTATACACTCCGTCTGCGTAGAGTTGTTTCATTGCAATTCCACGGTATATATGTACTTTCCCGAGGTAAAAAATAACTATTATAACAAGAGTAGAGAGTATTATAACAAGGGTAGAGAAAGGTATGCTTCGTTGGTTTGGGCACGTGGAGAGAATGGATGAAGCAAGGATATGTAAGCAAATTTACAATGGAAGAACGTATATCGACCAGATCGGCGATGTACTAAAGGGAGGCCAAATTAGGAGTACCCGAAACCGTCGAGCGTGTATGATGAGAGTGATGAATGTTACGGCTATTCTCACAGTTTGGTGTTCTCAGCCTAATTACCGTAGCCATTTTTATTTCTCACTTATTGTACTCAATCACGTAAAAAAATTAAAGTATATGAGCTAACATACTAATATATCTATTTGGCATTAAAATAAGTTGGACCGTTTTCGAGTTATTAAGCCGGAAAAAAATCCTGGCTACGGTAATTATGAACTGGGTGTTTTTGTTGACTACGGTAATTAGGGAGAAGGATTTGATTTGAATTGAGTACATAATTATAGAAAATAAAAACGATATTCGTGTCGGGAAGTATTTTTAATAAATTTTCTTGTAAGTATAGATAATCACAAGCATTAAAGACTTTGAAAAAGATAACAAAATAGGGAATTTTCCCTTTATGTATTTGTTTTGTATCGAAACAAGAAAATAACATATCAATGCAGTAGAATCAAGTAGATAAATATTTTAATTAATATAGGCTCATGATCAGACCTAAACTTCTACTCGGCTTGTTATAGGCATGTGTCTGTAGGTACTTATTTATGGAATAAACACCATACCGTTGCTTAAAAACTTTTAAAGATCTGATCTGATTTGGCCAAAGTAAGTACATCTATGAATAAATTAATAGTCTTAAGAACATACATACATAAGTTTTGGTCTGATCATGAACCCTTTTTATATTTATCTATTGCATTGAGATGCTAGTTTCAATATTTCTGCTTGTTTCTATTCATATATGCACTTTTTAAATCATATATTCCCCTGAAATAGATCAACGCCATTTTTATTATAATAATCATATCACAAGAATTGATAGTGTGAATTTGCTGCCATTTTTGACCAAATAAAGCATGAAAATTTTTCAAAAACATTGGTCACTATACACTACTTTCATACTACGGTAATTAGAAATTCTACGGTAATTAGTACCACGGTAGTCAGAACACGCACGTTTAAAAAAAAAATCTCAACATCTTAAACCATTAGGCATTTATCGTGAATCATATTGAATGGAGGCCAGACGAATGCCTTATTCCACAAGAGGACTAACGTAATTAATCAAAAATGAAAGTCGCAAACTCAGAAACGTGAATTAGATAATTTGAAATCCAAAGCTACGGTAATTAGATACTTACTTAAAGAACGGGCAAACCGGACGACACCCCTAAGTCTGCACTGTTCGGGTGCCACGGCACGGCTGATAGCTCGGGATTAATGCGATAGCGATGTCAAAATTTTTCGGCGTTTGGGAATAAAGACTTCCTAAACGTAAGTCTACGGTAATTATACTTGCGGGTGGGACACTCGTATCTTGGGAGATATATTGTAAAGTAATGATTGTATTAATCTGTCTTTTTGGGTAAATAATGAGCAACTATTGAACGATGTATAAATATAAACCTCATACCTATAATTTATTTCTGACAATTGTAATCAGTAGTTTTGCAAACAAAGTTGGCGCCGGGACAGCCTACGGTAATCGTAGAACGTGTGTTTGAAAAAATATATATGTATGATTTTTCATACATAGAGCTAAATGCTTGAAAATACCTCTAGGCACATGTATAAACTATAATTAAAAAATACAAGTAGGTCACTCGGAACATTTAGGAATATTTTAAGGGCCCGGACATGCAAAATGTAGCTCTTGTGAGAATAGCCGGTTAGTGAAGCGAAAGAAGTATCGGTGAAGCGTTTATTGTATTGTTATTGAAGAAAAACTTCATCAGTCATTCAAACAAGAAATTCCCGGTGTCCCAGCATTAGCCCGGGAGTCCCGGTAATCGCGTTTAGCTTTAATCAGTCCCGGACGGGATTCCCGGACAAACGGGAGCTACCTGGGGCTTAATCAAATCAAGTATTGTTTAAGCATCGAGCAAATGTTTACGGTGGAGAAAGCTTTTAAATAGGAGCGAGAAAATGAGTAAGTCTGGGCGGGGGTGTAAGTGAATTATCTTGTGAATAAGATGCGCTGGGAAAGGATCAATTTGGTATATTTTTAAAACAGCTATAGCATCGTGTAGTGTCGCGTTTAAAAATAACAAACACCTCTCAATTTCTTCCGTGAATGTCGTAACGGGCGACTAAGGAAAAGGGGTAAGGTATATCTTGCAGAGAGATTCAGTTACTTGGCCGACGGTTCTGGGAATCGTTTACGGTCCAGTGACAACCTCTCTCTTGCTTTTCCTATCATCAAGTCCAAATCCTACTCCAGTTCCTTCTCTGTGCATGCTGTCCGGTTGTGGAATCTGTTACCTTGTGACATCAGGAAATCGCAGACCGTTGCGACCCTGCGGAATCGTTTGAAGGAGTACTGGCTCGACGGCTCCTCCTGAATGTGTGCGGTGTTGTATGTATTTTGGTTAGTGTTGGTTGACTACCAATGGTAGTGCATGTAGGTTTAAGTATTTAAAAAATAGTATATTAATTTTAATATTTATTAGTATATTATGTATTGTATTATATGTATTTTTATGTACTTGTATATGTATGTCTAGATTTATTAGAATGTATTTATTTATTTTACGTTAAGAGGGCGCACACATTTTTTACGAACGTAATATAAGATCAGGTGGGGGAAGAGAAATTCAGGGGATGGGCAGGGGTAAGAGGCACCACAGACCATAACTCGTCGAGTTATGAGTGATTATGGTCTGTAGAGCCCTCTTATCCCTGCGTTTCTTTTCCCCCACCTGACCTTAGTGGTTTTGGACCAATGTTTAACAATGGTCAAAATGAAACTAGCAGAGATTCATCAAAAATTTGTTGATTTTATAATTAAAGAGGATAAAAGGAATTAGGAAATGAGAAAAAAAAAATTTTTTTTTTTAGGCATTTTTGCGAGTTTTCTCACCTTTTCGGTAGAGTTTGGAGCGACGTTATTGTCGACAAGGTGGAGATTTATTTATTATTATAAAACTGTACCCAATCATATTACATTTAGCGTCAACAATTTAAATTTTTCCCTTAATTTTAAGTGTTCCCAAATTGGCACAGTGACCAAGAATGGGTTAAAAAATCGTGAAATGTAAATTAACTCATATTTAGCCATGAAAAAAATATGGTTAGACTAAACATATTCTGTAAATCTATATCTATACTAATATAATAAAGCTGAAGAGTTTGTTTGTTTGTTTGTTTGTTTGTTTGTTTGAACGCGCTAATCTCAGGAACTACTGGTCCGAATGGGAAAATTCTTTTTGTGTTGGATAGACCATTTATCGAGGAAGGCTTTAGGCTATAGAACATCACGCTGCGACTAATAGAACCGAAGAAGCTTTGAAAAATGTGAAAAAAAAACGGGGGAAATTAGTCACTATTCCACGCGGACGGAGTCGCGGGCACAGCTAGTTTACAATAAAATTGTTTCATTTGTAATTACATTAAAATCAATGAGAAAAAAAAAATAAAGTAATGGTTCAACTTTGAAATTATGTAAAATGATATTTGAATAATAAAAACCAATAATTTGATTCATGTTAATCCGTTAATCCCCAGTAGACTATATTGTCTATCAGATAATAACAAGTTTATATCGTTTATGGTAAATTTTAATGGAAAATTTTCAAGTGAAAGACAGCTCGTCGTCAATACGCGTCAGCGTATTTTTGTGAAAACCCTTCAACAAATTGGCTAAGTAAAAGAAATCTGTGTTGCTAATAAAATATTTTTCTTCCGTTAATCCCTAGAAAAAGAGTTTATTTATATGTTACAGTAGTTTTTCTTTAAAAACTTAAGGATTTATAGCTTTCTAAAGCATTTGAAAAACATCAAAATCACCGAATTTTGTTTGCACGCTCTTAACGGTTTTGTTTATTTCTGTATGAAATTTCCTTGTGTGTCTACTCTAATTTCACATGTTTTGTCAATCGCTTGAAGGTCAGCAGGAAGAGATCCCTTAAGGGATATGTTTGCCCATGTACTTGTGTTTTGTTCTGTGCTTGTTAATTTATCATGTTTATATTGTACAATAAAGAGTTACATACATACGTATATTTTAGGCGACAGGCTAGCAATTTGTCACTAAAGTATCTCTCAACTTAAAACCTTAAAATTATACTAGAAGTCGCTACGGGACGTGAAATAGTCATGGTTATGTTCATGTAACGTTTCGTGTGCTCTGCCTACCCCATTTGGGAATACAGGCGCGATGTATGTATGTATTAAACTTTATTCTCCTTCCTAAATGTTCAAGTTGTTCAAAGTACAATTTAATGTACAGTTTGGCCACCTAGTCCGCTCAGGGGTCGTTGCCCGCTTATCACAATCTCCTGATAACCCACATCGTTACGAAACCATCAGACGCGTGCGCGGCTTATCGTTGACGTTTATGAAATAGTTTGACCGGCGACTGGCTACCTGTGGCACCAGTAAAGTTGCTACCGTGAACCACAGTTATAGTGAACTAAAACGGACACACGTTTTTTATATCGAGGTTAGCTCGACATGTTACTATCCGTACCAATATATAAATGTGAAAGTGTGTTTGTTTGTTTGTCCGTCTTTCACGGCTAAACGGCGCCATGAATTAACGTGTTTTTTTAGGTAGAGATAGTTTAGGGCATGGAGAGTGACATAGGCTACTTTTTGTCTCATCAAAACCCTCTACTTGCCTAAAGTGAGGGTTGGAAGTTTGTGGAGAATTCCGCAATTTTCAATGTAGAAAGCTATAAATTGGTATGTGTGCTATCTCTTCTGTCCTACCCCGAATTTAACGCGAGCGGAGCCGCGGGCAAAAGCTAGTTTACTAACTATATTCCTTTAGTTTTCTACCTGGGGGTCACGAGAAACAATACGTACTTACTGGTTTTATTGTACTTTTTTAGGGTTTCGTACCCAACCAAAGGGTGAAGTTGGAATTATTGAGAATTTGAAAGTATTATTGAGAATTCGATGTACATCCGTCTGTCGCCAGGCGGTGTGAAATTTTCACAGATTATGTATTTCTATTGCCGCTATTACAAATACTAAGTATAAAATAAAATAAATATTTATAGGGGACTTGAAATAGTCCAAATCATAGTTCTGTCTATGTCACGTTTCGTGTGCTCTGCCTACCCCATTTGGGAACATAGGCGGTGTTGTATGGTACCGATGTTCTACGATGTCGTAATGGCTATAAGTAGGTAAACGTCAGTCACAAGCTTTTAGATTCGATATTGCAAATTACTCTCATTATCAATATTTACTTACACAAACGACCGCAAAAATAAACTTTTCTAAGAAATATTCAAAACTAGTTATTTTACTTTTAAATTTAACGAGCTCCCGTAACTTACTCGGGTTCTTAAAAACCCGTATTTTTCTTTGCGAAGTTTCCGCGCGAGAAAATGCGGTCGCCATCTTATGCCGCCATCTTGTACCGCCATATTGTATCCGAACGCTGCGGTTTCCACTTCGCGCCGCCAGGCGTTCGCGGGAAAGTGAATTTTGTATACTTGTAGCTTCATTACGAAGGATTTTGTAGGGCTGTGTTTTGAGGTTTTCGTTTAAACTTAAGAGCTATTATTGTAAGTTTGTTAAATTTAGAGAAAGGTACTACACTGTCAACTGTCACGCACCACGCTTCGTCGAATCCATGATCGTTTTGAACACACCAGAAGCTCTGAGCATCTAGCGTACCTAATCAAAACGAGAGGATTCGATAACGATTTCGTTAGCGAAACATGAAGATGTAAGGAAACATGTCGACCGCGGCAGTTGTGCAAACGTCCCGCTGGCGGCGCTGTCTCAGTTTCCTTCGAACAAAATTGTTATCGAATCCATGACTGTTTTCATTAATCTAAGCACTCAGCATAATCGAGCCGGTTTTATGCACTCACACTCGTAGATGCGTTTTGTAGATTTACGGCGTGATTCTGAGTAGGTATTATAACTTATAACTAGGGCCCGTAACTTTCATGCCGTTGACACAAAAATGACGTCACGCTCCTTAAAGGGTGATCCCAAATAATTTGATTGTAAATAATTAATCATTAGTTGTCAATCATTTTAATCATGTACAAATGAATGGAATAAATAATAACTACTTGATTCGTGAAACGTAAATAAAACTATTTGATTTGTTTTGTACATACATTTTATTAAATGGTATTGTTACAACATTTCAGTAATTACGTAGAAAACAGAGTTCCTCTCTAACGTAAAGCACGCCATCCTTCTTGCATTAATTCGAATGCAAAGAAAATCTAAGTCATCTTTGCGTTCATTCTACACATATTTTGTAATCGTATTTTTGTTTGTTATGTATGTCACAAAAATACAATTACAAAAACAAAAAAAAGGTTAAAATGTTTGACTACTAATGATTCATAATTTACAATCAAACTATTTGGGATCAACCTTTAAGCAGCGTGACGTCAATTTGACGTCAACGGCATGAAAATTACGGGCCCTGCTTATAACACACAACTATTTTGTCAGAGCCTGGGGGTGATGCCGCCAAAGTTGTGTACAATAGTAGATTGTTCAACAAGGGACTAAAACAAGCCATAATGTCACGAGATATTTAGACACCCGAGCATAGCGAGGGTGGCTATAGTTCGAGTGTCATTATGGTTGTTTAGTCTCGCGTTAAACACTCTACTTTTCACTTTGAATGCGAGGAAAAAAACGACGTTCTTTCTGTTATATAAAAAATTACAATACTGATTACAACAAAGCTTTCCATGTTCAAATATGTTTTAATCTAACCTAAGAAAAAATAAAAAAAACGCGGTTTTTCTTTTCTTTTACCTACTTTTTTTTTGTAAAGTGACGCTTTGGATGCTTGCATATTTAGCCAATAGATTTTAACTTTAAACTATTTTTAATTAAATCACTTTTAAAAGTTTTTTTGGCAGATTAACAATTACCGCCATTTTTAAAGACGTAGAAATAGCCTCATTGACATTTTGAGGTTATTTTTACGTCTATAAAAATGGCGATAATCCTACGTTCACAAACACGGTGACTGGCTGTTTAAGAGGTTTCTAAGGCCAATTAAAAAAATATAACTTTAGCCCCTAGAGCTTAAAAAGGAGTTTTAGGCCCGCTATGTAGGGACTAAAGAATCACTTTAAGAGCATGAGAAGTGAAGATTTCTTTCCAAGTAATGATGTCTTTTGTGTTTTTTTGAATTGATGTTGTGTTGCTTTTTATATTTTAATTGTTTTTTTACGTGGCTGGCATGGTCAACCTTGACCAAAGCCTTAATATAGATTAAAAAAAAACATTTATAACCCTACCATAACGCCGTAAGTGTATCTCATCCTGTCACCAAAAACATCAAAGCGTAGTTCCCCGCGTACGATTGGCAAACCGAGTTACCGATATGTCAATACCTAACTCCTGCCCGGGTTAAACTTGCAGTTCGCGGGATATTGATGGCTTAACAACTCGCTAATGGCTTCTAATAGATCTAATGAGCCCGGAGTTTGGAACTGCGGATACTAGTTCGGGAACATGGCGGCGGGGATTGGGTGACCAGATGCCAAGGATTTTCCTGACATCTCAGGAATTTTAGACTTATTTTAGGAATGCGGCCGGATGAGGGAAAATATCAGAATTTTTTATGAAATAAAATACACGCATATATACTATCGCTCCTGTGTTCCCAATGTAGGCAGATCACACCAAACGTGACACAGACAAAACTATGATTATGACTATTTCACGCTTCGCAACAACTTTTAGCATAATTTCAGGTTTGAAAACAGATGGAAATAGGTGGAAATGTGACAGTCGCCTAAAATATTCCTTAACTTAAATAGGAAGTCCTTAAAACCTAAAAAAACATGTAGGAAGTGGCCACGAAGCGTGGCATAGTCGTAGCTTTATCTTTGTAACGTTTTGTGTGCTATGCCCCCTTAGCACGATAGGGCGCGAGTAGAGATACGCGCGACATAGACAATACCTGTCACTGTCTAACCAGAGACGTCAGAAAGTGACAGGTAGACTATCCCGCGCGCGACGCGACTAGAACGTGTCTTCGTGCTAAGCCTACTGTCACCCCATTTGGGAATACAGGCATGATGTATGCATGCTAAAAACTATCGCTATCACAGTACAGTCCCCGGCGTCTATCTTGGCAACGATCGTCAGATGAATAGCTTTTGTGTCTTTGTGTCGACTGTAACAAGACAGAACAAGTGCAACACAGACATACGTACCGAAAACTAATTAAACTTATGATTATCCGCGTACGCGATGGTATCAGTTGTATTATAATGGAGGGGAAATTCGGCAAATTATCATCCGGCGGCATCTGAGATGACAGCCGAGGCTTCTCGGTTAAGGCGGGGTTAAGGTGACAGCGGAAAGCGATTTCAAAAAACACAAAACAATACTTAAATGCATTTTTTTATGCATTTTGCCCGTGTCTTCTCAGTGTAGCGCCCTAGCGCCACCTATCGTGGAATGGCCGAACTACTTACTACGGACGTCCATGGTATACCCAACTATCAATAAAAATCCTACATCCCGGAAACGAAGTTTCGACGTTCGGTTGCATAAATACAAATTCCAACTTCCTCAGCGGACTTCGGTCCCCGGGCATAACATCTGCCTGGAGAGAGATCTCTCTATTGGAGTCTTTCTCAAATTAGTAAGTGCTCGTGCTGTTGTGTTGTTGATGAAGATATAGTTTCGTGGATAGATGTAGCTTAAAGAAAAAAAAATAAAGAGAGACATCTTTTGACACAATTTGACATGGATAAAAGCATTATTGTTGATCTAATGTAAAAATTTAACCTTGAACAGATATAACCTTAATGCCACGCTCACATGCAATCACGCCTGTGTTCCGTAACGGGGTAGGCGGAGCACACGAAACATGGTATAGACAAAACCATGATAACTATTTCACGCTTCGCAGCCACTTCTAGCATCATTTTTAGTTTGAAAACAAGTGGAAGAGGTATAATAGTGACAGGTTGCTAGCTTTTCGCCCAAAGCATACCTAAACCTATTTCCTTTAGTCGCCTCTTACTACAGTCGAGTTCATAAATATATGAGCAGACAAATGCCAAATATGTAAACTTTTGCACCTTATTTTGTCAATGTCATAAGGGTGTACAGATATTTTTGAACCCTCAATTTTGCTCATATATTAATGAACTCGACTGTACCTACATCTACGAAAAAAAATCGAGAGGTGCTATTCTTGACCCGACACCACACGGGTAATGGGTTTTTGACCCAAGACAATGTAATTTGGTCATTTATAAGCCAAAGATACATTAGGGGACAAATGTGCCGCGACATGTCGAGCGATGTAGCACGACGTCCCCGGACTTCGCGCGACACGTGTATATACGCGGATATAAGTCGCGCGACATGTCGAGCGAAGTCCGGCGACGTCGTGCTACTTCGCTCGACATGTCGCGCGACACGTGTCGCGGCACATTTGTCCCCTAATGTACAGTCACGAACCGAGATTCTTGAGCCACTTGCCACTATTCGCAATTTAGACGTGTAATCAATGACCGTTGTTACTGAAAGATGTTAGCTATTGGATTAGTATTACACGACCAAGTTACAAACATAGGTAAGTGGCTCAACAATCCGGGTACGCGATGGTACCTATCCGTGGCTATAAAATCGCTCTCGCTAATCGCTGCCACGCTCACCACAGCCTTAGTTAAAACAAAGCGGTGGATCGATGGCGCATTAATGGGGGCTCGTACAGCCGATATTTGAACAGCCCTGTAAAGGACAAATGTATGTTTAGGGGGGAATCTGAAATGCTGTAGTGTCTGTTTGAAGCGGTTTGCGGGAGCGGTATTGCTTGATATTGGAATACAGTTAGTGCTGTTTGGGAGGAGGCGAAACACTTCTATATATGTTTAGATAAGAGCAATTAAATATAGAAAACCGGCCAAGTGCGAGTCGAACTCGCGCACGAAGGATTCCGTAACAAAAACAATAATAAATGCGTTTTTCCATGAGAGCCTCATTATTTTGTTTTTAGTATTTGTTGTTGTAGCGACAATACAAACGCACAATCTGTGAAAATTTCAACTGCCTAGCTGTGACGGTTCTTGAGTTAGGCGCTGCGCAGACGACAGTGTTTTGTGCGATCGAGTCTGCGCAGCAATAAATCGTCTGAATGGCGCGCCTGACAGTTCCACGAAACTCTGAATGGAAATTCCTGGAAGCTGTCAGCCCGCCATTCAGAGAATTTATTGCTCCACAGACTCGATCGCGCAAAACACTGTCGTCTGCGCTGCACCTTATAGCTCGCAGAATGGTGACCACTAAAAACGCCCAAAATGTCGCGTGTTTTCTCCCTATTATTTTGATTTTGGTATATGTTGTTATAGCGGCAACAGAAATACATTATCTCTGATATTTTCAATTACCTAGCTCTTACGGTTCTTGAGATACAGCCTGGTGACAGTAGGACAGCGAAGTCCCAGTAATAGGGTCCCGGTTTCACCCTTTGGGTACGGAACCCTAATGAAAGGAGAAGTTGACAGACTGACTAAAAGTCAACGCAGGCCCTAACCCTAAACTATTACAGTTAGAAACTGGAAATTTTGTACAGGGCTTTCTTTTATAAAGCTGGGTACAGACTACAGTAACGTAACATGCAATGTAACTCGCAAAGAAAAAAATTGCCGTCCACATTGCAATGTAACAGAATTCTCATTGTGTGGACGCCTTGTGCGCAAGAATCGTGCACACTACGCGCACGAACGCGTGTTACATTGCATGTTACGTTACTGCAGTCTGTACCCGGCTTAATGTAGGAGAGCACTAAGAAAGGATAAGAGGGTAAAACGGGGGTGTAAAGTTAGTACGAAACTTTGCCGTTTTTGAAATTATTCGATTGAAATTAATTATGAACGTTCTTCATTAAAAGTCTGGAAACATTTATGTTTTTCTTTTCTAATATCATTCTTTAAGGGGTTAAGCTCTTCCATCTGTTTTCAAACATAACGTTATGCTAGAAGTGGCTGCGAAGCGTGAAAATCTGTATTATGTTTCGTGTGCTTTACCTACCCCATTTGGGAACACAGGCGTGATTGTATGTATTTTTGTATTGTATAAAAAACCGGCCAAGTGCGAGTCGGACTCGCGCACGAAGGGTTCCGTACCAAAAACTGCAAAAAATCAGATTTTTTGTATGGGAGCCCCCCTTAAATACTAATTTTATTTTAATTTAATTATTTCCTTGTAAAGGAAATATTTAATTAAATATTCTGTGAGCATTTCAAGTGTTTACCTGTTATAGTTATTTAAATAAAGCCACAACAGCAAAAAAAAACACGTTTTTTCTATGGGAGCCCCCCTTTATTATTATTATTTTGATTTTAGTATTTGTTGTTATAACGGCAACAGAAAATACATCATCTGTGAAAATTTCAACTCTCTAGCTTTCACGGTTCGTGAGATACAGCCTGGTGACAGACGGACAGACGGACAGACAGACAGCGAAGTCTCATTAATAGGGTCCCGTTTTTACCCTTTGGGTACGGAACCCTAAAAAGTAGACTCGTGCAGCGTAACTATATTATTTTCCCTAGTTATATAAAAATGGTTTCAGAGTTACCCATGGTCTCTCTACGTCCCTACCATTACGAACAAGGTAATGATAACTATTCGACCAGTCTTTAGGTATAACTTGAGTTGTATATCAGACCTACCTTCCCTGGTTACAGCATAATAAACCCTTTGTAGAGCTGTTAAAGACGCATTTTGTTTGCAGATGAGTTGTTCTTTGAGGGTAGAGATGACACAATTTGTAAGATTAATGTTTGTAGCGACGTGGAGTCGCGATTCCGCGGTCGGTCTATTATTCTTAACCTACTCCGGATAAAGGGGAAGTTATGGTGTTTTGTTAGAGGTTGGTCGAATCTGTGTTGGTTGGTTGAAACTCCGAATTCTTATATAACGTTCAGTCACGAACAGGGATTGTTGAGCCACTTGCCACTGTTCGCAATTTAGACGTGTAACCAATGACCGATGTGACTGACAGATGTTAGCTATTGGATTAGTATTACACGACCAAGTTACAAACATAGGCAAGTGGCTGAACAATCCCGGTTCGCGATGGTATGTGGGCTCCTGCTGTCTATGCGATCCTGGTACCACCACAGTCTTTAACAGCGACTCCGGAGACAAATATATACAGTCACGAACCGGGATTGTTGAGCCACTTGCCACTGTTCGCAATTTAGACGTGTAATCAATGACCGATGTGACCGACTAGATGTTAGCTATTGGATTAGTATTACACGACCAAGTTACAAACATAGGTAAGTGGCTCAACAATCCCTGTTCGCAATGGTACATACATCACGCCAGTATTCCCAAATGGGGTACAGAGCACACGAAACTCTGTAAACAAAACTCTGACTATTCCACGTTTCATGCTCACTTCTAGCATATTTTTTTAGGGGATGTATCTCCATTTCTTCCGTGGATGTCGTAAGAGGCGACTAAGGAAATAGGTTTAGGTATGCTTTAGGCGACAGGCTAGCAACCTGTCACTATTCTACGTCTTCCATCTTTACAAACCTAAAACTATGCTAGAAGTGGCTGCGAATCGTGATAAAGTCATAATAATAGTTTTGTCTATGTCATGTTTCGTGTGCTCTGCCTACCTTATTTAGGAATACAAACGTGATTTTATGTATGTGTGTATGTATTGAATCGGCAGGAATTATAGTGTAGTGACAGGTTGGTAGCCTGTCGCCTAAAATATACCTTAATCTATTTCCTTAGTCGCCTCTTACGACATCCACGGAAGATGGAGAGGTGTTGTTCTAAATACGACACCACACAATGCTAACCCTATCTGCATAAAAAAAAAAAACTGTTTCCTAGCTAATTAGTCAGTAAATTCACCCTCTTATTAGTCTTTAATATGTCGCACTGCTACACTCGAGAGCAAAACTTTCGGGTCACCAACATAAATTGCAATATCTTAAAAACTAATACAGCTAGCTAAGTGAAATAAATTGAACCTTATAGACAATTTAATCCTCCTTAATTACAGGTATCATAACTCATTGGTAATATAAAATAATGACATTAAAAAAAAATTTTAAACAAAATGATCGTTTTTGAAATATAGGACTTTTCTCATTTCCCATCTGTTTTTGCTTTTGTTTTCGTTCCGTCATAAAATGCTTATATAAAAAGGGTCCTAGATGTTCAGTGTTCATTATTAATGTAATAATTATGTCACTTACACCCGAAGAATGCACGAGAATCCTTACAATACTGGAAAACGGTCGAAGCCAGCCAGATACAGCAAGAATAGCCGGAGTGTCGTTGTCAACAGTGCAGTGTGTTCTTCAGCGGTTTCTGGAAACTGGTTTGAACTTACGCAGACCAGGAGAAGGCAGACCCAGGTGAACAACAGCAAGGGAGGATCGATATCTAGTCAATACTATGCTCTGAAATCGATTCCTTACGGGAACTGCTTTGACACAACAGGTTTTACGGCTTGGTGAGAGCAATCCTGGTACTTGGACCGTAAGACGGAGGCTTGTTGAAGCTAATTTGAATCCATTTAGGCCAGCAAATGGCCCTAACCTGGAAAGGCACCACCGCACAGCAAGAAAAATTTATGCACGCGAACACTCGGATTGGACACCTGAAGATTGGTCAAGAGTTGTGTTCGCAGACGAATCAAAGTTTATGCTGTATCAACACGACGGAAGGGTGAAGGTGTACAGAAGGCCAGGAGAACGATTTATGCAAGCCTGCATTGCAGAAAAGGTCGTACGGTGGCGGTTCGGTACTCGTGTGGACTGGGATTTCGGCAGAAAGCCGAACAGAGCTAGTACTGATCGAAAACGGTACTCTAAATGGCCTAAGATACGTGGAAGAAATCCTAAATGAGCACGTCGGTCCATTTATGGCAAGACTCGGTGAAAATGCTATTTTCATACATGATAATACCCGTCCGCCTACTGCGCGTGTAGTACAAGACTACCTGAACGATGTGGCTATTCGGTGCATGGACTGGCCGGCTCGAAGCCCGGATCTCAATCCAATCGAGCATGCCTGGGACGAGCTTGGACGACGAGTAAGGCAACGAGTACCTCCTGCAATGACGCTTCACGAGCTCAAATTCACATTGATAGGGGAATGGGAGAACATTCCCCAACTGTGCTTCAGAAACTTGGTGAACAGCATGCAGAATCGCATCGCAGCTGTGCAGGCAGCACGTGGCGGTAATAACAAGTATTAAAATGTGTCAAAATTAGATAATTGTATAAAAAATCATTATATTCTATTTTGTTTTTTCAAGCAAGTGGATGCCATTTTTACTTTTTATTTCTTTATAAATTAAAAAAACATTCAGTATTAAATGTAATGCGTTTTATTTAAGTGAAATTAATTTGTCTTTAAAGTTCAATTTATTTTATTAGGCTAGGTGTATTCGTTTTTGAGTTATTGCAATTTTTGTTAGTGACCCGAAAGTTTTGCTCTCGAGTGTAGATCAAAGCAGAGCTAACACAAAATGTGCCTCTAATCAAAAATGAGATTTGGCGTATGAACCGGTATAGCCTAATTTTGAATTGAGGCACATTTTGAGTTAGCTCTTTTGATCTAGCCGTACCACAAACTTATATCGAAATAGATACCGCGAGTTTCTGCATTTGTATGAAACCATGCGTGCCACTTTTTCTCTACGTTCTGTAACGTCACATGAGCCCTTTAGTGATGGGAATTCACAGTCCGAGTGAAACCGATTCTAAGGTGACGCCGTCTTATTCAAGTTGTCCTGTCTCTAGGTAGTTAAACCTAAGTGGTACAAAACTAATTGAAATCGCGTCAAAGGAAGAGCATTGCTCTCCCTTTTGGCTTCCTTTTGGCACGCGAAGTACATACACTTGAATCATCTATTTGGATATAAGTCTGTGATGAATCTTCACGTGTTTCAAAACGTGCCGAAATCCAATACAATAACCGCACTTTAGACTTTTTCCCTCAGGGCACGCTCCACAGGCAAACAGGTTGAGCGTTACGGCAGAACTATAGTAAAAGCGTATTCATGTACCTATCTGTCATTTCGCTCAATTTAAAGTTGAGGGCCAGTTGATAACGATAAGTGATAAGGGTTGCTACCTTTATGAAATTAACCCTTGAGGGTACAGTCGAGTTGGGAGTGTTACGAGTCGAGGGTTGCGAGTGGGACGTTTATTCTGCAGATTTTTTTACCCTGTGGTGTCGGGTTTAGAATAACACCTCTCCTTTTCTTACGGCTAAGGGGCAGCGCAGACGACAGACTTTTGCGCGATCGAGTCTGCGGAGCAATAAAAACTCTGAATGGAAACTCTCTGCGCGCCATTCAGAGATTTTATTGCTCCGCAGACTCGATCGCACAAAAGTCTGTCGTCTGCGCTGCGCCAAACACTTCTCTATTTCTTAAGAGGCGACTAAGGAAATAGGTTTTGGTAGGATTTAGGCGACAGGCAACTTGCCGCTATTACCTATACTACTCTGTTTTCAAACCTAACATTATAAGTTAATAAATAAAAAAAATTTTAGAAGTGGGTAGCGTGAAATACCCTACATTTGGGAAAGCACTGTAGCGCAGGAAAGCGCAGGCGTTACTGTATGTATGTTTGTATGAAGTTTACGAATAACCCTGGACAAAAATCTAGTTTAGCTCGATGTGTTTTGGGCAACTTAACACAAAATGAATAGATGAAACATAAATCATAAACCACGCCTGTGTTCATTTAACATTAAACTCCCGTGAGACTCACTCATCTTATAAAACACGCGTTTGGCAGCAGCAGCTACTGCGGCTCCTAGATGAAGGGCTACGAATTAGTCCGAAACATGTCGAGCTAAACTCGATTTATAACGTGAGTTATCCGTGTTTTATAACACGCCTGTGTTCCTTTACAAAGTAGGTAGAGTACATGAAACGTTACTTGGTCAAACAAAGACGTATGCAGTTCTAGGATATTTTTAGGTTTTAAGCTAAAAGCTTATTAACAGGTCGCTAGCCGCCTAAAATATACCTTAACCTACTAAGGTAATAGGCGACTGCGGTCGTCTCTTACGACATCCACGGAAGAGATGGAAAGCAGTTACTCCAAACCCGACATCACAGGGCTATACGGCCCATTATACCTTCCGATAAATATCCCTTTCTGTCCCCAAGAAAACCCGTCCGACTGTACGCCCAAGCTCACCCCAAAGTTGGGATTTGTTCGCAGTTGATTCCCTGTTTTGCGAGCAACCTGCACAAAACTCGGAAAGGTCGTAATGAAATTATGATCTACCCATCCCGGGGGGGGGTTACCTCTTCACCTAAATGTGGTTAAGGAATCGTTTGAAATCAGGCGTTATTTGTGAGCAAATAGAATCTGGGCGGCTGGTTGCCTTTGCTTATGGTTGCCATTTTTAGGGTTCGTAGCCAAATGGCAAAAAACGGAACCCTTATAGATTCGTCATGTCCGTCTGTCTGTCTGTCTGTCCGTCTGTCCGTCCGTCCGTCCGTATGTCACAGCCACTTTTTTCCGAAACTATGAGAACTATACTAATAAAACTTGGTGAGTAGATGTGTTCTGTGAACCGCATTAAGATTGTGACACAAAATTAAAAAAAAAAGCAATAATTTTTTAGAGTTCCCCATACATGAAACTGAAACTAAAAAAAAAATTTCATCAAACCCATACGTGTGGGGTATCTATGGATAGCTCTTCAAAAATTATATTGGGGTTTCTAACATCATACTTATCTAAAGTGAATAGTTTGCGCGACAGACGCTTCCAAAGTTGAAAAAGTTGTGTCCCCCCCCCTCTAACTTCTAAAATAAAAGAGTGATAAATCTAAAAAAAATATAATTATGATGTACATTACCATAAAAACTATCAACGAAAATTGGTTTGAACAAAATCTACCAAGTAGTTTTTTTTTTATAAATAAAATTAAAAATTATCATTAGTTCGAAAATCTGTCACTAGATGGCGTTGTAATCAGTTTGTACGGAACCCTCAGTGCGTGAGTCCGACTCGGACTTGGCCGGTTTTGCTTGTTGTCGCGTTTGGTTTGTGTTCTGTACCCCAGGTGTCGTACGGTCAAAACATGAGTCAGGTCTGCGTTTACGCATCAATTTGTATGATGGAACGCAACTTCGTCGATCACGACAGTTGTGTAAACATGCCACTAGGAGGCGCTGTCTAAGGCCGTGTTCGCTTTCACCCGCCGCCCGCGGCCGACAACGGCCCGCCGCCCGCGGCGTCTGAATAATAGTAGTAAACGGAACGCCGCAAGCGGCGGGCGAAACCGACCACTCCCAAGCATTGACGAACATACCATTCAGACGCCGCGGGCGGCGGGCCGTTGTCGGCCGCGGGCGGCGGGTGAAGGCGACCACGGCCTTAGTTCCCATACAAACTGATGCGTATGCGCATTGCTGGTTTCTTACGTGTGTGATGGAAAAATATTGCTGTCTTTTTTTACCGTTACCTGTAGGCCGTAGACTTTTCACGAGCCAGCGGAGCGTACTTAAAATGCGGAGTGGACCTCCCATGGCATTGTCTTTTAGTACAAGTTGTAAAACTCTGTCTTTTTTTACCGTTACCTGTAGGCCGTAGACTTTTCACGAGCCAGCGGAGCGTACTTAAAATGCGGAGTGGACCTCCCATGGCATTGTCTTTTCTTAAAAGTTGTAAATCCTATTCAACCTAGCCCATTATGAAATTTATTGGTATTTATATTTCTGTGTGATATCAGGTTTGAATAGCTCTTTTCCATTTCTTCCGTAGATGACGAAAGCGGTGACTAGGGAAAGTAGGTAAAGGAATACTTGCGAGAGGCTAGCTAGCAACCTGTCACAATTGTCACTCATACACCCTCAATTTAATTCAAACTTAAAATTGTTTTTTGTTCATGTGGCGTTTCACATACCTTGCCTACTTTAATGTGGGAATACAGGCGTGATGTGTCTGGTTATGCAGACTTATTTGTGTTTACTTTACGCCGCTTTCACAAGGGGGCGTCCATAAATTACGTGAGGTGTTTTAGGGGGGGAGGGGGTCGAGTCAAATCTCATCTAATCTCACGTTGGGGGGAGGGGGGGTCACGGCAAATATCACGCAATTTTTTTCTTGTTTCAAACAAACAAGAAAACTGCTATTTTGGTCCATTTAATCCACAATGCCTAAGGTCTTAAAAAGCGAAGTGAGTATGTGGATGGCGCTTTACATTTGACACTTCATGAGTGTGTTCGATCGAAGAAAAATTTTAGTTTTTTTTTAAGTTACTGCTTCATTTTATTTTTCTTTTTACTATAACAGTTTGAAAAATCTCACGTGAGATTTGGGGGGTGGGGGAGGGGGTTGAATAAAATCTCACGACATCTCACCAAGGGGGGTGGGAGGGTCAGATAATTGAAAAAAACACCTCACGTAATTTATGGACTCCCCCCAAGGGGTCAAAAAGATCGACCATGAAGGCGTAACCTACGGTTCTTGCCGCATGTGCCGAAAATATTAAACCAGTGCCTCAAATTGTGTTATTCCATTTTGACTTTGGCTTTGACTCGTTTTGCCCCAGGGAGTTAATTAAGTCCTTTTTAATATTCCGCCCGTCCCCTGATACTATCACGGTCTAAACCGCGTTTTATTAACGGTCTTGTAATTCTTCTTGGGCGGAATAAGCGCATTTTTATCAGGATTTTTTTGTGGAAATTTAAAAAATGTTTGAATCCTATTTGAGCAGGATTTTTTGCGAATTCATAGTCGAACAGTATCACTATCTGCTCAACAGTGTGTTGAGCCCTGATTAATATGAGTGAGCATATCGATAAGAGCTCAGTTGTTTTTCCGGGTTACATGTAGGCACTCTTCCGTGGGACTCAAATGGCGGTTGAAGCGAAAAAAGGTGCTCGTAGTAGACTGACTTACACATTTATATAATACGCTCTCCATTTCTTCCATGGATGTCGTAAGAGGCGACTAAGGACATAGGTTTAGGTATACTTTAGGCGACAGGCTAGCAACCTGTCACTATTGTACCTGCCACCTTAAAACCATAAAGAATATTATGCTAGAAGTGGACACTAAACGTGAAATAGTCATTGTTGTGTCTATGTAGCGTTTTGCGTGCTCTGCCTACCCCGTTTGGGAATATAGGCGTGATTCAATGTCTGTATGTATGTACCTATGTATGTATGTATTTATGGCGCGTGGTCCCAGAGGAAGGATTACCACTGAAAGTTTTTTTTATTATTCAAATACTCGACAATGCCGGTGTTGCCTGTTTTTAACATTTCAAAAATGTTGATGTGCTTCCACCATCCATTTAACGAATAATCTAGAAAAATCTTGTATCCCGGGCACAACCATCGTCGATAGTTTTGAGTATACCGTTAAACAATAAAATGTATCACTACTATACATTTATGTCCGAGATCAAAAAAATATTTATTTCGAAACATACTTTTCATCCCTTTTCCACTCGTACTAGAGCACAGACTATATAATAAGTGGATTCAAAGCAAGTAACATTAAAGTTCATAATATTAAAAGTCATTTTCCCGCCTCCGTTGTGAAAAAAAAGCCACTGTCAATAATACCAGCCACTTCTCCGTGGCCCTTAAAAAAACCCGCTAATTCTGTACCCATTGGCTGTCAACTTCGTGCATCGATGCCTCGAAACGCCAGATTAAAAAAGTAAATTCGGCAGCTACTATAAATATTTCCACTGGCTACCCAGATTGTATGCAGATGAGCAATTTCACGGTTGGCGGGAACCGGGGTTCCGCCTGCTGGCAACACTGGTGTTGACGGATAAAAATATAGGTGGAAATATGGTTCTGTTGTCTTTTAAAAATAAAAGCTAATATAAGAACATAACAAAGTAGACCACTATCTGTCTAAGTTCTACATGGAACAGTGCTAGTCTATGCAAAACTGTCATTATTTTGTCAGTCCATCAATGTCAAAAAAATGTTTATTTGACAAACCGTATTAGACAAAATTAAGCCAAAATAAAGTTTAAATAGTGAGAGAAACAGTGTAGAAAACGCAGAAACGTGAATGATGTAAGTGTATTTAGCTTACTTATTTAGGTTTAGACTTATTATGCGTTGTGAAGTATAGTAGATACATACATACATAACCGTCACGCCTTATTCCCTGCGGGGTAGGCAGAGACAACAGAGCGCCATTCGCTTCTATTTTGACATACTTCTTTCGCTTCACTAACATTCATCAGTTCATCACTCTCGTCATACACGCTCGACGGTTTCGGGTACTCTTAATTTGGCCTCCCTTTAGCACATCGCCGATCTGGTCGATAAACGTTCTTTGAGGGCGCCCTCGACCGACTCGCCCCAACACACTTCCCTTGTAAATTTGCTTACATACCCTTGCTTCATCCATTCTCTCCACATGCCCTAACCAACGCAGCATAGGTACAGTCACGAACAGGGATTGTTGAGCCACTTGCCACTGTTCGCAATTTAGACGTGTAATAAATGACCGATGTGACTGACAGATGTTATCTATTGGATTAGTATTACACGACCAAGTTACAAACATAGGTAAGTGGCTCAACAATCCCTGTTCGCGATGGTACCTTTCTCTACCCTTGTTACAATACTCTCTTTCAGACCACACTTCTCTCTAATCACGCTATTATTTTTATTATAGTAGATACATTAATAAAAATATTCACAAAGTACTACTTACTGAAAAAAAAAGAAAAAAGTAATAATTTAGCAATAAATCTCGGTCAAAGCTTCTTGATAAATTCACTAAACTTTCTACGACATTAAGAGCGTGCACACAAAATTCGGTGATTTTGATGTTTTTCCAATGCTTTAGAAAGCTATAAATCCTTAAGTTTTTAAAG
>BHDV01008644.1:97680-127363 GCA_005406045.1 Adoxophyes honmai | reverse complement strand
CCCCCCCCCCCCTCCCCGCAATTATTACTATTATTATTTTGTTTTTAGGATTCGTTGTTGTAGTTACAATATAAAGACATAATCTGTGAAAATATTAACTGCCTAGCTATCACGGTTCTTGAGATACATCTCGCAGAATGGTGACCACGAAAAACGGCCAAAATATCACGATTTTTGTTTGGGAGCCCCCTTAATAGTTATTTTAATTTTAATTTTAGTATTTGTGGTTATAGCGGCATCAGAAATACATCATCTGTAAAAATTTCGACTGCCTAGCTCTTACGGTTCTTGAGATACAGCATGGTGACAGAAGGACAGACAGACAGACAGACAGACAGACAGCGAAGTCTCAGTAATAGGGTCTCGTTTTCACCCTTTGGGTACGGAACCCTAAAAAATGACATCATTAAAAAACCACACTTATCCTAAAAGAGCCCAGTTATAATAATATATATTATGTATTTCCCTAAGAAATACGCCTACATTTTCTTACGATTTCAAGCGTTCGTACAATTGTAGGTGAACATTTTCTTTCCATTATTGTCATGTATTTCTGTTATTACGCCATTACACAATACCGTATTGATTGACGTCGGCGTCGGCACGCAACGTTTTTGGCCGTGGCAACACCCACTAAATATTAAATACGCAATAGTGTTTTTAATAACAGATAATTCTAGGCTGTTACGTTCAAACGGAGTATTTGGATAAATGGGGAACAGAGACCGTATGTATGCTGTAGGCAAATATTAATAAGCATTGATGTTATATTCTGTTGTATGATATTGATATAATGTACTTCTCTCTTTCTTGCATGGATGTCGTAAGACGCGACTAAGGAAATGGTTTTAGGTTTAGGTACGCTTTATGCGACAGGCTAGCAACCTGTCACTGATATAATACCTCTTTTAATTATTTTCAAACCTAAAAGCCCTAACAGACGACCAAATTTGGTTTGGTCCGAACCACGAACTTGGTTGGCTCCAAACCAAAAAACCGAACAAAATGTTCGGCCAACCGCTGAACACACGTTCGAATTTGGTTTGGAGCCAACCAAGTTCGTGGTTCGGACCAAACCAAATTTGGTCGTCTGTTAGGGCTTTAAAGTCATGCCAGAAGTCGCTTCGCAGCGTGAAATGGTCATAATCTTGGTTTTGTCTGTGTTACGTTTCGTGTGCTCTGCCTATCCCATTTGGGAACAGTCTTGACTGTGTGTATGATGTATAAAGCTAATAATAACCTATTCAGCAGTCGTTGAAAAAAAAAAAATGGTCGAATTGATAACCTCCTCATTTTTTGAAGTCGGTTAAAAAAAAACAGTGAGGCGACGCGTATCGAAGTTTAATTGTTGATAATTGTAGGCATATAAGCGTTAATCGACAATACTAAGAAGTATGTAATGCTGTATTACTGAACCGCGATTAGAAAGGGATTCGAGAGTACCGTTAGCACAATTGTACCTAATAAATGAAAATATAATTATAAACCAATATTTGATATCTTCATAAGTGCAGACTCTTATAGATAATAGAATTAATAGCTGAATATGATTTGCATATTTAAACTCTATTCTCGGTAAATACTGTCATGTTTTTTTATACAAAAATTTAATATCATATCGGACAAATCTGTCACTAACCACATTATTTCGCTTTATCAAATAGCCGTAACTGTTCAAAAATACATAAATAAAAAAAATATTTAAAATTCTTTAAAAACGCTACAGGTTTAAGAAAGTAAATCTATTTGATCTGAAATACTATCACTTAATGCTAACGGAAATCAATAGAAAAACGCTACATAATTTGATATTTTTTCCATGCTTTAGAAATTCATCGTACCAAAATAACAATTTACTTTATCTGCATACTCTACCACTGACAATGTCATATCATGCATTTAGTTCAAAAATGACATATGAGCTCAATCCCTTTCTAATCGCGGTTTGATAATATCTAATGCATATAGTTTTCTAGTTATCAGTGTAAGTGGTTATCAAACTCCGAGTGTTATCGCTTCTATTTTCTACCGCTGCCCAGCCGAGCCAATATCCCAGCTCCGCAAAGCCGTTCACTTGTTGATCTTATTGGACACCATTTGCAGTATTTTTGCGTATCGGAGCTAACGCGCGATGTTACGACGAGGTGCTGTTTTTACAGTGGGATTACGGGCTATATTGGAGTAGTAGGAGGCGGGGCTTTTGGAAAATTATGACGAAGCGCTAAGGGGATTGGCTGGCGCTCTAGTGCAGGAGGCGAACGGTTTGCATTGCACTTAACCTGGCCTGAATGTTATTGAGATTCAGGAGGTTTATTGTACTCGTTGTCTACTACAGCTGCATTGGCTATAATAGCTTTTAAGGTCGAACAAAACCTATAAAGCGGAACATGAAATTCCTGTCAGGAAAGCAAAGTGATTTATCAAACAGCGTGTGAAATATTTGACCCGGTAATTTTTAACTTTATGTACGGTAGTGAAAGAAGCATAAAAAATAAATAAATGCAATAGAATTATGTAAAAGGTTTTTATCACTGAAAGATAGAATATGATAACTGATAATGGAACGAGTTGGCATGAAAGCAGATATAGTGATTGGAATAGAGAAAAGTATGCTCAGTTAGTTTGGTCATTTAGAGAGGACGGATGAATGAACATTTACTAAACAGATTTAGGGTGAAGCCAAACGAGCGTAAATTTGTGAGTTGTGAGGCGTATTTTCGGTCACTTATTATACACTAGCTTTCCGCCCGCGGGTTCGCCCGCGTAGAATTCGGTTATATTGCGGTATAAAGCGAAAATTCCCTCGGGAACATCAATTTTTTCCGGAATAAAAAGTACCCTATTATTTAATCCGGACTTCTAATTTTACGTCTGCAAAATTTCAAAGCAATCGGTTCAGTAGTTACGGCGTGAAAGCGGAACAAACAAACAAACCAACAAACTCACTTTCCGATTTATAATATTAGTAAGGATAAGGATTACTGCACCGACTGCATTTTTATATGGAACCAAATGCATCAGAATTTTTGCGATCGAAATGCTACTCACGACTCATAAAATTACGCTCTATTGGTATAACCCCTATATGAGGAGTGTGGATAATGTGGATTGGGTGTTGAGAAAGTATGTTTAGCATCCCAATGCAATTAGCGCAATTCCAAATTGGCGCGAAAAGATACACTTTTTTGGATAGACACTTTTCGTGTAAAGACGCCTGATGTCACCGACACGATCGACTGTTTGCCTTTCGTTACCCGAAACGTCCGTGCTGATCACCCTTTTTCGATCGTCTGTTTACTCGGCGCTGGCGGCTCATAAAGGCGCATTGACATTTTAGAAGCAACGGTAATGAGGTTCGACACGACATTTTTCAGGATGCTTTGTGAACCCTCTGGAAATTTGCAATGGGGTTCTGAAGAACAAATGAAGGATTTTTTGGGGAAAATACTTGGTTTATCGTAGTCGTAGACTTGTTCATTTGAAGTCTTCCAGAGCTAGTTAAAAATGCATGTAAAAAATGTGCAAGAAAGAAATTGCTAATAATTGTACTGTCTTTATGTCATTTCGTCTATTTTTTAAGTTAATTCTTGATATCTGTCATACCCAAATGGGGAATTTTAGGACAAGGATACAATGCACAATTTTCCTCCGATTTAGAGATATTTCTTGGATTTACTCAGAATCAGCACTATCCGTTTAAAATGAGGAAAATACGTGTCCCAAATTCAATTTTGTTCCTTTCATACATTTATGTTTGAGGATAAGAAAATCAACACATGTTTACGTAGAAAAGACCGAGGATTAAGTTTTTTGCAGCATAAAAATCGATAGTGCTGCTATTGATTTAGCAGATTCAAGGAAAAATATCAGAAATGGAAGAAAAGATATGTTTTATACCTTTTTCAGAATTTCCCCAAATCTTAACCTGATCTGGGTAGGTATTTACTTTATTATCTGCACACTGTTTAATTGTAGATACAAGAAAAATGCCTAAATTATTGTTATTTCTCATCCAAAGATCAATTACGAATCAAAGAAACAAAAGACAATTCCGAGCGCCGGACTCAAGATGGCCGGAGTTCCGCCATCTTCATTGTCTACGACTATCGCCTTTTTTCGGGTCGCTTCGGCAAAGTTCGGGAACTGTCGGGAAGTGCGCCGGTCTTGGAAGTTTTCCGACTTTTTTTGTTAAACCCTCTTTTGTTGATCCCGGACAGTTTTAAACAGAGTTTTGTTCCCAAGGTTTTCGTTTAGGAGTATAATGAGGAGTCCAATGTTGCTTCTCAAATTACTATCTATAAAGTGATCAAAAGGTTAGGAAACGGTCAATAAAATTCGTATTATTTTGCCGTGTGGTGTCGGGATAGAATAACACCTCTCCATTTCTTCCGTGGACGTCGTAAGAGGCGACTAAGGAAATAGGTTTAGGTATACTTTAGGCGACAGGCTAGCAACCTGTCACTATTCTACCTCTTCCATCTTTGCAAACCTAAATGTATGCTAGAAGTGGCTGCGAAGCGTGATATAGTCATAATCATGGTTGTCTATGTTTCGTTTCGTGTGCTCTGTTTACCCCATTTGGGAACACAGGCGTGATTGTATGTATGTATGTAAAATTCGTATAAAAATAGTCTAGGATAACACCTTGACATTTCATCCGTGGGTGTCGTAAGAAGCGACGAAGTTTTATACATGCATACAATCACGCCTATGTTCCCAAATGGGGTAGGCAGAGCACACGAAATGTAACACAATAAGACAAAACCTTGATTATGACTTTTTCACACTTCGCAGCCACTTCTAGCATAATTTTACGTTTGAAAACAGATGGAGGTAGTATAATAGTGAAAGGTTGCTAGCCTCTCGCTTAAAGGATACCTAAACCTATTTCCTTAGTCGCCTCTTACGCCATCCACGGAAGAAATGGGGAGGTGTTATTCTAGATCCGACACCAAGCGGCATTAGACGATAGTTTACACCTGAAATTATGCTAAACGTGTCCAGTCCAGCTCTCAGTTATCGATTGATACTTAGGGAGCTGAAAACTTACAAAGATCTTATTTTTATGATGTCGTCTGAAAACTTATTCAACGATACTAACTTCTCCTAGCGACTGGTAGATACAACTGGAGACCGAAGAGCTGGCAGCTTCCTCGCTCAACGCATCAGCATTGCGATACAGCGAGGAAACGCTGCCAGCGTCTTTGGGACCATGCCTCGGGGGTGCCCTTTTTTACGCTCGTTCCCTAAATATCAGAATTGCAAAATACTAGATTGCCGACATACCTGCTTATCAAAATATCAGATTCCCGGAATACCAGATTTTCTTTATGCTATGTTCGTTTATAAAACCATTTTGTAAACTACCATGTTCTCAATACACCATGTTCCATTTAAAACCGAATTCCTCTGATACCAGATAATGAAAACACCAGGCTCGCAAAGGCTGTTTCGATATAAAAACGAACATAGCATTAAGAAAATCTGGTATTCCAGGAATATGACATTTTGATAAGCAGGTATGTCGGCAATCTAGTATTTTGCAATTCTGATATTTAGGGAACGAGCGCTTTTTTAAATATACTCTAGTTTTCAAGTTAAGTAGTTATTTTCTTTTAATGTTTTTGGTATTGTGTAATGTTACTAATGTTATATTATTTGATAGATCAAAAAACACGTGCCTTTTTTTATAACCTCACTAACTTAGCTTTAAAAACTGTTAAATACCTAAATGGCATCACAGGACCGTTAAACACGTCGACGCCACTTTTCGCGAGGACTTGCGCCAAAAACACTGCCGTTAAATTCAATTTATGGCAACAAAACTCATTATAGTGCGGTTCGAGGCAATTTAGTAGTTCGCTCTAAGAATAAGGCTGCATTTATCCCACAATTTCGTGTTTTAACAGCTTGTTGACATTGCTATTAAGTTTATGTCACCGGAAAATAACACATTCCGTAAGTTTATAAATTTCCTAGGAAGTTTATAAACTTTCGTAAGATTCCAAACGGGAGACAAAAAATGTTTTTACGCCCACATTTTTGCAAAATTTAATATAATCTAACTTAACCTAACCTAATCTAACATAACTAAACCTAATCTGATCTAAACTAACATAATGTAACCTAACCTAACCTAACGTAAATTGATTATTTTACGAAAACGCGGCCGTAAAATAATACAATTTGTCTGACGTTTGGAATCTTATGGAAGTTTATAAATTTCCTGAAATTTTTTAGGAAATTTATAAACTTCCATAAGATTTTTTAGGAAATTTATAAACTTACGGAATGTGTTATTTTCCGGTGACATTTATATAGAGGATGGCCGGAAATTGTAAATATTTTAACGGACGGATCATTTGGGAACACAGGTGTGATTGTATGTATGTATGTGCCACAAATTACAACACCACCTTAAAAACCTCTTAAAATTACATTTATTATGACGTGGGACTTAATCACGTATGATTTTAATTACCTCAACGTTTTGGCCGCGTTACAGCGACCGTGGTCCCGATCCCGAGTAGTTGAATCCACTTTGTCTTAGGTCTATTTTGTCTCTCTCTCCAGTTTTTAAGAAGTACTTGTTAAAATTAATAAAGTACTAAGGACCCGTATTTTTCTTTTATCGCCCCTTGGACCCACTTAGTAAAAATGCACGGCAATGTATATTAATTTGACCTTTATGAATTTAAGCTGGCCATTATGGCAGAGTATTTTTATTACAGCCAACTCCGGGCTCGTAACAAATGACTGCTTTGTCAACAATTTGATTTATTCTTTTGTTAATTAATTAACGCCCGCTTTTACGTTTAATGTTGGTTGGTACTTATCTTAAATGTAATTAAGAGTTAGCCTTGTTGGATAATCACGGATACTTAATGCTGGACGTTTGTTGGAATTTCGGAGTGGATTTTAAACGGACTTTAAAGTATTAATGACCTTTCAAAGTCGAATCGCGGACGACAACCTTCGACCCGCGGCTTCCTTTTAGGCCCTGCGCTGTCGACAGACTATCCGCGACGCACTTTTTAGTCTGTGAAAATAGAAGCGCGCAATAGAAGGCGCAGCGCAGACGACAGACTTTTTGTACGGTCGAGTCTGCGGCGCACAAATAGTCTGCGTGGATTGTATGCATTCTGCGCCGGACTTTTTGGGCGTCGTGTGCGTTACTCCAAATAATTCATTAGGTTCTATTTTCACAGATTAAAAGTTCGTCGCGGATAGTCTGTCGTCTACGCAGGGCCTATGGAATTATGTGCAGTAACGCACACGACGCGCAAAAAGTCCGGCGCACAATGCATACAATCCACGCAGACTTTCTTTGCGCCGCAGACTCGAACGCACAAAAAGTTTGTCGTCTCCGCTGCACCTTAATATTGCATACATACCGTCACGCCTTTTTCCCACAGGGGTAGGCAGAGACCACTTTGTTCTACTTGCTACGATCCTGACATACCTCTTTTGCTTCATCCACGTTCATTAGTCTCTTCATACATGCTCGTCGATTTCGGGTCTTCTTGACCTTACCTGTTTCTAAAGCGTCCGCGATTTGGTCACGGAACGTCCGTCTAGGTATTCCCCTCCCACTGCACCCATCCACACTTCCGTATAAATCTGTCTAGCGAATCTTCTTTGAACCATCCTCTTTATATGACCAAACCACACTCTTACATACTTCTCTACACACAAAAACTTTTTTTTAGATTACTTACGTGAAGTGAGACAGACTACTTAATCTTCACTCCCGACCTAAGTTGACAAATGACAATCTAAAAGGTCTACCATTGCCAGCACAATGAACTTTCCACTCTTTTACATGAACTCTGGTGTTTGTAAATCTCGCACCGTGAGTAACTGCCATTACAATATGAAGTATGAAAGGCCACGACTTCTTAGACACATTTTGCTTTATGATTGATCGAAAAATAGCGTGTTAAAGCACTGAATGGGCAATCAGAAGGTCTACTTCAGGACATGATTAGGTGTGAAAGTATAGCTGTCTTTCTTTGTTTGCTTGCTGTAACTAAAGGATGGTCGCGGAGCGTAATTCGAGCGTTGACCCGCATATATCTCTATCGCACGCGTGCAGATTGCCCTCACGCTCGTGCTCAATTGCGAGCACGGATCAGAATAAAGAAGGTTGGATAGGCAAAAGTCACACTTTTGTTTGAAAACCAGCGCCACCTGTCTCCCACCAAACATCTCCACTACATCAACAATAATAATAGATACATAAATTACGCACACTAATACACGTAGAATAAAGAGCTGCAATTGGTTCGTACACTGCTTCGAAACTGTGTACACAAAGAACTACCCGCACAAGATTCACTACAAACTCAAGTCCGGCGACGAAGAGGACAGGCCGCGATCTAGTTGTAGAAGCAAAGCAAGAATCTAGTTATTTCGCTTGCTTCGTTATCCATTGCGCGTCTAATGTGTCTTCTCCCGAAATATTTGCGTACTTCAACAGCAATGTATATTTTCTGTGTATCTTGGCGTAATTGTTGTTTCTACTTAAAATTTCAGAATTAGAAATGGTTTCTTCGAAAAATATACTATAAAACGAAAGTTTTATGCTTATCGGTGAATATAAACTACTTGTTGCTTGATACTTGACGTCTGACTCTTTAACCTACTCGTAACAATCGTACAATACGGCATTTTCAAAGGATTTTAGCGCAGTTCCGCACTGCGATGCAAACAACAAGCGACTAAACAAGTATGAACGCGTGGTTCTTAAAGTATGATTATCCAATCATACCAGTGGTGCGCCTGCCCTGCGCATATTGCCAATCCAACCTTCTTTATCTAATCCGTGATTGCGAGCATGAGGGCAATATCGCGCGTGTGACTGAGATAGGTAGCAGCGAGTCAACGCTCGTATTACGCTGTGCTCTGCGACCGGGCTTTAGCAACACGCCTTTAGCAACATTTTAATGTGTACTATCGAACCAACTGATTCTTGACCCACCGTAGAACGTTGTTACAATAAACGTCATAAACATTTCCTTTGTCAAGCAATGCAATGTCACTATGACGTTTACTGTGAATAGGTTCTATGGTGGGTCAGGAATAAATTGGTTCGATGGTACTTTTCGAATTCTAACAAAGTCTTCTATTGTTTCAGGTAAGTACATATCGTCCGCACCCAGAAGCGTGGTCAATTAAACAACTGTATCGGGTACAAATGTCAATTATTCACGCAATTAATGTCAATAAACGAATAAATCCAATCATAAATGAAACTTTCCGACACCGATTACATAAAAGGACTCAAGTCGTTATAAACTGCCATTCGATTTTGAACTCATACTACACTGTGTTGGTTTGAAAGTAGAATGATACGGAGTTGTGTTGTGGCGTTGTGGATTTAACAGCAATGCAAGGCTTGATGAATTTATGGGCCTATAAAGCTCGTTTTTGATTAAGTCGTAATTACTATTTGATTAGTAACGTTAAAAATCGGAAAATAATTAGTAGTTCTACCTTTTACTTCTCTAAAATTATACTATAAGCTGCTGTGACGTGCGAAATACTCGCGGCTTTTCTAGACTGTATAAACACTCACTAGTCACTGACTAGTAGTCAGTGAAGTTTATATTTATATAAAAAATATCAGTGACAAATTCCAAAACCACTTTTTTTTTAAAAATCGGCCCTTAGCTGAAAGCTACACACATACATGCCATCATGCATGTATCCTCAAATGGGGTAGGCAGAGCCCAAAAAAAGCTATATAGGCAAAACCATGACTATTTCATGTTTCGTGGCCAGTTTTAGCATATTTTAGGTTTGCAGTTTGCAGGTACAATAGTGACAAGTTGCTAGCCTGTCGCCTTAAGCGTACTCCAACCTGTTTCGCTTCTCACGACATCCACAGAAGAAATGGAGAAGTGTTAGTCTAACCCGACACGACACAGGGCTTTCAAGGTACGGCACCCTTAAAATACGTAACGATATCCCTTTCATTTGTCAATTCTTTAGGTAACCGAGTCGATTTGACTCTGAAAGCGGGTGGATGACGTCATTTAGCAAACCCAGGGAATGGCGGCGACCCATTGTTCGCTGGGATCGTAATGGCGTTCGTTTTTGCGGACCGCACGATTGCCGTAGTTTACTGTGATTTGTTTGCGGTCTGTACCTTTTTTTAGTATATCCCACTGCTGGGCTAAGGCCTCCCCCTGTCTTACGTCACTCTTCCCTGTCTCATATCACTCGTATTCCCAAATGGGGTAGGCAGAGCATACGAAACGGTAAACAGCCAAAATCATGTCAATTTAACTTTTCACGGCCATTGGCTTATTTTTATAGGTTTTTAAATTAAAAGATACAATAAAAACAGAGCAGGCTGACGCCTAATTAGTACCTAACCCTATTTACCCTTAGGCCAGGTTCCCACTATGCCGGACCGTCAAATCTTCCAGTCCGGTAAAATTGCCGGAAGGCTTAATGCCAGTTCAAATTGTATGAAAATTCCCGGGCTCCTGGATAATGTGAAGCTTCATACAATTTGTACTGCCACTAGGCCTTCCGGGAATTTTACCGGGCCGGTAGATTTGCCGGTCCGGCATAGTGGGAACCGGGCCTTAGTCGTCTCTTACGACGTCCACGGACCACATTAATGTGTTATGCTAAACCACAAGATCTCTGGTTGGTGCTTGGAAACTCTTTGATAAAATGGTAATGTAGAGCGTCTTAGTCCAATCATCCGTGTGGTGTCGGGTGAAAAACACCTCTCCATTTCTTGTCGTAAGAGGTGACTAAGGATGACCCATGTTAAGGTACATTTTAGGTGACAGGCTGGCATCCTATCACTATTGTAACTATTAACTTAACACATTCACGACCAAGCCTAAAATCAAAACATCTGCGCGGAACCGAGTACATAGTCTATAGCTAGTACAAAATAATGACCCCAGCTACTGGGTTCTCGGTATCTCGCGAATGTTTTGAAGAACCCGGGAGCCGGGCCCTTGGATCTGAATGTGTTGAAACCTACAAAATATGCTGTGGAGTGCCTAAAACTGAAACAGTCACGACTTTGCTACAGCTTTTCTCGCGACAATGTTATGCTTTTATTAAACGGTTTTACTTAGCTTACCCCGTTTGTTTTAGACTTTATTCTTTCTTTATTCTTTGGTCTTTGTTGGTTCAAATTTAGAAATGGAAATTGCACCTTCTTGCCGGCGACGGATTGATCTGAAATTTGGTATATGCTTTTAATTCCGGTGACAATACAATAATGCATATTCATTATTATTGTAAATTCAAAATGGCCGCTGCTGCAAAATGGCGGATGACCTATTTCATATCAACCCCATCAATATGGGTATCAATTGAAAGGTCTTTGCAACGAGAATACAGTGCACTATACTAAAATTAAAAAAAAAACTAAAAGCTCGAAAAAAAAAGTAAAAAAAAACTTTTAAGTAAAACGGTTTTATACTTACATTGATTAGACTAATAAAATAAAACCGTTTTACTTAAAAGTTTTTTTTTACTTTTTTTTTTTTAAACATCCCTTTGGTAATAACGTAATATGTTATGTGTGATGTAATAGTAGATTATCGTTGCGTTCGCATACGACTAACGGAGCGAAACATAATTATACAGAGAGCACACAATTTGAGAAAAAAAATCCAACATCAAAATGGCATATGTGCGCAGAAAACACTGGTATATAAGACCTTTTTACTCGAGAGAGTTCTGGTAGGAATAGAGCTATTAAGCTGATGGCCTGTGGAAATGTTGCCATTTTAAACGTGCTTTTACCGTATGGGTTAAGCAGCTTGAGTTTACCAGCAATTTAAGCAAATGATTCCTGACCCACCATAGAACCTGTATAGTGTATACTGTGAACGTCATAGTGACATTGCATTGCTCGTAGGGTTTCTGATTTCTCGACCTATTTTTTTTCTCGGGGCTCGAGATTTCTCGACTACAAATTCCCGGGAATTCCCGGGATCTCGAGAAATTTACCAATCGTGAATACAAGGCAAAATAAACACTTCAGTATCATTAACATTGCTCGGAAACAATCTGTTAAACAGTTCTTCTTGACTAGCTGTACCCGCGACTCCGTCCGCGTGGAATAGCGACTAATTTTCCCCGTTTTAACCACATTTTCCAACGTTTCTTCGGTCCTCTTGGTCGCAGCGTGATGTTTAGGCTTAGGACTTTTGGATGCTTGCTGTGGTTCTAGAATCCATGGAGTCGCCATTTATGTTAAAATTCTAATAAGATTTTTTTCTAAGTCTAAAAAATAGTCTTTTAAAATATACATACATACATACATATTCTCACGCCTGTATTCCCAGGAGGGGTGGGCAGAGCACATGAATTCAAAAATCCAATGCCACGTTTAGCAAATTCAGGGTAACCAGATGGTCAAACGTGATAACGTAAACGTGTCTTTTAAAATATGTATTAGCTTAAACATAATAATTTACTTTCATTGATCAAAACTAAAATATCTTCTCGCAGCTAATAGGTTTGTTTTATTCGGCACTATTGAAACTCTGATGAGGTACCTACTGTAACTTGTGTAGAGTTATGATAAAATTAATTAGTTACTGATATATCCGCATAAATCATAACACTTATTTTTACACTTTGATTTGACGTTGTCAAAAAAATATTTAAGATAATGGCGACTCCATGGATTCTAGAACCACGGCGAGCATCCAAAAGTCCTAAGCCTAGTGATGTTATATACCTAAGACCTTCCTCAAAAAGTGGTCTATCCAACACAAAAATATTTTTTCAATTCAAACCAGTAGTTCCCGAGATGAGAACAAACAAACTCTTCTGCTTTATAATATTAGTATTTATAGATTAGCGTCGTTTTGCTGCAATTTTGTGTGATTTTTCCGTTGGTATTCTGATGGTATGCTGTTGGACACCTGACTAAAGAAAATATTAGGTTAACAATTAGCTTGTCATTGATTTTGTTAACAAGATGTTCCAAGAATCTTGTGGAAAAATCCTTTTCCATGGGTTCGAGTTTTTTATCAATAGGTACATTTACAATTGCCTCGGATGTCAGTATGGTTGAGTCTTTTCTCGATACTGCCTCAACAGATAACTTAACTGGATGTAAGATGCTAAACAATGATTCTAAAATTCCGATATAACCGTCATTCCACATTGAATACATAATTTTAAATCAATCGGTGACTTCTTCATGGCGTTATTCAGTTTGAGGTATCGTTCAACCATTATCGTCATAGAGTTATTCCATCTGGTGCAAACATCTAACAACAAAGCCAACTCGTGGCCAAACTCTTCTTTGACGTGTTTCTTAATATTCTTAAGGCGGCGGTTCGCGACAGAGACAGGAGACCGCGACAGGAGACCGCGACCGGAGACCGCGACCACTGTTTGCAACAGTATGAGCGGCTATTCGCAAGCGAGACCGAGACAGGAGACAGAGATGCGAGACAGGAGACAGCGAGACGGTCGCTGCCCAGGACAAGTAGTGTCTCGTGTCGCGCCCAAATCATACGTGTTTTTATTAAAAAAATGAGTACTTTTTCCGACGAAGCATGCGTAACGGTAATCGAACTGATCAGACAGCATCGTCCAATATTATGATGTACGATTAGAGCCCCACAAAGACGAAAATTTAAATGACATTGTGTATCTTATATTTTATCTACTTCTTCCAATAGAAGTTCTTTTATGCTTTTTCGGATATCCATCATGACACAAACGCAACTGGCTACACTGAAACACTCTCCGATTCTGACGTCTCGGTCGAGGAGATCGCCGGTCTCGGTCTCGAGCTACAGTAGATGTATAGAGACCGAGACACCTGTCGCGGTCTCCTGTCGCGGTCGCGTGTCTCTGTCGCGGTGCGAACCGCCGTCTTCAGGTGGAAAACGAACTGTATACGAAACTCGACGCATTCGCTACGGAGCCTAGGAATGGGTGGCGCGACTGGAGCGGGCGGGGGAAGGATTGGCCGAATCCAAGCATACTACTTAACTATCATGAAGAAGAACGCGTTATAAAAGTGTTTCGCAAGGCCATTTTAATCTTAAAATCACGCGAGATTATTTGTGGTGCGATTTCTCGAATTCTCGACTTCTCGACACCATTTTTCTCGTCTCGAGTAAGGCCGGATTTCCCGGGAATTCTCGCTTCGAGAAATCTCGAGCAGAAACCCTAATTGCTCGACAAAGGAGATCTTTATTACGTTTATTGTGATAACGTTCTACGGTGAGTCAGGTTAGATAATGTAAGTAATTTTACAAGAGACGTGTGTTAGGTTGTTTCGTGTGGTGTCGGATTTAGAATAACACTCTTCTTTTCTTCCGTGGATGTCGTAAAAGGCGACTAAGGAAATAGGATAACGTATAATTTAGGCGACAGGCTAGCAACCTGTCACTATTGTACTCCGTCTATGGTTAAACCTAATGTTATGCTAGTGGCTACGCAACGTGGAATGGTCATGGCTTTATCTAACATTTCGTGTTCTCTACTTACCACATTAGGGAATGCAGTTATAGTAATGTGTTAAATTTGTGGGTCGAATCGTCCCTTGTTTTGCGTCGAATACCATCGTATACGAGGCGGTTATCACGGCGTAAAAGTTACATCTCTCTTGAGGACACCTCGCGGTCAAGATGGGCTGTTTATGCCCATCTTGGAGTTACTTGTTTAGTGCTTGCCGCGTTACAGGGTTATTATGCTTCGGTTATGGAACCGTGGTGTTGATAGGGTTAAGTCTTGATTCATTAATTTCATTTTGGAAATATTATTATAGCATTATACCCTTATAGATCTCAAGCATCGTTCAATTTTGTTTTATGTCACAATTCAAGTATGGGTGTGGGCTTCGGTTGCAACTCAGAGCAGTTTCAAGTTCCAAGCGAGATTAGGCGCAAACCACACACAGGCGGCATAAGGCGTAAGGCGAAAGACGTAAGGCATAAGGCGTGGAACGGATAAGGCGCAGGCGCGATTTGAATTATACAGAAGAGGCGAGGAGACGGCACGATTTGTCATTCTACAGGCTGATTTCGTTGGGATAACATATCTTCCTCTTCAGATGATGAAGGTGCGCTTGCTTTACTGCACTTCATTAATGTGCAGAGGTCCAGAAGATATTGGATCCACCCTGTTTTATTATTATTTTAACTACATGTATATGCAAGAGGTATAAAATTGAGGACAGGTGCTTCCGCATATAGTGGAAAATCAAGACTTCGGTAAATAACAAAAATTACGTGCCAAACGTTTTTTTTCTAATTGAAGATTATGTAAGGTTATTTTCGCTTTAAACCTTTTCCCGGATGTAAAAAATAACTTTTAATCCTATTTCACTCCATAATTTATCCTGTATATTTCTGTTACTATACTCCGGCAATCTAAAATCGTAAACAGCCGGATATTGTTCGACGATTTCGCAGAACTGTATATTAAAATCTATATCATCACGCATTTTTAGTGCTGATAAATAAATAATACAAACTCGTCCTGTATAGCAAGCGACGTGCCGCCAGCGCAACGCCTCAGCCCTGGTTCACACGGCATTGTCCTGCACGTTTTTTATGCAGTATACGTCTTAACGTATAATTAGTGACTGTACAAAGTACATCTGTTCACACACATAAGCGGTATACGTTTTTATGCAGTACAATCACACTATGGACATTAAGACGTATGCTGCAAAAAAACGTGCAGGACAAAGCCGTGTGAACCAGGGCTAAGTCGTGCCTGCTGGCGGCGCGTCGCTTGCGTGCCTGCGCCGCGCCGCTTGAGTGTAATTCAAAATTCGTCTCTTCAGTACATGTTGTATGCAAACGTTTTGAAGCGACATCGTGTCCGATGCCTTACGTCTTACGCCTTACGCCTTATGCCGCCTGTGTGTGGTTCGCGCCTTAGGTTTCAACTGTCAAATTGAAACTGATGTTGATTTTTAGTGCGGACAATAGCACTGCAGATTTACCTTGCATTTAAGTGTCATTACGAATGCTGGTCTGCTGCATTTTAACCTGGGCATGAATATGCAGAACGCCAGGATTATCTAGCCTCTAAACATAGCTATGTAATGGCCGCTTCGCTAATCGCGCTGGTGCATGTAGAATTATACCTAAAGGAGAAGCAGTAGAAGGATAAATATCTTCGTCTAGACGTTTTTACATACTATCGACAATTAATCAGCATGCCCACAAACGAGGTATAAAAATATTATTCGCATTTGCATCTCTGTTGGTATTTATTGTACCTAATAGATCTTTGTTTACCTATTTATCTAATTTATTTATATTTATTGTTTGTAACGGAAGCATTATTATGGTGGAAAACTACATTTCTGTGTTTTTCATTTTTTTTCATTCCTTTTTCAGTTTTCCCGCTAACATTTTTTTATTCTTATAATTTTTGCCCAGCAGTGTGACACTATATAAGCTAACAAAAAAATTTTCGTGGACAGAAATTCTCATTGAAACAACAATCCCTAAAAAAACTGAAAGTAAAACTTAGGAATCGAACCTACACCCACAACCTAACAATACGTGTCACCCCTCACACTAAAGTAGGTCTTGAGCTCCGGCCGTGACAAAAATACTATAAAAAACTTTGTGGTTACATATTTTTGATATTTTCATAAACATGGGACCTTAGCGACTCCGTTGGCTTATAGCTCCAAGCGTACTACAAATGTATGATACAAGCCTGGTTTCAATTTATATGCCTGCAGACATAATTTATGTTCAAACTACGGGATTGCACGTAAAATGGCCGCACATAATACCCTGTTAATCGAGGATTAGGTTAATTTATTTGTTACAAAAATAGGTTCAGCAACGAGGGGGACAAACTGCCTATCATTTTCTGAGGTATCTAGTTAGACATTGATACATAGTAGTATCCCGTCATATCGGAAAATTAACTGGCAGAGATCCCCTCGGAGATAAGTTCGCCTTTGTACATGAAGCTGTTATCCTGTTACTTGTTTTGTGTCCTGTGTGGTGCTGGAATAGACTAACACTTCTCCATTTCTTCCGTGGATGTAGTGAGGCGACTAAGTTTATAGAATAGGTTTAGGTATGCTTTGGGCGATAGGCTGGCTATCAACCTTTCACTATTGTACCTCTTCCATCTATTCTTAAACCAAAGTTATGCTAGATGTGGAGTTATGCTAAGTTATGCAAAGTTACGCCTCGCAGGCGTGAAATAGGCATTGTTTTGTCTATATCACGTTTCGTGCGCTGCCTACCCCATTTGGGAACACAGGCATAATTGTATGTATGTTTTTTGAACCCGACACCACTCAAGACACTTTTATGTCATGCACTTTAGGCTTTAAGGCAGCGTTTTTCAACCTTTTTAACGATGCGACCCCCTAAGAAATTAAAAAAAGTACATAATCTCGATCCCTTTTGTTATTTTGATTCATAATGGAAAAATGTGTAAAATTACACATACAGAAAAAAGTTAAGTTTAACTTAAACTTAATTTAATTTTTTTCTGTATTTTTATTTAACTTTGAAACCCCAAGCGCCCCTAGCAGGGGTTGCACAACCTCCTAGCCTAGGGGGTCGCAACCTAAGATTTAAAAAACACTGCTTTAAAGGGTACACAAAATTCACCCGCAAACCGATCACTGCCGTCCTTCAAGCCAAACTGAACACCGAAATAAATCCAAATACTTCAAAAACCTCTTTAGCCGCAGTAAAATATTACTCGCCCGTCTCTACCTGTATTTCCTGTAAAAATAAGGGATACAGGCGTAAAGTGGTATCGGCCCGTATCGGGGCAGCTATAAATCGGGCTGTCGCTTTATTAAGATTTAGACTCCATCTTGGTTTTTAATCCAATGGCGGAGTCGTACAGTCATTGGTATGAGGATTTATCTGGACGGCATGATGTTATAGTATTTAGACACGTTTATACTCGAGATAGATGACTTTTTAGGGTTCCGTAGCCAAATGGCAAAAAACGGAACCCTTATAGATTCCTCATGTCTGTCTGTCTGTCTGTCTGTCTGTCCGTCTGTCCGTCCGTCCGTCCGTATGTCACAGCCACTTTTTTCCGAAACTATGAGAACTATACTAATAAAACTTGGTGAGTAGATGTGTTCTGTGAACCGCATTAGGATTGCGACACAAAATTAAAAAAAAAGCAATAATTTTTTAGGGTTCCCCATACATGGAACTGAAACTCAAAAAAATAAAATTCATCAAACCCATACGTGTGGGGTATGTATGGATATCTTTTAAAAATGCTATTGAGGTTTCTAACATCATACTTTTCTAAAGTGAATAGTTTGCGCGACAGACGCTTCCAAAGTTGAAAAAGTTGTGTCCCCCCCCCCCTCTAACTTCTAAAATAAAAGAGTGATAAATCTAAAAAAATATATGATGTACATTACCATAAAAGCTATCAACGAAAATTGGTTTGAACAAAATCTACCAAGTAGTTTTTTTTAAATAAATAAAATTAAAATTTATCATTAGTTCGAAAATCTGTCACTAGATGGCGTTGTAATCAGTTTGCACGGAACCCTAGTGCGTGAGTCCGACTTGCACTTAGCCGGTTTTCGTTATTAAAAGTACACTAATGTGTAAACATTACGGCATATTCCCAAATACGGCAGGCGAAGCACACAAAACTTAGCTTAGACAAAACAAAACGTAGCTACTTCAAGAACAATTTAGCTATATCCACACCAGTGCGCTTTTGCGTTCACCTTGCGTCTTCCTCTGACGCATGCCCGTGCAACCACCGGCTACAGCGCATGCCGCCAGCGCGTCTTCGTTGAGGACGGATCTAGTTTGAGCGCATGCGCTGTGGTTGCACGGGCATGCGTCAGAGGAAGACGCAAGGTGAACGTGAAAGCGCACTGGTGTGGACATAGCTTTTAAGGTTTAAAGCAAGATAAAAGAGATATGAAAGTAACATAATTGCTAGCTTTATACCTTATTTCTTTAGTCGTTTTGTCACGTCCACGGAAGAAATCCAGAGGTGTAAAAAATACTTACTTTTGCCCGCGACTTCGTCTGCGCTTAGGCCCTGACGACAGACTATCCGCGACGGACTTTTTAGTCTGTGAAAATAGAAGCTATGGTATTATATGCAGTAACGCACACGACGCGCAAAAAGTCCGGCACACAATGCATACAACCACAATCTACGCAGACTTTTTGTGCGTCGCAGACTCGATCGCACAAAAAGTCTGTTGTCTGCGCTGCGCCTTAAATGTTCAATTTTCAATTCAATCACGGTTCAAATAGGCAATTCAGAATTTTTTCATTCTAAAACTGCGTCCCACTGCGATTTTCGACTGCGAATACTATAAAATAAAATATCGGGACTTGATGAAGAATCATAATGAATTTCATTCGAATACACCTGAATCAGGTAAAGGTTAACATTGGATCACCGCGGTCCAATTGGACCATAGTACCCCATTCAAACGGAACGAGTGACCCACTAACCCGGCCAAAAATCGAAAGAGGATTCAAAGCAATTTTTTCAGCGAAATTTATTTCCTTCACAATATAGCAATCACACTCAACAATAGTGCGGGGAAAGAGCCAGGAGTCCCGCGCCCCGGGAGTCCCGTTTAATCTGCGCCGTGCTCCCGATATCCGGGACTGTTATTATGTTAATGGGAAATATTACTGGTTGCCTCGCAGATTTCCCCTTTTTTCCACCTTGCACGTTATACGCAAACTCGGAAATAAACTGTGAATAAAATCACGCCGCGTTTGTTGGATTTCTAGGTTTTGCTTATTGGAAATATTCACTTGTTAGAACTTATATTTTTGACGCTTTCATACTTCAATACCTTAAATATGGGTCACCGCAACTGAGCTCTGTGGACGTGTGGCCAAATTTGAGTCTAAAAAGTAACTAGACTTACGTCAGTAACGCAGTGTGCTATTTACCAACTATGCAGGACCTAAGAGTTTTTAAATATGTATGGGACGTTGTATCGTTTAGATGTACAGATAAACAGCCCTATCGAGCCGTACATTATTGGCCACTTTAATATAACAATGTGTAAAAGAAACAATTATTGGAAACGAGCATTCATTATATCTATGCGACTCTATAATATTACCTTTTTTTTGTTTTCTTGCCGCAACTTCAACCTACATTTAATAATTATTACTAACGAAAGTCTTATTAATTAAGCTAAACGTAATTTGATTATGAATCGAGTCAAATACAAGCGTCAATTAATTATATTAAACACGATGAAGTTTGCGAGGCGTCTACCGCAGATAGTTGGGTGTCGTTCAGCGAAAATAATTTTAATTACTTGAACTTTAACTTGAAAGCTATCAGTCTTATTTATTAAATCTATTTGAACCAAGCGCTAGAGTCTTTTAATCATGCATGATTCATATTCAACCCTTGTCTACAAAAACAACCATTTCGTTAATTGTTTAGTTTAACTGATCCACTGTAGCCCACTCTTTAGTTCTAGTTAGTGGTTCAATTTACCCAAAACAAATTTCTTAAATGCGTTTTAAACTATTTAAAGTTCAGCGTTGTTAAGCTGTTGTGCAAAACGGTCCCGAGACGACTTAATCGTCTTTACGTCTGTCTCATTTGATTGCTTTTAATAGACGTTTCGACACGGCACTCCCGCGGGAATGTTACTCAATATCCTAAGTGTTACAATACAGCTGTTTGCAGTCTGCCAAAGCAACAGCTTTAGCCCTAATATTGACTTATTGGGGACCCGACAAAGTCTGGGTATTTACATACATACATACAATCACACCTGTGTTCTCAAATGGGGTAGGTAGAGCACACAAAACGTGATATAGACAAAACCATGATTATGACTATATCACGCTTTGCAGCCACTTCTGGCATAGTTTTAGGTTTGCAAAGATGGCAAAGGTAGAATAGTGACAGGTTGCTAGATTGTCGCCTAAAGCATACCTAAACCTTTATATCCTTAATCGCCTCTTACGACATCCACGGAAGAAATGGAGAGGTGTTATTCTATCCCGACACCACATGGCAGTCTGGGTATTTGTTACAATTTATATCCCAAACGCAATTCTTAATCAGTTATCGAGATGTGAGATCTTTAAATAGATATATCGAACCAATTGCTGCCTAAACCACAGTTTAACTTTAAATTAGCTCTTTTATATTACTTGACCAAAAAAAGAAATATTTTATCAATAGTACGTTTACTGTGGTAACTCTGTAGTGGTTTGAAAATCATTATATCATTATCATAACAAGGTACGAGTAGACTTATATTATTTCTTCTAACGACAAAACCTTTATATTTCTCATTTGGTATCTAATAACATCTTATTGTTAGGCAAAACCTTTCGTCTATAAATTTTGTATTCAAATATGTTGCTTTGCAAATTTCACACAGCAATCAAACAATTACGATATCAAAAAGTAAACCTAGTTCCAATTAATTACAAATTTAGCAATAAACTTGTCAATGGCTCGGAACTACCTCGTTTTACGATTATTAGTAACTAGTAGGTATCGGTGAAACAATTGAAGGCGTTTAATTGTCAACCAGTCTTGTCGGAGCTCTCGGTCTTTAGACTGGTTTTAGAGAAGCTTCGTCATAGGTGGATCTACAAGGCTGGCCGAGGAGGCCTTTATTTGTCGGCTACAATAAAGATTCGTAGGATTGTTCTGTGAAACAACTGTCCAGAGAACAAGCGCTAGCGATTGCAGTGAAGCGTAGAATTGAATGCATACATATACATATTCTCACGCCTGCATTCCCAAGAGGGGTAGTCAGGGCACATGAATTCAAAAATACAATGCCACGTTTAGCAAATTCAGGGTAACCAGGTGGTTAAACGTGATATTACGGTGACAGGTTGCTAGCCCATCGCCTACAATACACTAACCCTTTCCCAGAGTCGACTCTTACGACACCCACGGGAAGAAAGGGGGAGGTGCTATTCTTACCCGGCACCACACGGGTATTGAATGTAAATACTATTATTGTACAAACTGATGACTGAAATCCTTGCGGGATCCAACTGTTTCTTTTTATTTTATTTTTTTCAGAGACTAGAAATTTTAGCAATAAAATGTTAAGTTTCGTTATGACGCAATATCTGATGCGGATTTGAAGCTAGTTACGGCACTGTAGTATGTGTATATTATACCTATTGAATCAGATTCATGACCCGTAATTCTACACCGGAACTTGAATACCTTTACGACTGTTAATACTAGTGTAGAATAGCCTGCAGTTGTAGGCTGATCGTAATGCTATATTTTGAAAATATTCTAGAATATCAAATTGTTTAGAATGTGTTAACGTTTGCTGGTATAATAATGACGCAGTGCCGATCCGCTTAAATTATCTTTCCGTTGACTAGTATATATCAAGCGGTGGTAGCTTTGATTAGTAGATAGTGTGGTATGTCACAGTGACATTTCTTGTAACAAGGTACAAAGTGACACAGTTATCAAATTCTTTGACTGTACCTACCTAAATAGCGCTCTTAATGCTCCTTCCTTACACTAGTACAGTAGGATGAATTAGAATTAGAAGCTTAATGATTTCTAAATCGATCAGGCGCTCCTGTCTTGCGCCAGAGCCAAGTCTTTCACGCGAACCGAGCGCCCGGAACAAAGGCATATCCGATCACACGTCGTCGATAGCCACCTGATAATTCCTGCTTTACCCCGATTTAGTAAACTTTGCGGTGAGCTGACAACACTATTTATGGGTCTCGCTTGCAAACAGCTTACTATAGGTAGAGGATTCTGTACATTATAATTTCTCTATAATATTGAACTTACATAAATCTCACGCTCGAACCTATATCTAAGTAAATTAGTGACCTCATGAAACAACAAGGTCGATTTCCCCTCGCCATAATATTATGACAGTGACAATGTCAACCTTGTGATAATTTTGATTTCACAGAAACTTTTGTCAAAAGTGGTAGACCACTTCCTTGGTCGACCGTACATTAGTGACAAGTTGCTTGCATGTATCATTAAGAGGATAGGAGTCGCGCCACTTCTCCATACAAACGTAGTCCTCTGTTTTCTCCCTGAATAATGACATTACAGCAAAAAAAAATTGTTCATTAAATTTGTTTCTGTTGTGGCTATGCCCCTACGATTTGCTTTATCGATTTTCTATTTTTTTTTATTTTTTATTTTTTTTATTTAGAATATCGATAAAAGCAAATCGTGTAGAGAGGCATAGCCACAACAGATACAAATATAATGTAAAAAAATTTTTGCTCTAATGTCATTATTCACGGAGAAAACAGGGGACTACGTTTGTATGGAGAAGTGGTGCGACTCCTATCCTCTTAAGAATTCTTCGAACTACTTCCACGAAACAAATGGGTAACTGTAATTTAATTTTTTTTTTACAAGTGGTCAAGAAACATGAAATAGTCATGTTTTGTCTATGTAGTGTTTCTTGTGCTCTTCTTACCCCATTTGGGAATACAGTGTGTTCTTGTTATTCAAATATCATTCTAAAAGATGTAAGGTTTTATGTTCATTGTATTACGATTCCATTTTTTTTTAGATTTAATTTTATAATCCAACCAACAAACAATGAAACGATTTCTAACCAAACTCTTGTTGTTCCAGGTACGACCCGAGTCAAGTCACAAGAACCTTAGTAATAAGTAATAAACTAAAACAAAATTTTACAATAAAATTGCGTGAATTATCCATCAAAGGCATACCGATTAATAGTAGCTGTGATACATAAGCCGGAGTTTAAAATAGTCGCATGTTTTTTAAACTTTTTGCTGACAAAGGAATAACTGGGATGGCGGCGAGCGTGCTTCCGACGAGAACAGGAATAGCACATGTTTCGTTTATAGATTTTTATTACATACCTGAAATGGGAGATACATACGTGTTATAACAACTAACGTCCGAGTAAGCAATCTCCTAATTCGCCGGTTTTCCTTCATTTCACTGATGGCGAACGCTGTTCAAGAAGAATTGCACAATATCCCGGTAGTAGTAGGAATTTTAAATCTACTTACACACATACAGGCAATCACACCTCTTTCCCACAGAGACCACGTTGAACTTGCTACTATCATGACTTAAATCTTTTGCTTCATCCACATTCATTAGTCCTTTCATATTCGCTGGTCGGTTTCAGATACTCTTGATCTGACCTTTTTCTAAAACGTCCCGACTTGGTCACGGTACGTACGTCTAGGCCTTTCTATCCCGACACTCCCATCCACATTCCCCATATAAATATGTTTACTAAATCTTCTTTCATCCATCCTCTCTATATGAATAAACCAACTAAGCATACTTCAAATTTACACTAATATTGTTATGGGCACAAAAAGAGGATTAATAAAATGTCAAAAGTATCATTAATATCAATTCAAAATTATGATTATTGGCCATTATTACTAATCGGCATTAAGAAAATAGACACACTGTAATTCTACTTCATTTTGGCTTTTAATACACTTAAACTTTCTGAACCTATAAAAAACAACTGCGACTTCTAAAGTTAACTTTGATCCACTGTGTACCATTATTTTTCAGAAAATCGTACACAATGAACCACGATCAAACCATCCCCCACACGTGAAGCGCTTTGTCGCTACGCAATTTAATAAACCGTTTTAATTCCAAGCTATAAACAATCTACGTTATTTAATCTAATGAATTCAGTGCAAGCCGCCGGTGCTCCGACGGCGGCAATGTGCACTCGTGGGATGCCATAGCTGCCGTAATATGGCTCTAGCTTAGCAGAGCATCTTAGACAAAAGGAAATACGTTCAGTTTATTTTGCAAGTTAGGACATATTATCGGCCAGTTAGTTCGCCATTAATTATGGACATAGGTATACGTACAGTCAAGGAAATTGATACGTGTACCACTTTGAACCTTTTCATAGTGAGTTTTATATTGCTTTGATTAGTAGAAAATATGGTATGCCACAGTGACATTTCTTGTGAAAAGGTACAAAGTGGCAGTACATACATCACGCCTGTATTACCATGGAGTAGGCAGAGCACACGAAACACCACGTAGACAAAACCATGACTACCTGTTTCGCGTTCCGTGGCTAATTCCAGCATTTTTTTTTGGATTGGAGTTTCGAGGAATAACAGTGGCAGGTTGCTAACCTATTCTTAATCACTTCTTACCACATCCACGGAAGAAGTGGAGAGGTGTTGTACTAAACTCGTCGCCGTTTGATTGAATAAGCCCTGATAAACAAAATAAGTATACTTGAAAAACTTCACAACACAATTCGTGCCCTAGCTTTTCCAAATCAATTGATATTATCCCTACGGGACCCTGATTAATCCCGTTCCAAGGGACCCCTAATTAGTATCTCGGGTACAATGGTTCCGTGGATCGGCGATAAATTGCTCGGACTTGCTACAACTCATTGCTTCCGGTGTTATGGGGTCCTGGTACTTCTAAAGGAAATTCAGTATTTTTTAACCGACTTCAAAAAAGGAGGTATTCAATTCGGCTGTATTTTTTTTTTTTTTATCATTTTTTATGTATGTTACCTCAGAACTTCTAAACGGGTTGACCTATTTCGATGGTTCTTTTTGTGTTCGATAGCAAATGGCTTCCCATTGGTCCCATTTTAATTTCATCAAGATCTAACTAGTAGTTTTTGAATTATCCTTAAAATAAAAAAAAAGTCAACGGGGATTCGAGCATTTTAGTCCAAACTTACATTTATACATACTTACATACCTACATACAATCACGCCTGTATTCTTAAATGTGGTAGGCAGAGCACACAAAACGCTACATAGACAAAACTATGTCTATGACACGCTTCGTGGCCACTTCTAGCACATTTTTTGTAGGTTTTGAGTTTGCAGGTATAATAGTGACAGGTTGCTAGCCTGTCGCCGAAAATTTACTTTAACCTATGTCCTTAGTCGCCTCTTGCGACATCCACGGAAGAAATGGAGAAAAATTTTATGTGTATTCGCTGATTACCTACTCGAAGACGCTTGGACCGATTTGGAAAATTCTTTTTTTGTCTGAAAGGGTATAGTTTCCAGGTAGTCCGATTGTCAGCATATCTTGACCTGATGATGGAATATGAGGGAAATCGAGGGCAACCCTCAAATTTTATAGGCACAGGTAATGTTTTTAGTACATTTTTCAAAGCTACACTAGTATTTACGCTTGGCAGTAAAAAAAATATGACTGAGCTGATGATGGAAGGTCAACTCCTTAATTTTTAGGAGTTAAAGGATAATTTTTCGATACTGAATGCACCTGTAGACTGAAAATTATAGTTTCAGCCAGGCCTGCTGCTTCTCAAGCGTTGCATTTCTGCTAATGCTCGTTCATCGTGGGGTTTACTTAACAGTTTAGAGGGTTCTAAATCAGATAGTGCTATTCCTTCTAAAGCCTTGAATCTGCTGAGAGCTACGTATACCTACCTGACCTTTAGTGTATATGTACATAAACAGAAGTTTTCTTTCAGGATAAAGCCAATTTGAAGTCGGTTTTTTTTTGTTTAAAATTATTTATGCAACTAGCTCTTGCCCGCGAATTCTGCAGTCGTTGGATTAAAGGCAATTCAGAAATCTTTCGTACTAACTTTATGTCCTTTTACTTCCTTGAAGAATGATTTTCGAAAATTTTAGTCGTTTTTAGGGTTCCGTACCCAAAGGGTGAAAACGGGACATCTAGATATAACTAAGACTTTGCTGTCCGTCTGTCTGGTCGTCTGTCACCAGGCTGTATCTCAAGAAAGGTAAGAGCTAGGCAATTGAAATTATCACACATGATGTATTTCTGTTGCCGCTATAAGAACAAATACTAAAATCAAAATAATAATTAATGAGGCTCCCATTGAAGAAACTTGATATTTTGGCCGTTTTTAGTGGTTACTATTTTGCGAGCTGTATCTCAAGAACCGTGATAGTTAGGCAGTTGACATTTTCAGAGATTATTTATTTTTATTGTCACAATAACAATAAATGCAGCAAATTCTGGTACGGAACCCTTCGTGCGTGAATCCAACTCGCACTTGGCCGGTTTTTACGAACCCACGAGCATTGGGAGCGCCACAGAGAAAAACAGCGTGACCGATACGAACATAACGATGACAAATCTGATGAGCGGTTATTATTAATAACGAGCTGTTACCCGCGACTTCGTCTGCGCAGAATAAGTATTTCGGATTGCGTAGCGTAGAATATATGGCATTAAAATTATCACACAAATAATTTTTGAATCGCATTTGACAAATATAACAGCTTTTTTAACAAATTGACGTCTGCCCGTGTTCGGGTCGCGCACTCAGCGACGCGTGACGTTTACCCCGCGCATGCGCGTCACTTCAACGGTTTTGACAGCGAACGCCAAAACTCGCAAATGGTATATTTTACCCGACTTACTTGAGAATTATCGTCGTATATTGGATAATTCACAGAATATCATTACAATTTGTAGCCTATGTGTTATTCTGATGTATAAGCTACATTCTTATAAAGTGTCATTAAAATCCATTCAGTAGTTTTTGCGTGAAGGAGTAACAAACATCCATCCATACATCCATCCATCCATACATCCATCCATCCATCCATACTCACAAACTTTCACGTTTATAATATTAGTAAGATGTGGCAGCGAGTGGATGCGCTGAGCATTAAATTAACAGCTACGTTTCATCAAACGCGGTTCGCGAGTATTTTTGGAACGGGGATGAGTCACCGTTCCGGGGATAAGTATTTGCTAATTGTTTGATTGTACAGTCACCAGCACCAATATCTGACAGAATAAACATAACATAACATAACATAAAATCACGCCTGTGTTCCCAAATGGGGTAGGCAGAGCACACGAAACGTGAAATAGACATATCCATGATTATGACTATTTCACGCTTCGCAGCCACTTCTAGCATCATTTTGGGTTTTAAAACAGATGTAAGAGGTAATATAATAGTGACAGGTTGCTAGCCTGTCGCCTAAAGAATACCTAAACCCATTTCCTTAGTCGCCTTCTACGACATCCACGGAAGAAATGGAGAGGTGCTATTCTAGACCCGACACCACACGGGTGACAGAATAAGGCTGCATAAATATATGATACGACACTATTACCAGGGGCGGTAGGACGTGTCAGATATTTTTGCACGCTTACGTGGCAGATACTAATGCTGGTGACTGTACGTACATATGTCGTGGCCATATCGTAGATTAGCTCATTTCATGAAATGCTTGAGTATTTTATGAAATGGTCGCATTTCCTGATGTGGGCAACTCAATTTGACCAGATCATAAAATCGTCTACGTTTCAAGCATTTCATAAAATGAGCAAATTTTAATCTATGATATGGCCACGACTTACGATTCGGCCAAACGTGGATGACAAAGTCGTGAAACGTAGACGATTTTATGATCTGGTCAAATTGAGTTGCCCACATCATGAAATGCGACCATTTCATGAAATACTCAAGCATTTCATGAAATGAGCAAATCTACGATATGGCCACGACACATACACAAATCAGGACGGTTTTTCTCAACGGGATAAGCACAGCACAATCGCGGCATGGCCATGACTATTTTCATGATTCGTGTTTTAGTAATAGTGAAAGTTTGCTAGCTTAGTCGCTTTTTCTGTCATCATCATCATCATCATCATCATCAGCGTATATACGTCCCACTGCAGGGCACAGGCCTCCTCTCAGTATGAGAGGGTTTGGGCTTTAGTTCCCACGCGGGCCCAGTGCGGATTGGGAACGTCACACACAACGTTGAATTTTTCGTCGCTGTGCGTAGGTTTCCTCACGACGTTTTCCTTCACCGAATAGCTCGTGATAAATATCAAATTCGAAAACTTTCTGACATACTAGCAAGAAATGGAGTGATTTAAATAAATACTGTTTTAAACTTTCGTGATTCTCACACATATTTATGTTTACGCGGGACTTGATCACGGTATTTTTTAATTACCTCTCGACGTTTCTCGTATTACTCGTGACCACGGTCGCTGTAACGCGGCCGAAACGTCGAGAGGTAATTAAAAAATACCGTGATCAAGTCCCGCGTAAACATAAATATGATTTAAATAAGTCTTCATTATTAATTTCGACGTTTTAGAAAAAGGTCAAGTCGGCAGTACCCGACACTAACGAGCGCTTAGAAAGAGACTAATTAATGTGGATGTAGCAAAAGAGATCTCAGGATCGTAGCAAGTCTCACAATGTGGTCTCTGCCTACCCCTGTGGGAAAGAGGCGTGACAGTATCTATGTGTGGATTAATTTGGGTTATATTTCAACACCACGTCACGTAGCAACATTTAGAGGAATTTTAGGTATAAAGTGAATTTCAATAGTATTTTACCCAGTATTTTTCCCTAGTATTTTTCCCTAGTATCTTACCTCTAACCTTAGCTAATATCACTAATATCATAACCTAACCTAAAACTTAGCTAATATCACTCGCAGATCATCGTGTCTCACGTATTCAATTACTTCTCGGTGCGGAACCCTCCAGCGAAACCGCCAGAACTTGCGACGCAACCGCCTCGTGACAGCTGTCAGATGCGTGACAGTTAGACAGGATGGTGGGTTCTGTTATTATGTAGCTTGACATTTGGAGGGCGTTGAATAGTTTAAGTAATTAGTTTAATAGGGTCTTTGACAACAGTAAAAATAAACTATAATTTGTGGCCATCCTAACAGATTATAGGAAAATTAAACATATTTCA
>BHDV01008644.1:49656-87505 GCA_005406045.1 Adoxophyes honmai | reverse complement strand
TAACATAAGTTCAATAAATAATGTTTGTATTTGATCTACCTACATTTTTGTTTTTTCGTTTTTTTCCTACTGCCGCAACACTGTGGATTGATATCGATCTATCAAGCAAACTATACTTTTGTTTTCCCTCGGGAACATCAATTTTTTCCGGGATAAAAAGTACCCTATTATTTAATCCGGACTTCTATCTTTATGTCTGCAAAATTTCAAAGTAATCGGTTTAGTAGTTACGGCATGAAAGCGGAACAAACAAACAAACAAACAAACAAACAAACTCACTTTCTGACTTATAATATTATATAGTAAGGATGAATGTCATAGTGACATTGTATTGCTCAATAAAGGAATACTTTATTACGTTTATTCAGGAATCGATTGGTTCAACTGTACACAGAGAGCGTTGACGGAACTTCGCTCGCGCGGGGCTCCTGTTTCTACAAGCTTTTGGCCTTTCGTACCGATGAAAACTTAATGTAACCTAAACCTATTTATGTTTTGTATGTTGATCTATTGGTTCCACTGCACATTTTATTAACTTTATAAGATTTTAATGTTAAGTCATTAAAAACGGAAACTATTTCACACTGCCCTGAATTGGAATGAAAATGTCTCCCATTTTTCTTATAAAAAAATAAATAAAAAGATACTAAAATTTATTAGCATTAAAGTGATATCCTAGACACGTTACAATAACACACAACTTAGGTTACAAACATCGACATTTCGATAAATCAAATCTATCGACGCCCATCCCTATTCGCCTTCACCGAGCCGCGCGGGATACGCCATGCGTTATAAATTAATACAATTTAATTTCCCACGGACGGACGGGCATCGTCGATATAGCCAACACAGGAACACAGCCGTATGTACAGGCCGCTTTGCGGTGGTGAGACTCACCCTGTATTTAAGCTTTAGCTCTGGCGTAGTGGGATCGATTGTCGAATTACGTTTGGACCATTTTCGGTTTAGTTTAAATACTCTTAAGCGTGTCACGGTACAAGCAGATACGATAGCGGATATCTGTCAATATCGCTTCTGTATACATACAATTCAATGAGCTAACCACACACTGCGCTTATGCTCGGCGGTCGCCGATGTCAATCATTTCGTATGCACATAAAACCGTCGTGGTAGTGGCACTATGTCTAATTGTGTGATTTTTTGCCCTGAATTTGCTAAACGTGGCACTGGATTTTTGAATTCATGTGCTCTGCCTACCCCTAATGGGAATACAGGCGTGAGAATATGTATGTATGTATGTATGTATGTGATTTTTTTGCTGATAATAATAAGTACTTTTCCAGTTACTCATTCACAGTCCCGTGTGGTGCCGGGTTAGAATAGCACCTCCCCTTTTCTTCCCGTGGGTGTCGTAAGAGTCGACTCTGGGAAAGGGTTAGTGTATTGTGGGCGATGGGCTAGCAACCTGTCACTGCAATATTACGTTTAACCATCTGATTACCCTGAATGCTAAACGTGGCACTGGATTTTTTGAATTCATGTGCTCTGCCTACCCCTCTTGGGAATACAGGCGTGAGAATATGTATGTATGTATGTATGTACATTCACAGTTCCGGTATAACTACCGGAAGAGTAACCTCTTGAAAAGGTTGCAGAATCGTTCACAGACGCGCGTCGCAAGCCGACGTCGGCTGCGATCGGAATGGTCCCAAAAGTTCCGAGATGTCGCGTCTAAGTATTTCAAACCGAAAGCGCATTAAATACACATACATACATACATATTCTCACGCCCGTATTCCCAAGAGGGGTAGGTAGAGCACGTGGATTTAAAAATCCAGTGCCACGTTTAGCAATTTCAGGGTAACCAGATGGTTAAACGTGATATTACAGTGACAGGTTGCTAGCCCATCGCCCACAATACACTAACCCTTTCCCATAGTCGACTCTTACGACACCCACGAGAAGAAAGGGGGTGGTGCTATTCTAACCCGGCACCACACGGGATAATTTTTAATTGCAATTATTTAATTCCATTAAATACACGGTCTAATAAATGTTTGCACTGAGGTCAACTTGACGTGTTAGGGTCGTCTGACCTGTCTAACTCTGGGTTACCACTAATCCAGATCGTAAGTCGTCTACTTAGAACACGACTGTGTTATAGAGGCATACATAAATAAGTGAAGCGAATTGTTTACTGTTTTTGAATTACATATTACTATACATATAATTTTGAAAGTTTCACTGCATCAGCTACTCTTCAGACACTTCGCCTCTTTTCCATCAATTTAGAAAAAAAAATGGCGGCCAAAACAAAAACCGACGCCGAAAAACGCGGTATTTTAATATCGTCCGCCTGTAACGCGATACGTTGTTTGCGAAAAGATAATTAATTAGCGGCATTCTTTAAAAGAAAGGGGGATCCCTAGGTGGTGGGGTTTCGAGACCCGCCTCGAAAACACTGTACTGAAAAGGCAAAGACGTCGTAAGTCCCCTCATTATTTAGCAGTTGCATAAATTAGTATGGAACGGCAACACACTCGGTCGTTTACCTGATACGATCGCTGCACTTTTTCCAAACTACATCGATCGACAAACGTCGTTACACTAGTGTATCCGCCGACCGCCGTCACCTAGTCAGACCGTGGCAACTACCGTCTTCTTCGTCTTCTTAACACGGTGTAATTGTCACCTCAACTCTGTTATTTTTTGTAAGAAACAAAGTGACAGGCTCAGTAAATTTTCAGTAGTAGAAATATTAGGCTATCCATTGTTATTAACGAAATTCGACGTCTCAAAAGTCGGCAGCCATCTTCCATTATTGATAACATAAATGAATTCCCCGGAGTTTTCGATGAAAAATATTACGTTTCCAGTCGTTTCATTGGGACTGAAATAATCGGATACAGCGTGATTGATTAGGTCGGCGTGACGCTTAGCTTGAAATATAGGGTGTTCACTTTTGGGGAAATCCCGGAAAAGTTAAAAATTTTGCTAAAAATGCGAAAGGTCAAGGAAATAGTACGTATTATATTTCCGAGTCCTCCATGTTCTGTCGTGTGGCCGTGTAGTGAGTTAAGTATAACACCTCCGTTTCCTACGTGGATGTACTTAAAGACGACTAAGGATATGCCTATGGATATATGGACGTTAAGGATATGCTAAAGAAGGGTAAATGTCGCCGGAAGACGCTGTATGCAGGTTGTTTTTCGTAAAATAATCATATGTATTAGGTTAGGTTTATGTTATGTGGTTAGGTTAGATTAGATAAGTATATTAAATGAGTATAGGTTGATAAGATTAAATTTTACGAAAATGTAGCCGTAAAAAAACCTAAAACACTTATAAATTTACAGAATGTATATCTTTTGGTGATATGTATAATTATTAAATATTTGTATACATCGTGCAGTGACACCAGGAATAAGATTATGCGCTATATTTGTCCGCCAGCGGTCGAATGCGTTCAAAGAGAACACTAATTGCTTGTTAGTCGGACTTTCTTTGAAGATTATCAGCTAAGCCTCTTCCGACCATCTTATATGTTATGAAAACCAACATATTACGACATAGTTCGACTTACGGGAGAGGCAACTTGTGTTTCTTATGCTCTCTGTAACCAGGTCAGGATTGTCGGCAGTTTTTGACTGTAGTATGTTCAACATAGTAGGTACAGTCGAGTTCATAAATATATGAGCAGACAAATGCCAAATATGTAAATTTTGCACCTTATTGTCAATGTCATAAAGGTGTACAGATATTTTTGAACCCTCAGTTTTGCTCATATATTAATGAACTCGACTATACATACATACGACATGCTTGTGTTTTCAAGTGGCATAGGCAGAGCAGCGAAACGCTACACAGTCGAAGCCATGTATTTCATGACTTGTAGCTACTTTTAGCATGATTTTATGTTGAAACATTGATGAAACACATAATAGTGACAGGTTGCTAGCATGTTGCCTAAACCCGACACCATAATAACACCTCACCGTTTTTTCCATGGATGTCGTAAGAGGCGTCTAAGGAAATACAATAATAACAAAGTTTAGGTATGCTTTAGGCCCGTCACAGACTACGCATATACGATAATATTTGATCTGCGTATAAATGCCATTTTTCCATATGTCGATGTCAAAAGATACCTGACGGTAAATCTGCGCAGTGTGTGGTAGCTCATTGAAATTGTATAGGGAGCGATATTGACAGATATATGTCCTGTAACAGATATCTTACCGTATCTGCTTAATGTGTGACGGACTTTAGGCGGCAGGCTAGTAGCTTACCACTATTATACCTCTACCATCTGTTTTCAAACTTAAAACTATGCTAGAAATGGCTGCGAAGCGTGAAAAAATCATAATCGGGGTCTATACTTTGACACGATTTGTATGTTTTGTACCCTATTTGGGAATACAGGCGTATGTAAAATTGACGATTACTGGTGGTGATACTCGTAAAGGTCACAGCACACATATCAACTCGGAAAAGGATCGTCACCGTATCGACTTTCGCCTCGCCATCAACCAGGCGTCAACCCAACGTATGCACGTAACGTAAGCGTATCAGCAGCTCCTGTACGTCAACTCGGCTACGGCTAGGCGACACCGCGCTTACGGCTCGCCGACCGCTGGCTGACAAGGACAGGGGCAAGGGTGGACGAAGACACGTGAGCTCGCGTACGGAGAGACGTAAGCGCGGGGACGACGAGCCGTAAGCGCGGGTACTGCAAGTTGACCACGCACCGCATCGCGGTTCGGAGCCTGTTCCGAGGCGAGGCGGTTACGTTACGATTCTGATTAGTGTGCGTTGCAGTAGGGAGTTTCATACAAACAATACTGACCGGCTCGAGGCGATACGGAGGCGATCCCTTTCCGAGTTGATATGTGTGCTGTGACCTTAAGTCGATCACCTAGCCCCTAATGCAGGCGACAAATGTACAGTATGTTTGTACATCTCTCGTGTCTCCAGAACATATACGTCGGCAATTCTCGCTGCCATTCGCGCGGCTCATTGCGTCGCATCTTCTATCTCGCTCGGACGTGTGCCACTTTGACGTTATTTTGCGGGCCATTTGCCTCCGCGATGTAGACTGGCTAAGCCTTATTTTAAGGCATAGGAGGTAGCGGGTTCAAAATCTGATACTTCGTTCCGTACCCTTTTGGTGAAAACGGAACCCTATTACTGAGACTTCTGTCTGTCTGTCCGTCTGCCACCAGGCTTGTATCTCACGAACCGTGACAGCTAGAGAGTTGAAATTTTCACAGATCATTGCATTTCTGTTCCCGCTATAACAACAAATACTAAAATCAAAATAATAATAATAATAATTAAGGGGGGCTGCCATACAAAAAACGTGGGTTTTTTTTTGCTGTTTTTGGTACGGAACCCTTGGTGCGCGAGACCGACTCGCACTTGGCCCGTTTTTATTGCCGCTATAACAATACAATACAACTGAAAATAAAACAAAATAACTTTTTAAGAGGGGCTTCCATATAACAATCGTGTTTTTTTTTCGACTTTTTGGTATGTCAAAGTGCGAGTCACGTACTGTTTTGTTTTTTCAAAACTAGCCATACGCATGACGCTTGTGGAACCATTTTTTCTTACAAAAGTCATGCCGACCATTAAACATTTTTTTAACTAAAAACAGAAAATAAAAATAAAAGTGCTACAGTTCCTTGATTATTGAGATATCGACTATCGAGAAAAATATAAAACCTCTTCAATAAACTTTATTTACCCAATTCCAAATCATTTCAACTGTCAACTAAAGGAGTATTGTCAACCGCCGCCACTCGTCGCAGAGGCCGTATTAAACGCCCACAATCAATTTCTCAGCAATCCTGGGATGAAAAAAAAGCGTTTTTAATGCCGAAAAGGGTCGTTAAATATTTAATCGCCTCTCCCGTAATATCACGGGGGCGCTGACATCGCTCGTAAAAATGAAATTAGTATACGATGGGTGCAAGGAGACAGAGATAAAGAAATGTCAGAAAGCCACGTTAAGTAGGTATTTACATACATACATACATACATACAATCACGCCTATGTTCCCAAATGGAGGCAGAGAGCACGAAACGTCACAGACAAAACCATGATTATGACTTTTACAGCAGCTACATCTAGCATAATTTTAGGTTTGAAAACAGATGGAAGATAGTATATTAGGGACAGGTTGCTAGCTTGTCGCCTAAAGGATAACTAAACCTATTTCCTTAGTCGCCTCCTACGACATCCACGGAAGAAATGGAGAGGTGCTGTTCTAGATCCGATACCACACGGGGATTACTCCTGAGAAAATTTTAAGTTGAAATTCAAATCCAAATACTTATTCCGACTGTGTTTGGGCGTTTCCTCTACAGCAAAACATAAGTAGGTTTAGGTTGCCTATGTTGAGTCTTACACGTTGGCTCGTAGCTCACTTGCTAAGAACAATTGAAAAAAAAAAAAAAAAATAAACAAAAAAGATAATTGATGAATTATTTATTTGTCTTGCATTCTTCAACGTTTTTGACCATTTGATAAGGCCTGAAACAGTGCTCGACCGACGGTCAGCGCTGACCGTCGGTCGGCGTAGCAATATCTATGCAAGTCTTGAACGCGCACACAGCTACGCTGACGGTACGCGCGTAATCTGTATTCGATTTAGGCTAGAAATAGTGCTCGACCGACGGTCAGCGCTGACCGTCGGTCGAGCACTGTTTCAAGCCTAAAGGTCGCCGGAAAACGCTGGATGCAGGTCGCTTCCAACAGATCGGCAGTGGACGTCTTATGGCTGAAATGATGATGATGATGATACTTCAAGACGACATAGATGTTGAGGCAATAACCCGCTGCCGCCTGTCGCTCGCGCCGCGGTCAATGTACCGTTCTATTGTTTTTGGTAATTGCCCGCTTAAGTATACCGATCATTTGCTATCGATGCGCACAACGCGACGTTCATGAGGCTTGTGGAAATAAGGGGACTTTTGATTGGCATATAAAAGTAATAAAACAGTAGTCAATTCAGTTGCTAGTTACGTACAGTCACGAACCGGGATTGTTGAGCCACTTGCCACTGTTCGCAATTCAGACGTGTAATCAATGACCGATGTGACCGACTAGATGTCAACTATTGGATTAGTATTACACGACCAAGTTACAAACATAGGTAAGTGGGTCAACAAACCCTGTTAGTGATGGTACGTAATGTTCTGTGCGGAGTCGGGAAAGAATGACACTGCTCCATTTCTTCCGTGGATGTCGTAAGAGGCGACTAAGGAAATAGGTGTAAGTATGCTTCAGGCGACAGGCTAGCAACTTAGTCACTAATACTACCTCTTCTATATGCTTTCAAATCTAAAATGATGCTAGAAGTTGCAGCGAAGCGTAAAATAGTCTTTCTTATTCCTGGTTATGTTATGTCTATTTCACGTTCCGTGTACCCCATTTTGGAACATAGGCGTATGATGTATAAAAGTAATAAAACAGTAGTAAACCTGCAGGGCTATTGTCTACCTCACTAAAATTCTACATCGGTTTCACGGAGGATAGCGGTCTAGACCTCAACCGTCGCGGTAAAGTGCTTTCGTGTAAAAAACTGGATTACGATTGTGAGAGCATTTTTAGAGCTTGCGCAAAACCAATTGGCTCTAATGCTCTAAAGATTCCGTACCCTTAAAAATGAGCAAATAATGCACATGTTATGTTCCTAAAATGTTTATTATTAATAGTAGTTTTGACCCGTGTGGTGCCGGGTTAGATTAGAATAGTACCTCCCCCTTTCTTCCCGTGGGTGTCGTAAGAGTCGACTCTGGGAAAGGGTTAGTGTATTGTGGGCGATGGGCTAGCGACCTGTCACTGCAATATCACGTTTAACCATCTGGTTACCCTGACATTGCTAAACGTGGCACTGGATTTTTGAATTAATGTGCTCTGCCTACCCCTCTTGGGATTACAGGCGTGAGAATATGTATGTATGTATGTGGTTTCGACTTGAATACTAACTGAACAAGTAAAATCACATTTATGAATGTTTTCATGAATATTTCGCTTATAAATTCCCGACTACTAACTCACGTTTTATCGTAGCACTTCGTAGCACATTTCCCATGGCTACGCGGCGTAGCGCCGTAGCTCGTAGCGTTGCTGGCTTGTATGACGCAGTGCGATCGTTAGATACCTACTCTGTTATGTACAAAAACGTTATTATTATGGTGGTGTTTATCTTCTAATGTATGTTTTGAATTTCATTTGTCGTGGATGAAGATTCATGTGTGGTGTCGGAATAGAATTGACCACAGATACAAACATAAACTACCGTGAGATCCTCTCATAGTGAAATATAATCGACACTCTCTTTTTATAGACATTAGCTAGACATGTTTCAGGCCAATTTTTGACTCAACATAAGAAGCAACGTAACCCAACATAAAAAAAAAATGTGTATCATATTTTTCCATAATCTAAGGAACGGACTAATTAGAATTTCATATTTATTTAACCAGGACACAAGCGTATTGCATAGGGAGCGATATCGACAGATATCCGTTCAAATACAGATATTTTACCGTATCTGCTTAGTGCTACACATCATCATCATCATCATCAGCCTATATACGTCCCACTGCAGGGCACATGCCTCCTCTCAGTATGAGAGGGCTTAGGCAATAGTTCCCACGCGGACCCAATGCGGATTGGGAACTTCACACACAACGTTGAATTACTTCGTCGCTGTGTGTAGGTTTCCTCACGATGTTTTCCTTCACCGAATAGCTCGTGATAAATATCAAATTTGATATCGCACATAAATTCCGAAAAATTCAGAGGTGCGAGCCCGGGGTTTGAACTCACGACCCTCTGCTTGAGAGGCCACAGGTCGAACCGCTGGGCTACCACGGCTTTTTTTTAGTACTACACGCTTTAGTGTGATTGCCAGTTTTTTTGCAGTTAATTGAGTAAAACAATAGGCTAGATGACTAAAAAAAACTATTTAGTCCGTCAGATAGATTACCAAAAAATATTGTACCCATATTTTTTCTTTTATTTGACAAACGAAAAATGGCGACAACACAGCGCTTGAAAGTTTCGCGTGACGTCACGCCTAGGTACAAATTTTACCTAGGCGTGACGTCACAAGCCCCCACTCCGGAAGTTTGATGATCTATAACTTTATCGATGTTTAGTTATTTGAAAAAAGAAAAAAACATGTGTCTCACATTTTCCGTAATCTTACTTACGGACTAATTAGAATTACATTTTTTTTACCCAGTCATCATCCCTATTGGCTTCATTTGCGACATCAAATTGTTGACACGTAAACATCGTTACGTATCTTTTGTTCATGTTCCCTTCCGATACAATCCAATTATTTATTGAGCCCTGGAAAGCCGTTTTCCCTCAATTTTCTTGCAATAAAGATTAAATAAACATCATTTTTCGTAAGCTAAAAATACTTTTGTACTTCAAATTACTTCTAAGTCTCCGATAAGGGCCCTCTGATCAAAGACAAAGATTTACTTCGACAGTGTCGCATCTCACCCTACCCTGTTATTGAAGAATCAACTCTGTACCACGTCTTTGTAGTTGGTTTTGGCTCGCGACTTGAAGAGACATGCGATGTTTGAAAGAGATTCTTCTTACATAACAATTTGTTCCGATATTTCGTTGTTTTCTGTATTGTTTAATGATTCTTTTTTTTCAGGTAAGAGTTTACGTGACTTGGATGTTTGGCGGCAGTGGAAAATACACGAGTGAGTGGTTGCTGATTAACTATGGTACAGATTAGAGATAGATAATTTACAACACTTTATATCCCTTTTAAATCCTGTGGCCTTAAGTAATGCTAAAAGACGTGATGGAATCAGAAATGAGGAGACCCGTAGACGGACTAAAGTCACCGATATAGCCGATATAGCTTGCCGATGGGGTCGAAAAGTGTTCGAGACCACGGACCAGGAAGCGCAGCGTAGGACGTCCATCTACGAGATGGACAGACAACTTTTTTAAAGCTAGATGCAGTGGACTTAGTTATGACTTAGATGTTCATGAGTGCTAAAAGTGTCTAAGGGTGAAGTTACATTTATCAGCATCGAATCGCATTTAGCTGGATGATTTTAAACTCACTATACGCATCGCATGCGTTCAGCTGCTATGGCATATTTTTATCTGCTTAAGTATCCTATCGCGTACTTTTATATGCTGCCGCATGCTGTCGTATGCTGTCGCATGCTATCTGCAATCACGACGCCGCAAATGAAAATGTTAATTTAAATTCTTCCTCGTCTACATTGATGAAATTTAGGTAATTATTGAAATTATTGGAAGTAAACAAAATTTGTGCACTTTGATAGATGAACACGTTGTGATAATGACATTAATAACGCTTTCGGCCGCCCATTCGCACTCTTCGTCCTTTTCTCTGCGTAAGCAGCCTTTCTCATTCGTAAGCATCCCGCCTCTCACTCTTAAGCAGCCGTTATCAATCGCAAGCGTCCTGTCGCACGCGTAAGCAGCTATTCTCATCCGAAAGCATCTAATCTCACGCTTTAAGCAGCCGTTCTCATGCTTCAACTTGATTAAGCATTCTTCAGCATGAGAAGTAGATAGTTACACTTATAAGCATTTAATGCTGAAGCTGAATCAATGCTGAAGGGTGAATTGATGCTGACGGATATCCATACAATAGCGCGTTTTTGTATGGCAAAATGCGATTCGATGCTGATAGATGTAACTTCACCCTAAGAAGCCTCAAATTCCTGGTCTTGTCTGGCCAGATTATTTATGTACTTTTTAAAGTAATAGTTGTAATCTGGATTCCTAAAACGTGCCAGCGAAATCCTTTGGGATACCCGAGCTTTACAAATCCCTTATTCCATTATAACAAATATTATCCATAAATTGGGCTATTTTTGATGTAACGTAATTATTTGTTCCTTCCGTGGGCCCTCAGCGGCGCCCACGCACCGACGCCATTATGAGCTAAAAAAAGATTTGCCCATTTACGTCAAAGTCTACATTGTAAACGTCAGCAAAATATAATGTAATAATGAGCAGAATTCACGGACGTATATCGAAGTAGATGACTCATTTGTATGTACAGTCACGAACCGGGATTGTTGAGCCACTTGCCACTGTTCGCAATTTAGACGTGTATTCAATGACCGATGTGAGGGACTAGATGTCGGCTATTGGATTAGTATTACACGATCAAGTTACAAACATAGGTACCTAAGTGGCTCAACAATCCCTGTTCGCGATGACACTTCGCGTGCCAAAAGGGAGCCTAAAGTGAGAGCAATGCTCTTCCTTTGACGCGAGTTCATTTAATTTTGTACCACTTAGATTACGTTTAACTGGCTATAGACAGGACAACTTGAATAAGGCGGCGTCACCTTTGAATCGGTTTCACTCGGACTGTCAATTTCCACCACTAAAGCGCTCATGTGACGTTACAGTAGTAGAGAAAAAGTGGCACGCTTGGTTCTCATACAAATGCCGGAACTCGCGGTATCTATTTCGATATAAGTCTGTGGAGAAAACGATACCTTATTTGAAGTATTTTAATTATGTTCCGAAAGGTGTTTTCTTTGTGCTTTAAGCCTTTTGTTTGGTTAATTAATTACATGGTTCATTCATAATATTCATCCGTGTGTCGGATTTAGAATAACACCTCTCCGTTACTTCCGTGAAAGTCGTAAGACGGGACTAAGGAAATAGGTTAAGGTTTATTTTAGCCATACAGCTAGCAACCTGTCACTATTAGACTACTGGCCCATGTTGAAAAAAATATGGGTCATCTGAACCACCAGGAGACCTATCTAGAACGATGTAAGAGCATAAAATAATAAGATTCAGCACTATGCCGTCACTTGTTCTAGATAGGTCATCTGGTGGTTCAGATGACCCATATTTTTTTCAACATGGGCCAGTAGTCTATATTATATCACGCTTATGTTCCCAAATAGGGTAGGCAGAGCACATGAAACATGACAGAAAAAACATGATTATGACTATTTCGCGCTTCGCAGCCTCTTTTAGCATCATTTAAGGTTTGAAAACAGATGGAAGGGGTAGTATTATGATGACAGGTTGGTAACCTGTCGCCTAAAGTAAACCTATTTCCTTAGTCGCCTCTGACGGCATCCACGGAAGAAATGGAGGAGTGTTATTCTATCCCGACACCACACAGGACACTTGCAGAAACTTTGATGTGATTTTCTAATGTAATCTTTACTATGTTTATTTCAGTATAGTATTAGTATCTTTAAAGCCTTACAGTGTACAACTTTTACTGTCTTTATTGCTATATTTTCACTTTGTCTTTATTTGTTGGACAAACAGTTCGTGAGTTAGCATCCAGAGCACAGACTCATTAATAGTGTACACAACAAACAAGGTTTTATTATTTTGCAAATATGTAATCAGAGGTAGACAAAGCTGTATTGTAGAAAGAAATATATTTTTTGGCTGCCAAAGTATTGGAATAGACCGCAAATATATAAATTTGTGTTGGTTACAATCAATCATTGTTGATTTAGCGGAATACTGAACGAAATCTTAATTGGCGCCCAGTATGGGGCCAAGATAGCTTAATATTTGTTTTTTTTTTTATGTATCAGAGCTTTGTGAAATACGCTGTGTTATTTTTTCGACGGTTAAAGATTAATTGTGGTAGCTGGTAGCCTATTGCTTTGACCTGTGGCCTCATGTAGAGGGTCGTAGGTTCGTATCCCAGGTCCGCACTATAAATTCTTTAGACTTTTGTTAAATCGAAATCGGCATTTACAGTCCCGTGTGGTGCCGGGTTAGAATAACACCTTCCCCTTTCTTCCCGTGGGTGTCGTAAGAGTCGACTCTGGGAAAGGGTAAGTGTATTGTGGGCGATGGGCTAGGAAGCTGCTACTGCAATATCACGTTTGACCATCTGGTTACCCTGAAATTGCTAAACGTGGCACTGGATTTCTGAATTTCTGAATACATGTGTTCTGCCTACCCCTCTTGGGAATACAGGCGTGAGAATATGCAAATTTAGAGCTTCCATTCTCAGCAGGCTTCGGGTACTGTATGCCTGTGTTTTTTAAACTCCTGCTCATCCTTTAATCAGCCATTTTGTTTTTAAAATGGCTCCAATCGATCACTTCAAATTGAAATTCAAACGCAAGATAACGCCATGAATATATAAAAAGGTCTGTTTCAGCAAAAACGGAAAGTTAATTGGGCAGCCGGCAAAAACACCGGTCCGGCACGTGATCGATCACGGCTCTAATTAGCGCACATTGAGGACTTCCGGTTCCGGCGCCGGGTATGTTTGCCGGACGGTCGGATGTTGCAAACGCTGCACGGCGGGAAAGGGATACAGGGTGCTATAGGATAGGGTAGAAGATTAACTATTTAGTCCATCAGGTAGATTACTAGAAAATATTGTACACGTGTTTTTTCTTTTATTTGACAGATAAGAAATGACTAAGATACAGTGCTTTCAAGTTTCGAGTGACGTCACCATGTGGTATAATTTTTACCGCGGCGTGACGTCACTAGCCCCCTCTCCAAAAGTTTGATCCTTTGTCGATATTTAGTTATTTGATAAACCAAAAAACGCGTGTCTCATGTTTTTCCATAATCTAACTAACATTCTAATTAGAATGATGTATTTTTAACCCACGGAGTAATTAGAATGACCACAGTCGATAGAGATTTTTTTGCCAAGCGTTGGATTGCGTAGTAGAGTAGGAGAGGGGTTAGCACACTGTAGACACCCAGGCATGGAGGTTAGCAACATGCTAATGGTGTGCAGAGTGATAAGTCTGGCTTGCTGTGAGACAGCGTCTTTGTGGCATAACAGTTGGAAGATATCATTTTATATCCAAAGTAGGGGTTATCTATGTGGGAAAAGAGTCCAATAGAGAGATCTCTCTCCATGCCTGGGGACCAAAGTCCACAGAGAGAAAGTAGGAAGCTTCGCTGGCGCGATGTAGGCCTGTTTAGTTCGGCAATTCGACGATAGGTGGCGCTAGGGCGCTACCAGGTAAACTGACGCCAAAAATATTCCATCTCGATATGGCCCGAGATTTCTATTGAATAGCACCTTTTTAAGAGGCGGAGATTTTTCGAGATAGGTATCAAGGCGTGCCTCCGAAGGTGGTTATCAAGATCTGGAGAGTTGGGGCCCCTTAAAAACCCTTTCGAATAAAATGCTTGCGTTAAATGAAACTGACTTGGGTATTATGTAAGCAATGTTGCAGACGTTTGGAACGTAAATGACAAGCGAAAGGTAATTCTAACTTTTTTTTTTAATGTTGTACAGATTGTAAAAGTCATGAGTACGAGACTATTATACAGGTTGTCTGGAAACTGGACATGAAACCGAAGTAGGTATCCTAAATATTTAAAACAGGAACTTTATGAAACTAAAAAGTAAATGCTAGAAGTAGCTACGAAACGTTAAATAGTCATGGTTATGTCGTCGTAGTGTTTCGTGTGCTCTGCCTACCCCGTTTGGGTATATAGACGTGATGGTATATTTATGGTAGGTAAATTGCAATTTTTTAATGAGCAGTTCAAAGATAAAATTTTTTTTTTGGTTGATTGCCCGTGATGGTCACTCATCGGCCTGAAACACGTCGCTAATCTCAGCATAAATCCGTGAACATCCGTTCTATCCTTACAAATTATATGCATTGTTAGTACTCGTATGTCTTGTTTGCAAACGGTTTCAGTATCGGAGCTTGTGCACCCATTGCCTACGGAACCCTAATAGGAGTCCTGTGTCCTGTTACTGTGTTGTTTCAGCCCCATTAGGCAGGGGACAGATAGACAAATAATAGGGACGGAGATGGATGGTGCGCGAGGCTGTGGATAATATACCTACAGGAATGTGATGTCGGCAGCTCGCTGTTTCCAGGAGGGTTGGCAGCGAGAAAAATATCGGTTTTTTATACATTTAGTGGAATATTGAACTAATTCTTAACTGGCGCCCAGTATGGGGCCAAGAGAGCTATATCTAATATTTCTGTTTTTTTGTTTAACAAAGCTTTGTGAAATACGCTGTGAAATGCTAGTGACTAACCATTGGAAGCTTAGCGGTTTGACATGTGGCCTCGTGCAGAGGGTCGTGGGTTCGAATCCTAGGTACGCACTCTGAATTTTTCAGACCTTTTGTAAAATTGAATTTGGCATTTACAGTCCCCATAGATGAAGTCCCCGTGTGGTGCCGGGTTAAAATAGCACCTCCCCCTTTCTTCCCGTGGGTGTCGTAAGAGTCGACTCTGGGAAAAGGTTAGTGCATTGTGGGCGATGGGCTAGCAACCTGTCACTGCAATATCACGTTTAACCATCTGATTACCCTGAAAATGCTAAACGTGGCACTGGATTTTTGAATTCATGTGCTCTGCCTACCTCTCTTGGGAATACAGGCGTGAGAATATGTATGTATGTATGTATAGATGAAGTCGCAATTTCCTGAAATCAAGCAGGGTGTTGCTATAACATGCATACATACATACATCACGTCCGTTCCCAAATGGGGTGGGCACGGCACACGAAACGTTACATAGACAAAACCTATACTAAACTATTTCACATTTTGTGGTCTCTTTCTGGCATTTTTCTTAGGTATTAAGGAGGGAGGTATAGTGACAGGTTGCTAGCCCGTCGCCTAAAAGATACCTTACCTAATATCCTTAGTCGCCTCATAAGAAATGGAGAGGTGTCAAATTTTAGGCGACCGGCTAACCTGTCACTTAACTCTATCCCTTTTTTCCTTCTACTTGTGTAAAGAGTCAAACCTAGCCTGTCGACAGCCCTGAGTGCGTTGCGAATGCTCAGTTTGCGTTCATAAGTGCTGAGTGTGCCTCGCTTGTGAACAGGCCACGGGCTGGTAATTGTGCCTGCAGTGGCAGAGATGCGACCTGTACATGGAACCTGTTGAAATTGGTCTGTTAATTGAAGCTGCGACTGCAAAATTGCTTAAAAAACGGTGATGCGTTGTTTTCGCACCGTTTTTGACGCATGCACACAGCTGCTCAAAATACGCAGCCGCATCGTGACGTTACCCATACAATAGATTTTTGGCGTGATCCTCCAAAACCAGTGACAGTTCTCTAACCGGCGGTGTGGAGTACTTGCGTCAAAAACGGTGCGGGTATGACGCGTCACTGCAATCCCGTATGGTCATGCCTGTTGACGTAAGTATGAACAAAACCATGACCTTTTCACAATTTTAGCATTATGTGTAAGTTTAATTAAAGTTAAGATAAATGTGGTATAATTTACCTTAGTCGCCTCTTAGGACATCTGCGGAAGAATTGAATATGTATACCAATACCTGTATACAAATGCAGATGATGAAATCGGGTGAGGAAACCTGCACACAGCGATGAAGCAATTCAATGTTGTGTGTGAAGTTCCCAATCCGCACTAGCCCCGCGTGGGAGCAATAGCCCAAGTCCTCTCATACTGATAGGAGGCCTGTGCCCTGCAGTGGGACGTATATAGGATGAAAGAATGCAGATGATATAACACAATTGTATTAAGTGAAAATATATCAAGAAGTCTTGTAGCGCACCCATAGCGACAGTTCCGCACGCATTTTGGCGAAACAGTCGCACCGGAAGCCGGCGCCCGCGCTTCTTCCGGCGTCTAATGGCTGCCAACATGGCCGCCGTACTTCCGTTAACCCCAGGCCCCAGACTATTAGATAGATACTAAATTTCAACCCCTAACTTAAAAAGATAGTTGTGAGTTTTACGCACGGAATAGAAAATACAATGGAAGTGCCTTATGCGTCAATTACTTTCAGAACCAGTGTCGCCGTTGCGCACACCAACACAAAGTTAACTACATAGACATTTTGAATGTGATTGGTAGAAATGTTTTATTCAAAAGGAAACAAGAAGCAGCAGTCAGCTAATAATATATTAGACCTTATACCTGAGTCACACTGTCCACAATTCATTACTCGCATTTGTTGCTTATTACGCCTGGACATGACATTTAACTATACATACAAACTACTGCCATCTTGCGTTGAGTAGCCGAACTATGAAGTAAGCACTAAGGACTAAGACTGACGTAAAACTAGACGTAAGACTGTGACAAGGAACTAGAGATGTACAGGCATGTATCTTGTACCTATCGATATTAGCTAACTATAGATAGACCGCGTAACTGAGTCCTCGCCCGCGCGGTACTGAGACGCGGGGGAGGACGAAGCAGTACGTCTAGTGTGTCTAAAACGATCATGAAGTCGATAATTTTTTTTGCGAGTTATTACAAAAATTGTATGGAAACTGAGACAGCGCCGTCAGCGGAACGTTTGCACAACTGCCGCAGTCGACACGGTTTCATGTAATCTCCAGTACTAATCTATAAAAATGATAACGTAGTTAGTTAGTTAGTAATAAATATTTAAAAAACTAAACTTACACTAGTATCTATTTTCGGTTGAGAGGTTTCGGAGAAAACGGAGTGACAGACAGACAAACGCATGGATGGTTTCGTTATTATACCTTTTGAGATATGGTACGGTAAAATATTTTCTAAAATAAAAAATGTATACATACATTCATTACCGTGACAATATTTCGCGTTGGAATAGCCGTGCTACTTAAATATCTGTAGCCTTTTGGAGTAATAACCATACTCCGTTATCAATGTTGCAAATCCATTGAAAAAGCCAGGGATGGCACTGCACATCTATTTTTTAATATGAGCCTACTTTTAAATAAACATAATTTTTATTCACCTTTTTATTTATAAATTTTAAGATTTAAAAGAAAACAAAACCTCTTTTCAGCCCGTAATTGTAATTTTTTTTTAAACTTTATAATAGGTGGTTACGTCATTTATTTGTCAATTTTGATTTATTTAGAAGTGGAGCGGTCGATATCATATTTAAAATGGATTTTATACAGTAATAGGCGACAAAATTTAACGCCAAGTAAGCTAAAAACATATTAATAATTTATTCAAACAACTAAAAATATAATATAAATCCGATAGTTTACATGTAAAAACATTCTTCTAACATTAACATTTTTATGTACCTTCCAATATGTCACATGTCGTGACATGACAGTGAAATAAATGTTGTGCGACAACCCTATGGCTCAGTTTCAATGAATCTGCAACACTGATAACGAGGTATGGTAATAACAACATCGTTCTCATTAAAATGTTCCGAACATGTTGTACTATGTAGTTTTCGCCGGCATCCAATTTTGTCTCCCAGTCGCCTCGATCCATTTTTCCTTTTGAATAGGATGATGAGGAAATCTAAAATAGTTGGTTTTACATAATTCATTCGAAACTAAAAAAAACTTTAAGTTAGTTATTATTTTAGTTAGTTATTTTGTTTTTGGTATTACGTAAAATTGTAAAATGTAAAGATTTTGATTTATAAAGTGTATATTAACTCATTATTTATTAAAAAAACTATTATCGATAACTTTATCGACAATACATTCTCACTAATTTTGCAAGTTCAACGTACTTCCGAGTAGAGAACTTTCTAGAAAAATTGACATTATTTGACACAAGCAGGAATCGACCTACTGACTGTCACATAAAGCTCAATTTTGAATATCAAATAGCTCAGAAATGTCACGCGGAATAAAAATGCGAAGAAAAATCAGAAATAATATAAAATAGCACTTACCGATGATACGAAATGCCGCCATGAGTAATATTTTTGTTGCGGCTATCGTTTTTACATTCTAAAACTGCACAATAGGGCATATTTACATAGTTTCAGAAAAATTTTCGCTCAACTGTCACGTATGAATGAAAGCTGCGCACTAAGGAAGTCTTGCGGATGTCCGCATAAAGTTGGCACACGTGCCCCGCCCACTCACCATTTCTACTAGTTTTTTCTGTTCTGTGGTTTTACGTCTATGTCTGCCTGAAGCGTCGTAAAGAGGCCATGACAATGAACCCAAGGATACACTAGGGGACAAATGTGCCGCGACACGTGTTCCCAGCAACGTTGGGTGAAGTCGCGCGACGTTGCCGGACTTCGCTCGACATGTCGCGCAACACGTGTACATACGCGGATATGAGCCGCGCGACATGTCGAACGAAGTCCGGCAACGTCTACTACGCCCGACTTCGGCGCGCTACTTCGCCCGACGTTGCTGACACGCGTCGCGGCACATTTGTCCCCTAGTGTATTCTTGGCTTTACACAAACAAATTCCGAATGGAACGTTACACTCGCTTCGAATCTCAAAATCAAACTGCTGAGGCAGGTAACGTTTAAGCGTGTCACACACTAAGCAGATTCGGTAAGATATCTGTTACTGAACAGATATCTGTCAATATTGCTCCCTATACAATTCAATGAGCTAACACACACAGCGCAGATTTACCGTCAAGTATCTGTTGGCACCGACATAATTATGAAAAGATGGCGTTTATACGCAGATAAAATATTATAGTATATGCGTAGTCTGTGACACTCTTTACATTATAATGCTACCATAGGATACAGGATTCTCAATGTAGGCTTGACTTAGATGTTACGTAATTTATTGTGTTTTTTTTACGTATGCATAACAAATTCAAATGACATGCATGGAAGCATAAAACGCGCGAAACCAGAGGTCGCCAGCGTAGATAAACTCGGCCATTTTTGTGTTTTCTTTATACCGGTTATGAAGAAACTTCCTGAATACATTCAGTCTCTTCTCTATGTAAATTAATCCTTTTGACAACCGGGATCAAAGAGATTTAGGTTAAATTAGTTCCTTGTTCGTGTAATTTTGTAAACATAGCCCAAGGCGCAGTTAGGTAGGTAAGTTGACCGATAGAACAAATCTATACTAATATTATAAAGCTGAAGAGTTTGTTTGTTTGTTTGTTTGTTTGTTTGTTTGTTTGTTTGTTTGTTTGTTTGAACGCGCTAATCTCAGGAACTACTGGTTGGATTTGTAAAATTCTTTTTGTGTTGGATAGACCATTTATCGAGGAAGGCTTTAGGCTATATAACATCACGCTGTGACTAATAGGAGCGAAGAAATATGGGAAAATGTGGAAAAAACGGGGGAAATCTGTCACCATTCCACGCGGACGGAGTCGCGCGCACAGCTAGTAGTAGATATTTTTCTAGTCAGAATCAGGATCTGAATTTTTATTTATATACCTTTTACCTATATACATCACGCCTGTCTTCCCAATCGGGATAGGCACGTAGGCAGAGCACACGAAACGCTTCTTAGGGTCTCACCAAACCAGTCGACGCCTTTTCGGCAAAATGCGGGTAGAAAAAGTTTTATGTCAACGCAATAAGGGCGAACACGACGTGAATTGGCTCGGCCATTCTCGGTCGAACGAGCCGAGCCGATTGACGTCTTGTTCGCCCTTATTACGTTGACAAAGCTTTTTCTACCCGCATTTTGCCGAAAAGGCGTCGACTAATGTGGGGAGAGCCTTAGACTAAACCATGTCTATTTCACGTTTCGCGTCAACTTCTAGCATATCCTTAGGTTTTACGTCGGCGGTATAATAGTGACAGGTTGCTAGCCTGTCGCCCAAAATGTACGTTAACCTATTTCCTAACTCGCCTCTTACCACATCCACGGAAGAAATGAAAAGGTGTTGTTTTACACCCGATTCCATACGGCAAAAAGTATTTTTAAACATAAAAAAATCTAGAAGTGGCCATCACGTAAAATACTTAGTCATAGTTTTGGCTATGCAGCGATTCGTGTGCTCTGCCTACCCCATACGGGAGTACACACGTGTATGTATGTATGTATGTATATAATAGTCGCAAATCTCCAAAATACTCACAAAATCATCACAAAGCGAAATACTTTCTGCTGGAGCTTGATAAGGCATTCCTGACTAATGATCCCAAAGGTCACTCGCGGTCATTAATTCTGGTCCGGCGCCGCCCACCCGATAGCGCCTGATCCGGACAATCTCTCGATTTTTTACATATTTCTAGAGTAAATTAATAAAAAGTTTCTCGAAAATTCTACCAAAGGAACCTAAGTGAAGTAAAAAAGGAAAAACTCTTATACGAAAATAAAAACAGTAAAAAGTTGCTAATAAAAGTACGTAGTACAATGGCGGACTTATCGCAAAACGGATCTCTGCTAGCTAACCTTTGAGTAGTAGAGAGGAGCAGCAATTTAGGGAACAACAAATCACCTAAGCACGAGATTCCTAGGCGACTAAGGAATAAGGTTGGTATGTGAATATGCGTTTAGCGAAAGGAAACCAATCTGTCACTAGTAGGTATACCTCTTCAATCTGTTTTTAATCCTGACATACGGTCACGCCTGTATTCCCAAAGGGGTAGGCAGAGCACACGAAATGCTATAGAGAAAACCGTTACTATTTCCCGCTTCGTGGCCTTTTTTAGGGTTCCGTACCTCAAAAGGAAAAAACGGAACCCTTATAGGATCACTTTGTTGTCCGTCTGTCCGTCCGTCCGTCCGTCCGTCCGTCTGTCAAGACCCTTTTTCTCAGGAATGCGTGGAGGTATGGAGCTGAAATTTATATCAATTACTCAGGTCTACTGTCCCTTGAAGCTGTGAAAAAATCAAACTTCTAAGCCAACGCAATCAAAAGATACAGCCGTTTATGCCGCAAATTTTCGATACTTGCAAGGGAATCAAAACCTATAGGGTGCTTCCCGTGAACTCAGAATCTTGAAATTTGGCACGAAGCAACGTCTTATAGCATAGATAAAGGAAAAATTACGAAAACCATAAATTTTTTGTTACATCACATAATATATATTTTTTTAATAATTTTAAACTTACTACCCATTTCCTCATAAACGCGTAGAGGTATTAAATTGAAATTCATACCAAATACTCAGGTCTATAATACCTTTAAGCTGTAACAAAATCAAACTTCTATTTCAACGCAATCAAAAGAAACAGCAATTTAAGCTGCATATTTTGAAACTCGCAAGTACTCACAAGGGAATCAAAACCTAAAGGGTACTTCCAGTCGACCTAGAATCTTGAAATTTGGCATGAAGCAACGTTTTATAGTACACATAAAGGAAAAATTCCGAAAACCGTAATTTAAAATTTTATTTGAAATATAAACTTATTACTTTTTTCCTCATGAACGCGTAGAGCTATCTATAATAAAAATACCATAGTTATGACTCGATTGTCGTAATGAACGAACTTTGTAAACCTTGCAGGTTTGTACGGAACCCTCGGTGCGCGAGTCCGACTCGCACTTGGCCGGTTTTTTTTTTAGTTTTTGAGTTGGCAGCTATAACAGTGCAAGGTTGCTAGCCCGTCGTCTAAAATATACCTTAACCTATTTCCTTAGTCGCCTCTTACTACATCGAAAGAAACGGAGACGTATAATTCCAAATCCTACACCACACCTTTAAATCCTAAATTAATGCTAAAAGTCGCGTTTTACATTGCTAATTCAACAATTCCAAAAACTGTCCCAACCAGTGCATTATTCACGCTCTGACTCTACTTGAAAATGCGGTGCAGTAAGAGTGCAGTGCACTGCAATCCCGCGGAGTGGCTCGGCTCTTACGTCGGTTTTAAACGCTGCCATTTTGAATAATGTGCTGTTTCTTGACTAACAAATACTGCAGTATTTATCTTTAGTACCAGTAGAGGTAAAACGGACACAATTACGCTAAAAGACATACAATTACGCCTATGTTCCCAATGGGATAGTGTGAACAGACGAAACGTGACATTAAATATGATTTGATTTTTGACTATTTCTCGCTGGTTTTAAACTGATGGAAGAGGTAGTATAATAGTGATAGGCAGGGAGCGAAACTTTGGTGCCGTTGACAGCCGTATGACGTCGAGCTTCATACAGAGTGTTTTTATCTAGATTATAAATTATTAATAAGGGAGCGAAACTTTGACGCCGATGACAGACGTTTAAGACGTTCTGTTCTGTAAAATATATTTAGTTTGTTGTTTTTCGTTTTCTTGTGAACATAATTTTTTCTTCAAATACATTGTCCAGTAAAATGTTGTAATTAGATAAATAAATATGAACAAATAGCTTTCCTAGTCACTATTTTTTTCGATAACGACATATAGATACATATCGGTAAGTTGAACGCTAACGACTGATATGCATCGAATCACGCGAGCCGAAAGCACCCTTAATTTATTTGTGTAAGGTTGAGTATAAAGTTTGACATTACTATTAACTCGGCGTGCTAGTGACAACTGTTGCATCTGTCAAAGCGTGGTAAAGGTAATTATGTTGTGTATAATTTATAAACCCACCCTATAAGCGAATTTATTTGCGTCATAATGACGTCACCGGCACCAAAGTTTCGCTCCCTGGTGATAGGTTGCCAGCCTGTTGCCTAAAGCATTCCAAACCTATTTCCTTAGTCGTAGTGACATACGTGGAAGGAATGGTGAGGTGTTATTCTAAACCCGGCATCGCACACACAAAAAACAGTTTCATTTGGTTAAAGCGATCTTTAAGGTACCCCCCCACTAGACCTAATTTCACAAGTCCGAATATCATTACACCTACCAACGTTAGCACGAGTTTTCATTAGCCCGAAAGTCATATCACCTAATCTTTACACCCCGAATTGGTTGTTAGACCGAATAATTCGAAACCCTAATGATCATTAGTACTAATTTTCAATAACACTAATATGAAATAACCGAATAATTATTAGCTAATGGTTATTAGTACTAATCATCACTAAAACTATGTCCTCACGTGTTCAAAATTAAGGCAGGTCAGGTTTCGGTCAGGTTAGGTACGACGACGAGCGAAGCGAGGAGGAGTGTTAGGTAGAACCGTGACCCTACGGCACGCGAGCCGAGCGAGCGTAGCGAGCGTGCCGCGGCAGCGGCCGGCGAAGCGCTATAACGAGCTAGCGGAACGCCAGAGCCACCGAGATTGATAGTTATCAGGGTGCAGAATATTACAATTATACTACCTTTGCATTCTGTTTTAGGAATAACCGCAATTCAAGCAATTGAAGAAGTGTTTGAATGCTTAGGTTTATAGATGATTAGGTTTAATAAAATGTAGGTTTAGTAAAAGGTAGGTTATATAATACTTAGGGCTAGTAAGTATTCGGTAATGAGTAAATAGGTATTATGAAAATTCGGACTCCTGAAATTCGGGTTATTCATTGATTAGGATAAATGAAAATTCGGGCTAGTGATTTTCGGGTTACTGAAATTAGGGCAAATTAAATTCGTGCTAAAATATTTCGGGCTAACGGAGGGGAACCGATCTTTAATAATGTACTTCCCTAAATGTAGTTAGGTTATACTTTTGGCAATAGGCTTTCATCAAACATATCGTTTTTAACGATGTTGTGAATATCAACGCACCTCGACGTTTAATAATAAAATCACATCTAAGTAGGTATTATTTAGTAGCTGTCGCTTGTTGAAAATAACAAAAGCGTTTTGTCAAACGACGCTAAGAAACCTGTAGTCATTATTAAGCAAACAGTTTAAATAATTTCTATTGAACCGCGATCCAGTATTCCAATATTGGACCACCGTCAAATTTAAATCTCACCAAACACCATTATTCCGTGTACACAGTCGCGAACTATCTGTTTCAAACGTTTTCCAATAACGCGCTGTGTCCACAGCTACCTCGGAATAATCAACATAATGAAACACAGTGTCAATGGTGCCGGGAACGGCGGTCAGCGTGCCCAATGTTGCGATCAGTTTGCGTTTAGTTGGGAAATAGCTGATTTGGGGAATCGGTGTTTAATCGTTTGATTGATCTGCAAACTGATGCCAAATTTTGTGGGGATCAGCGACTGTTGTAATTCTACTTCGGGAGTGCTCTAAATTCGAAATTCATAACTTTATTTAGGTACCGATGCAATAGCCTCAGAGCAATTTTACACGTGTCTTTTGAGTGTACCCAGCGCTTTGGAAAGACTATCGTTGCGAAGAGAAGAATTGCGCCCAAACGTTGTAAAGAAAAAGCAAAGTGCCATCATTTCTTGTTCTTCAGGGGAGTAGGTACACTAGGATGCAAAATTGCATGGATAGCTTAGAGGCGGCAATCGTTTGGCGTCAGAAGCCGTGTTTCGATAACTATCACTATCGCACGGCGTAAATAGCTTCAAACGACTTTCATTTGGACTTGTCCATGCAATTTTGCATCCCGCTGTACATTATAAGAAAATAACACCAATTTATGTATGTATGTATGTATGTATGTAACTCTTTATTGTACAAAATAAACATGACAAATTAATAAGTACAGAACAAAACACAAGTACAAAGGCGAACATATCCCATTTACAACATTTTCACTATTTTATACGGCAACTTAAGCGTTAGTAATAGATAACAATAATTGTTGGTAAATAGACAGCTACTCTTGTAGTGAGGATGGCTTCCTTTCAGATGACAAAATAAAAAGACAAAACCTATGTGTCGATTAAAAAACTTCCGCTTGTCGCTTCGTTCTTGATAGATCCAGCGTTCAGGACGAACAATTTCAGAATTCTCATTTCAAAGGTGCTCCGTGTGTCCATGTTAACAGTTTCAAAACGTATCTAGTATTTTCCGGTCTCCAATATTCTGCTTCGCGTCTCCAAAATTGACTGCGAATCTGAGCGTCGCCGTACAGCATATTTTGCAATCGTTGCCAGTTTAAAAGGCGGCCGGGACTTTGAGCTCTCTTTTCCGGAAAAGGTATTTGAATTTAGTGTCTTTATATTTTTGAGCTCTTTGATAGTTCGGTTTCTATAGGTTTTTAAACTTTCGTGATTCTCGGTAAAAAATATCAATTTATTATTTAGAGGGACTTGATCGCGTTACAGGCTCCTCGAACTATTCGAAACAATTGTTGCAATTATCAACCTCTGTGAATATTTACTAAGCTATGGTAGAATTAATCTTGAAGGAACTTGTAGTTAGTTGTGAGTATTCCAGTAAATATTTCTTGCGTTCTTGACGAAGTACCTTCATTCGCCACGTGTGCGATTCACACTCAATTAACGGCCATCTTTGTTTGCCGCCATTTTAATTGTTCTTCGCCCACGGCCATTTGCTCGAGAACATTTAGCAAAACATGGCTTCAGTTGTAATTGATTTTATTTGTACTGTTTAGTATAAATTGCAAGCAATAGATGAATTTTACTGGTCACGTGTCATGTTAGTGTTTGAAATGCAACAATTGATTCATGACATAGAATCTATTTACATTGCTTGACATACGATATCATTATTATGGTTATTGCAACAATGTTCTGGGTGTTCTGATTATATTTTTATGGCTTTAGTTATCTTATGCAGTTTTAGGAAACAACGCTACTAGTTTTATGTAATAACATACATCCAGACATACACACCTAAACATCAAGAATGTATTCCCAAATGGGGTAGGAAGAGTACACGAAACGTTTCTTATTGTTAGTTAAAACCATTACTATTCTGCGTTTTACAGACACTTCTCGCAAAATTTAGATTTTAACATCTAGATGAAAGAGGTATATTAGTGACACGTTGCTAACCGACCGCCTAAAGCATTCCTTAGTTGCCTCTTACGACATTAATCGAAGAAATAAAGAGCTGATATTCTAAACCGGGACACCACACGGCTATATAATAACGAGACACAAAATTGCGTGTTGAACGCTGTCTCACGTTTCGCACTTAAACTGAAATTCGAAATTCCACCTCTCAACCGAAGAGCTATCGAGTAACTAGCTCATTACACTAATTAGAAAACAAGTAAATGTTTCGCGTGCTTTAATATTTTACCTCAGTTTTTACGGCAGCCTTTTTAATGAAAACAAATTTCGAACGTCAGACGCAGGCGGCAAAATAGCCAAGTTTTTCTAGCCATCTTTGCACTAAATAAATGCACTGGCTGTTTCTCTTAGCTGCAAAATTACACCCATTATCACAAAAGACTTTTTTCATAAGAAATTCTTTAACGTCAAAATGAAATAAGGTTCGTAATTTGTGCGGGTATTTATCCGCGATAGAACGGAGGTGTTGAGCGTATTAATAAAGCATGTATTAAGCGGGATGGCGTTAAAGTGTGAAGTGGCGCCCAACGTGGGGCCTGGGGCCGCGTAAAAAGTAACGTCGTGTCGCTCGGGACGAGGCACGTACCTGCTCGAAGTAATTGTCTCTCAGGTTCTAGGGCTGTCCGAAGGACCTAGGTTAGTTGTGTTAGCTGGGAGACCTAAAGTGCTAAATGTGTCGTCGTAATTCGAGCACGCGCGACTTAAGATTTGTAATTCAACTTGTCCCAGGTGACTTTTATTTGTCAGTGTTGATCAGTCCTAGATTCGTGGCACATATGATGGTTTTTTTTTGCCGTATTTAAGAGCGATTATAGAAGCTACAAAAAATATAGAGCTTTTTAAAGTTATCGCAAAAGATAAATGTCTACTACATCGGCACAGCTGATAAAAAACGTGAAATTACTAAAGGCTTTTATTAACTGAGAAAACAATTGCGATTGATAATTTTGTCAACTTGACAAAACTTCAAAGAACTAGTGTGTCAAGAATAGCACTGACACAGTAACATGAAACATAAATACATTTCTTCCCAAAGGGGTAGACAGCGCACACGATACGCCCACACAAAGCCACGTCACGTAACCACTTTTACACTCTTAATGTATATAATTAAGCAAAAAAGAAATGTTGCACAACTTGAGCGGTAACGAGCTCTCCGTTTCAACTCGGAACACAGTTGCTCGCTCACATGTCACTTGAGCCACTAGTTGCCAGCCCTGAAAGCGTTATTATGTTGCCGCCACTCTGCCTGACAAGTCATTTGTTTCGGACAAAAATAAGCTGCCGCTCGCAGCAACGCTGTAATAACGCACGCCTCACGCAGAACGCGTCGCTTTGCCAATTAGGGGTGCACATTTGGAACGGATTTGGTTGTAAAGTTGTAACTGTGTCTTTTATATGGTGCGTTTCCTTGGTCACCGCGTGCGGGGAATTGAGAGGTGTTGTCGGCTAACTCACATGGAACTGATGTTCAATATATTATGATGTTAGGATTCATTCGGGCATTACCTTATCTGTTACTAGGCCGTAGTAGCATAGCGGTTTGACCTGTTGTCTCTCAAGCAGAGGGTCGTGAGTTCGAATCTCAGGATCGCAACTCTGATTTTTTCGAATTTATTGTGTGAAATTGATTTTGATTTTTACTACGAGCAATTTAGTGAAGAAAAACATCGCGATAGAGGAATTCAAAGTTTTGGGTGATGGGATCTTTAACGCACTGCGCCTGCTTGGAAACTATAGCCCAATCCCTCTCATACTGAGAGGAGGCTTGTATCTAGCAGTGGGACGTAGGTATTTAGGCTGAATATTACTACCTTATCCTGCGATACTGGTTTTAAAGTAGATTTCAATGTTGATGTTGCATAATTAAGATCGTTTCTCCCAAGAGTCTACCTTGGATTGTAACGTGACGAAGGACTGCTGTAAAAAAGTTGTACTAGAGGAACACAAAACATTTTTTCTTTTTGAGAATAGTTAAAAAATAACGAATAGTTGTGACACGAGATAATTTGACAATATGTTACGGTGGACCTTTTCCCTGTCTGTCTAGCTGTCAGAACGGCGTGGGCATGAGGATGGAGGGTCGGCCTGACAAAATAAATAACCTGGACGGAAATGTAAAATGCTTTCGGTCGCTCTTCGCTATGTCGCCGCCCTATCCTGTGGGAATTTTAGAGGATCTTCCCTAGTATCGTAAAGGGATAGGCTTCGCGTGAATATGGTGATCAATCATGACTTTTATTTTTGGAAATCTAAAATAAGACAGGAAAACTGTGAGCATCCTTAAAAATAGCTCCGAACCGACTCAATCCTGTGTGTGCTACACAGTCCCTCTTTCGCAAGAAGGAGATCTTTACCCATCATCGTGTAAGCGATTACGTTTTATAGAACAAGCTGAAGTATTAATCTCCTACAATCTCCGGAGCACCATGCATCCTAAACATCGACAACTCCGTCCAGCCACCCTCGAACTCGGGAATAAATTGTTTATCCAATAAAGTTTATTATTTATCGCCCAGAGTTCCCTGGTAACTGTCGCGTGCCCGCCAGCGATAAGCAGCCGGGGATAAATTCCGGATTAAATTTTGTAATGTACCCACACCTCTGTTACGTATTTTCGTACGGGCGTCGTAATCGTTCTGTGAGCGCTTTCAGCTATTCCGCTTGCTCGCGGAGGTGTTGCGCGATTCTATCTGTAATTATTTTCTCCATTCGGGTGCCGGTTTCGCGTTTGTTTCGTGTTTCACTTGTCCGTTTTTCGCGACGCGGTGGACTGTAAAAAATCTCATTACTCGTACTTTGGAAGAACTAAAAGTTTTTCTTCGTCGGCTTGGCGAAGTTGGTGCGAGTACGTCGAGATTCGGCTCCTTTTTTCGTAGTTCGCGCTCTTCAGACTGTATAATGTAATATAACTTTGGTGGTAAGTTTGTAACATTATATTGTAGACAACTTGTTTTTTAATAGGGTCGATTTACGCTGTCTACCGTATTTCAAGTTTTGGTTTTATAGTTATGACGTTAGTTACATTGAGTGTTTCATTTAGGTTTAAGTTGTCAATGACAAAATTTACTTTTATGCATTATTTCTGGGTGACAGATTTGTCGCACAGATTCTAACCTAAACACCTAATGACAATATATGTTTCAAACTGACTGAATTGAAGTCTAACACAGTTAATGCTCACGAACTGTACCTGTACTTACAGTAAAAAAGACTACTCCTTGCGAGGAAAACAAAACACACGACTACCACGGACGCATGTAAAAAAGATAATCACAACACATTACAAGGGTCGCGAACATGAACCGCCAAACGGTCCGCACCGTTCTAAAGTCCGCGGAAACCATATCACGCCAGAAAGTAACACTTTTTACCTGGGCCCTCCTAAATTCTTATATCCGGCAGTTTCGCGCTATCCAAATAACGATTATGGGACCCTCCTCATCTGCGAAGATAAAAACGTCACAACAAAGACTCGGGATGTTTCGGCCAGAAAAATCAATTTGATAAAATCCCAGGCCTTTTTGGAACTTAGGTTGTGAGGTTTTGAGATGTTTTGGAGTTTTGGCTTGTTGAAAGGCTTGTTGCCGTTTGGTGTCTTGGGATAATACCTTTTCATTACTTCCGTGGATGTCGGAAGAGGCGACGAAGGTGAATTAGGTACGACATAGGCCACAAGACAAAGTGTCACTATAACAATTCTTTCATCAATGTTTGTATCTAGAATAGAATAGGGGGTATGCAACGTGAAACAGTCAAGATTTTCGTGTGCTCTGCCTGCTCTTGGCAGAGGTTGGATGTGCAACATTTAGCAGATTATTTGAAATTCTTTTATTTATTATCAAGCTTGAAATTTGAAACCAATCTCGCCTCAAAATTGAATCAAATGGTGTCGCGTATAATGACAGTCCAAACCCATGCACAGACACGTTTGAAAACAATTGAATGACTAATTTACGAAGGATTTTTATCGAGACACTCTGAATCACGACCGCTAGCCTTCGTCAAGTCCAAGATTCTGAGTGGTTTAGACAAAGCCTTGAAGACCAGATATTTATAAATTTCAGGCAATTAGTATTAGTATCGAATCATATAACTTTAAAAAACATCTAATCCGATGTTGCTGATACTCTAATCCAAATTCATTTCCCTCTCTGAGAAATATCGCACCAGAGAGAAAAACACTTTTGCATCCCCTCTTTTAGCTTAGTCAAAAGCTTGGCATGTGGTTCCAACGCTAACGCGCTCCCGCTAAGTTTTTCTCGGCCACTTGGCGAACACCTCTGTTTAATTAAAGATGCTTTGTGCCGAGTTTCGAGTGCCGAGTGCCGCTGCAGAATAAGTAATTTTATTACTTTTTTAGTTACAATTAGAATCTGACTTAATGGTCCCGCTTAATGGCGTATAAAATGAAGGTTTTTGGTACGCTGTAAAGCTGAATTTGTAGCCTTCTTAACACCCAACGCGAAATAGGAAATTGTAGGTCTCGCTTGGTTGTCTCGTCTTTGAATACATCTCTAAAAGAAAATACATATATACATATTCTCACGCCTGTATTCCCAAGAGGGGTAGGCAGAGCACATGAATTCAAAAATCCAGTGCCACGTTTAGCAATTTCAGGGTAACCAGATGGTTAAACGTTTCCAAAAGAAAGGGGTTACGGTATTGCTATGTTACGTACATTTTAGAGACAGATTTTCTGCTTTAGTTACTGGCATATAACTTGGCAAGATTCTAGCAGGAACTCTACAAGATTTTACCTTGAAAAAGCGATGCGTCAACTTACCACCACTACAAAAAATCTTGTCGGAATTTTGACAATAATAAAGAATGTGACGTCAGAATTGTGGGTAGTTGTGTTCCTAATCTTAATATGAAGCTCTAAACGCACTGGCAGCGGAGGCGGGGCGGCGAGGCGCGGTAGCGTGATGGTAACAACAAAACGCTATTTCCCGGCCGGTGCGATGTGCGCGCCTACCCCATTTTGCGTTTAGTGTACAATTGTACATTATGCGTATTGTACACTATGCTCCGAGAGGCTGACAACACAGCCTCAATATAATAAGAATGTATTCGTATTTTGTTTTTGATTCACCGTTCCATTTTTGAATCCACCCAGCCGTGCAGCATTCCTAGCACACGAGCAAATTCTTACACCAAAATAATGTACAGTCACGAACAGGGATTGTTGACCCACTTGCCACTGTTCGCAATTTAGACGTGTAATCAATGACCGAGGTGATCGACTAGATGACAGCTATTGGATTAGTATTACACAACCAAGTTACAAACATAGGTAAGTGGCTCAACAATCCCTGTTCGTGATGGTACATAACCTCTTTAGTCTATGGTTAAAACTGGTTCTGTTTGTTATATAAATGTATGAAATTCTGTCTTATTATTGGCATCGGTCCCTCGGTACTGGGTTCACTTCAACTTGAAGGAACTTTCAAATGAGACAATACAACCTCGTTCTGATTGTACTACAGAGACCGCCCGCGTTCTGTGTTCTGAAAACATGCTAATATTTGTAATAGAGTTCTGGCTGTAGTCGTTTGGATTACAGTCGAACTGATTCGTTCCTGACCCGAAGGACGTTGTCACAATAACGGTAGTAATTGCGGAACAATGTAATGTCACTACAGCTCTGCCAAGACTTGAGCATCGTATTTTCCATGGAAAAATAAAATATTTAAAATGATTTTTTAACAAAGATTTATTTTAACTATTGGTCTATAACGTTTGCATATTATTTGCAGCAGATATTTTTGATTGACAGTAACTATATTTCAACCCGTGTGGTGTCGGGTTTAGAATAACACCTTCCATCTTCCGTGGATGTCGTAAGAAGCGACTGAGAAAATAAGTATTAGTATGTAGACGACAGTTCTAACAACCTGTCGCTACTACTATGATTAAACCTAAAACCAGCTAAACGTGCTCACTATCCTCGTTCTGCCCAAGCTTTTTTAAATGAACATCTGGTTTCTGCCCAATGTTCTTAATTAAGCACAATTTCATTTTGATGGGTTCTGCTCAAGACATTTTTTACTGAAAATTGTATGTTCAAGATTCGCCATCTTTAACACGTGGCGTGACACTGATAGGCGAATGCAAGCCAGTTAAACAAAAAGATTGATTGCTAACTGGCCAATATTTCAACCAATCAGAAACGAGCAAATCAAAATCGACAAAATGTGGAACTTTTAGTCAGTAAGCGGCAAATTTTAATATGTGATTTTTTGAGAACATTGGGCAGAATCCTGAAGTATAAACAAAAAACTTCGGGCAGAAACCACTAAACATAAAGTGTTCTTTATTGAGCACATTGGGCAGAACGAGGCTATATAAGTTTTCGTGAGCTCCGCTTACCCCATCAGGGAATACAGGCGTGATGTATGGCACCTCAGTCACATCATTTCCCAATTTTAAAGACACAAGCATTTCTACCGCCATCTAAGTCAACTTTCCACATTTTAATTCAGTTAACCTGAATAAAACTCACCGATTTACATCCAAAAACCTCGCCTGTCGCCCGTCGGGCAGCTAAGTCGCCGGATTATCCGCGGATGTTGCTCAAACGCGGATTAGGATGACGCCAGCAAGACGGATGTTCACCGTTTCAATTAATTCGCATTTCAATCCTTTCTGGAATGATCTTGACGGGACTTCGTTAGCCCTGATTGCGTTGAATGCCGGCGCCATTTTGCTGTTGGTGATTTGACGTTCGTTCAGTGTTAAGGGGTCTGACAGGTATGAGTCTGTGACAAGATGCTACTGGCGCAAAAGAGATAGGTACAGTCACGAACCAGGATTGTTGAGCCACTTGCCACTGTTCGCTTAGACGTGTAATCAATGACCGATGTAACCGACTAGATGTCAGCTATTGGATTAGTATTACACGACCAAGTTACAAACATAGGTAAGTGGCTCAACAATTCCTATTCGCGATGGTACAGAAGTCAAATCTCCATACAAAGTAATATACGCGATATCTGGGAACTGTTGGGACCAGTCCGAGCGCTTGCCATTCTCTTGAGAAGCTCGTATGACAACGTTTCAGCAACCTTTTCAAGAGTTACTTTCTACCGAAAATGTGAAATTGTAACAAGTATCTTAAATGAAATGCCTTGTAAGTGTTTTCCATTAGCTTAGTGCTTGGATCTATGGAAGAATAAGATAGTAGAATGGAAACTAGCCCGGGTTAATCGATCAGCATCGACCGGTGCCATCGACCGGCACAATCGATTGGAGTCTACCTGTAACCGTCGATCAATTGAAGCTACAGGACCAGTCGATCAACCTCGATCGATTTTGACTGATGCCGTCGATCGACAGGTCTGGTAACAACCTACTAAAGGAAGTCCAACCTGTGATGGAGGCTTTACTGTCTTTTCGATGCTAAATAACCCACATAAAAACTTGGAGAATAAACAAACCCCTAAATAAAGATCTTCTGTAGACATATTTTTCCAATAGAGCCTCATGTTAGATGAGTGTGCAGAGTCGTAAAAATTGCCTGTTTCACGAACGACTGACGCACACACTTTTATAGGTGTGATGTGTGTTTGTTCTCTTTGGCGTCAGAGACTGGAACGGCGATCGTACGAGTCAGTTTTACTGTTTGTCCATGAATTTGCCAAAACACTACCTACCTTTCTACCTACACCTGGAAATACAATGAATTTAGAAAAGTGTTGAAAGTTTTATTGAGTCTTAAATTTTTAAAGTACCTACTCAGCAAAAAAAAAGTATGTAAACATACTCGGGGCAAAATTAACTGAACACCTATTTTTCGCTTTCTCCCAAGTCTCCACGTGGGTAGGTAGAGACTACGTTCTTTCACTTGCTACGATCCTAAGATCCTCTTTTGCTTCATCCACATTCATTAGTCTCTTCATACGTACATACTCGTCTATTCATTCATTTCCATTTCCTTCATTGTTTCTAACACATCACCAATAGGTCACTTTCCCCACTATTTTGCCGCCAAGTGTTAGTAGTACCCGGCGGAATCTAACTTGGCAATAATATTTGAGGTACATTCGGACATCGCGTTTTCGGTTTTGCGAAGCCGGGGATTGCACACCCTTAGTCTCCCAATCATAACATTCACGGCTAAAATACGCAAAAAAACATAATGAAAAGTCATAGCTAATTCTTATAAACTCGATTAAGTCAATCAACCGTTTTATTTATCACAGAAATAAGCCATTACCTAAAGTAAAAGAGTCTAAAAAACGCCTCATTTCATTTGAAACGTCTTTGCCGAGGGGTCTTGCTTTTTCTCGCAATGACGTGAATTTACTTCGAGGCAGTTCATAGTGGTTTCTACCTGACAAGGAAAATGCGGAATCGAATCGTTCCGCACAGGGCAAACAACGCACACAAAGAAACCGCCACAAATTAGATAGGCACAGTACACCAAGTGTCGTTAATACGATCGAAACACAAGTCAGTACCGTCTGCGTTAATACGCAGATTGTATGGGAACCCCATACAGTCCCGTGTTGTGCCCGGTTAGAATAGCATCGCCCCCTTTCTTCCCGTGGGTGTCGTAAGAGTCGACTCTGGGAAAGGGTTAGTGTATTGTGGGCGATGAGTTAGGAACCTGTCACTGCAATATCACGTTTAACCATCTGGTTACCCTGAAATTGCTAAACGTGGCACTGGATTTTTGAATTCACGTGCTCTGCCTACCCCTCTTGGGAATACAGGCGTGAGAAGATGTATATATGTATGTATGTATGTATGGGAACGCTACTTGTCTTGTCGATCACACACAGTTGTGTAAACGTGCCGCTGGAAGGCGCTGTCTCTGTTCCCATACAAACTCATGCGTCTGTCCCCTTAGCACAACAGGGCGCGAGTAGAGATACGCGCGAGATAGACTATACCTGTCACTGTCTAACTATACATACATACATACATATTCTCACGCCTGTATTCCCATGAGACTAATAACTATAGACGTCAGAAAGTGACAGGTAGACTATCCCGCGCGCGACGCGACAAGAACGTGTTGCCGTGATAAGCCTACTGATGGGTAACGAGAGTGACTCTTGTTTTGATTGTAATGGTGACACTTGAGGTACAGAAGTCTATCTCCAGACAAAGTGCGCTCGAGCAACGCACACAGACACGTGTCACAGACACGATATCTTGGAACATTTGGGACCAGTCCGACCGCTTGTATTCAAGTATTCAAATTTTTATTGCATTATAACATTTTCCGCGTGGTGTCGGGTTTAGAATAACACCTCTCCATTTCTTCCGTGGATGTCGTAAGAGGCGACTAAGGACATAGGTTAAAGTACTTACATTTAGGCGACAGGCTAGCAACCTGTCACTATATTGTACCTGCCACCTTAAAACATGACAAGTATATGCTAGAAGTGGCCATAAAATGTGAAACAGTCATCGTTTTATCTGTGTAGCGTTTTGTGTGCTCTGCCTACCCCATTTGGGAATACAGGCGTGACTGTATGTATAACATTTTTACAATAACGCCGCTTGCCGTCCGCTTGCGACGCGCGTCTGTGAACGATTCTGCAACCTTTTCATGTGTAACTACCGGAAATGGGAACGTGTAACAAGTATCTTAAATGAAATGCCGTGAAAGAGTTTATACCATACCGTAAAAAATTTACATTAAGAACGAGAATTTAGTACACTTAAAATATAATAATTGTACATTTCGCCAATGTCAAAATTGTCACAGGATAAGAAACGTCGTAATTTAAGTAACAATCAAACAACTAGCCACAAGTGCCACTACAACGATAGTTCTACGTGCAGTTGCCATAAATTACATTCCTAGAGCGACGGTGCGTAGGTATGAAAAGTAAAGTACATTACATAAATTGATTGACTACTGTACGTGTCTGTATTGTGGGGTCGCAAAGGAGTCAAGCCACCGGCCAATACCTCCGTATACCAAAGCTTACTTGGCTAGTCTACAATCTTGTATTGTCTCCATGTATCAAGATTGTTCTTCCGTTGTTTATTTTATTTGGACTTTGTTTTATCTTAGATCCTTTCGCAGATAGAGTTACTCGAAACTGACGGAAATAATTAGTTTGTAACTGTACCTCGCACGCAATTTAGAAGGAAATACGTTAAACTTTGAAGAGAGAAGACATTTTGCTCAAAGGAGCGATTTCATTTTTAAACGGTTTTACTTAGCTTACCCCGTTTGTTTTAGACTTTATTCATTCATTCTTTGATGGTTCAAATTTAGAAATTGAAATTTCACCCTCTTTCCGTCATTTGATTAATCTGAAATTCGGTATGCGCTTTTAGTTGTGGTGACAATACAATAATATATATTCATTGTCATTGTAAGTTCAAAATGGCCGCCGCTACAAAATGGCGGATGACCTAATTCTTATCAAACCCATCAATATGGGTATCAATTGAAAGGTCTTGGCAAGGAGAATACAGTGCATTATATTAATAAAAAAAAAAAAAACTAAAAACTCGAAAAAAAAAAATAAAAAAAAAACTTTTAAGTAAAACGGTTTTATATACATTGATTAGACTAAAATAAAACCGTTTTACTTAAAAGTTTATTTTTTATTTTTTTCAAAGTAATCAAAGGACTGAAAAAAATATCATTAAACTACCGTGAGACTCACTCATGTTGATAATGTTACGAAAGCGCACTGGTGTGGACATAGCTATTTGAGAATACAAGTGTGATGTGAGTGTGTTTACTCTGTATTTGATTCGACTTGCAATCTTGCTTTGTCTGCTCTTTATCTTATCATAATACTTCCGTGGTAAGAATCAAACAGGATAACAAGTTTTCGTCTGATTAGCTCCGCGCAACGACCCTCCCCTCTTCCAACCCAAAATAACCTATCTCTAGAGATGTAACAGAGGTGGTTTTATGAACTGAAACCAGAATCGGAACTTTTAAATCTTACCGGAATCGGAAGCAGAGGCAACTGTAGAGCAACCCAAATGTATTGTATTGTGTTGTGTAGTAAATACTATTCTTACTAAACTTTTTAGGTTAAGGTATATTCTAGACGACAGGCTAGCAACCTGTTACTGTTATACCTGCCAACTCAAAACCTAAAAAAATATGCTAGAAGTGGTGGTTTTATCTATGTAGCGCTTCGTGTGCTCTGCCTACTCCATTTAGTAGTACAGGCGTGATGTATGCAGTAAAAGTCCTCCGATCAAAACCTCTGAAGTTAAATTGTCACTCGTCCTGTGATAGTCTGCCATTGAGGATAGAACCTATAGAGTACTAATGTCATCTTGGTTGTTCGGAAATTATTCCGCAAAACAATTGAAGTGATCGCTGTGCTCTCATTGGCCGGTCCAAGATCGCACGTAACGCTAGTGCCTTTTTCTCTACGGTTATTGGCTCTGTACAGTTTCTGTGACAGTGACGGT
>BHDV01008644.1:24221-46982 GCA_005406045.1 Adoxophyes honmai | reverse complement strand
GATGGCGCTTAAATCAATCAAGTAAAGTAATCGAAGTCGTTGTAGAGATTTCATAGATGGCAGCACTATGCCTATGATGCGACAAGGTGTACTGATATTTTTGAACCCTCACTTTTGCTCATATATTAATGAACTCGACTGTACACTCAAACCAATTCATTTCTGACCCATCGTAAAACTTGTTTACGATTAACGTCATAATGACTGCATTGCTTGACAAATGAAATCATTATTACGCTTATTGTGACAGCCTTCTTTGGGCGGGTCTGCGATAAAATTCGACACGTACAATTGCGAACCGGGATTTTTGAGCCACTTGCCACTCTTCGCAATTTAGACGTATAATTAAAGACCGATGTGACCGACTAGATTTTAGCTATTGGATTAGTATTACACGACCAAGTTACAAACATAGGTAAGTAGCTCAACAATCCCGGTTCGCGATGGTACAAAGATCCCTTTCCCGTCTCTGGTCATATGTGATTTAGTCGAGGGTTTTTTACTCGAATTTTAATTCTGTAACTTGCGGGATAATCCTCGGTTTGTGTGGCCACGGCAGACACCGCGGGCCGCCGGTGTATTTACGTCCTGTTTATTTTTTATTCACTCCAGCCGTCCTAGCCAAACATTAATGTTAAAATATGCAAGGTTTTTTATTTAAATAAGGTTTTAAGAGATAACGCCTCGCTGGGCTCTACCGTGACCTGGTTACCTGGTTTTTAATTACATCTTACAACAAAAGCTGTTATCTATAGGGTGGCCAAAGTGGCCATTATTTTTCTACAACAAAATGGATACCCCTCCCTGGAGTCGGGGTTAGAGCAACGTCTTCATTTCTTCCGTAGGTGTCGTTATAACACCCCTATGTAAGTGGCTACAAACGTGGAATATCCTTCTGTCGTCTGATGTACCATCGAACCAATTTATTCCTGACCCACCATATAACCTATTCACAGTGAACGTCATAGTGACATTGCATTGCTTGGCAAAGGAAATCTTTGTGACGTTTATTGTGACAACGTTCTGCGGTGGGTCAGGAATCAGTTGGTTCGGTAGTACTCGTATCTATATATTTAAAAATAGTCACGGTTTTATCTATGCGGCCTCTTCCATCTGGGAATAAAGTCAAGGCGTGTATAGCCTTTCGAAAGTCTTCGATCACGAACAAGTCTGAACAAGTTGTAAATACGAATTGGAACCGAAAGTGCCTTCAGACAATAGCCGAAACCAATTTCCGTCTAACAAAGGGCATGCGTTAAAGGAAAACAAACTCGCAATATTTATTGCGGCCGTAACGTTCGCGCAGTGTAGGAAGGTAACAGCATCGCGACTTCATACATACCTACATACATACATACATCACGCCTGTATTTCCAAATGGGGTAGGCGGAGCACACGAAAACGCACACGTTTCGTTGCCACTTCTAGCATTTTTGTTAGGTTTTGATTCGGCAGGTATTATAGTGACAGGTTGCTAGCCCGTCGCCTAAAAATATACCTTAACATAATTATTTTCCTTAGTCGCCTTCTACGACATCCACGGACTTACGGAGAGGTGTAAAGTGTTTATTCTAGGGATTCCCAATCTTTTTCAGCCCGCGGCGCACTCACAAGTTTACAATTCTGTCACGGCGCCGTACTCTGTGTAACTATTTGAAAAAGATACAGAACAAATAGGTTCAGATAATGGTAGTATTTAGGTTGAGAGGAATAAAAATGAAAATATGTATGTGTAAAAATATGGAAATGGTTTCAGATAACAATAGATAATGATAGATAGATAGTGATAAATAATCGACTCACCGCGGCGCCCCTCAATACCTTTTGCGGCGCCTCAGGGCGCCGCGGCGCACAGTTTGGGAACCCCTGGTTTAATCTATATCCGACGACACACATGGATATTTCACGTTAGTAGCCAATTATGTCACACTTATAGGGGTATAATAGTGACAGCGGCCCCTGACACCTACGGTGAAAATGAAGACAAGTTATTCTAATTTCGACACCAGAGAGATACCCATTCTTTTGGCAAAAATTGTGTTGCTCGCGACTGCTCAGAAACTAGCTAAGGCTAAGCGCGCACTACGACTTTTAGTCGCGCGACACGATTTTAAAATAGCGCTGTCCATACTGATTTTTTCATCATAGTGCGCGCATTGACATGTAAACCCATACGTTGCATTTCTGCGACAAAATTGTCGCGCGACAAAAAGTCGTAGTGCGCGCTTAGCCTAAGACGGAATACTGAAGGCTTATCTATACTGTGCACGAGCTCCGTCGAACGCAACACTACGGTTTAATAAAAACAGACTTATTCGTTGTTTGGCTAAATTGGCGCCCAACGTGGGGCCAATTTAAATTCGATGCGATGTCACTCCTTTGATCGACAAAGTGTTTATATTGAGCCAGACAATTTGGTACGGCTTTTGTATTAGGTTTAAGTTTTTTTCGTTCACAACAAATAATTTCACTGTCGAATGGTAATGATAATTGTATGGCTTGTATTATTTGGCTGACATTTTCTGTGCCTCTTCGGTTTGAATTGACTTGACGAAAATGTAATTTATTTAGGTTTAGAATAATTCCTTTTAACCCAAAGTCCTGACAACAGTGACAACTGACATTAAATTTCAAATGTAATAATAATGATGATGTTAGGCGATGGAAAAACAGCACCTTTACATTTTACTCTTACCGACAGTGACTTCACAGACGAAATTTGACTCTTAAGTTTTTGTTTCCTAAATTGCGTACGCACTGATGATAATGTTATACAAGGATCTACTGGTTTTTAAAGGAACACTGCCTTCTTTTTTAAGTTAAATAAAAGCCCACAACTCCATGTCAACTTCTAGACCTGCTAAGTGACGCATTACAGTACTAACGCACCACTCGCGTGCCGCCGCGGCCTTGGCCGGCCGCGCCTTCGCCCCGCGCCCCGCATTCTAATGGCTTAGCTGAAAGTAGAGCTAGGAGTCTTGATTACATTTTTGAGGGAATTAGAAACATGTACCATTGCGAACAGGGATTGTTGAGCCACTTACCTATGTTTGTAACTTGGTCGTGTAATACTAATCCAATAGCTAACATCTAGTCGGTAACATCGGTCATTGATTACACGTCTAAATTGCGAACAGTGGCAAGTTGCTTAACAATCCCGGTTCGTGACTGTACCTATCCGTGTGGTGTCGGGTCTAAAATAATGTAGGAAACGGAAAAGAAAACAAGTATTTGTAGCAAAAGGCTCGAGGTGACTTCAGGAGTAACTATTGTTGCCTGTCATACATTTCTAACAATGCGCTTTTTCTTGTTTCAGGTAACAATTATCTACAGTAAAGAAGCTTTACCAAACACAAACGAAGAGACACGTGAGATATACGAGTATACAGGGTGGCCCATCTAAAACGGTCAGTATGGGGAAGTCCGAAACTATACGAGAAACGAAGATCTCTTCTTAGGAACCATGACATCGATTTTAATAAAAAGAAAAACTGCATTCATACATTTAAAAAAAAAAGTGTACTCAGTCCGGGAATCGAACCCGGTTGTTTTGAAGAAAAAAAATCTGTTTCTATTTAGATATCGATTGTGTGGGTCTTAAGCAGTAAATATGTGTGTATAACATGATTTCTAAAATTAATAAAACGCATTGTTTCTACATACTTTGATTTATTTTAGTAGGTGTTCGAAGTGACCACCACCTTTCTCAATACCTTCTACGTTTGTAACTGTGATCACTCTGAACACCTACTAAAATAAATTAAAACATGTAAAAACAATGCCTTTTATTCATTTTAGAAATCATGTTTCTTGCACATATTTACTGCTTAAGATCTACACAATCGATATCTAAATAGAAATAGAAAAAGGTTTTTTTTTTTTTTCAAAACAACCGGGTTCGATTCCCGGACTGAGTACACATTTTTTTTTAAATGTATAAATGCAGTTTTTCTTTTTATTAAAATCGATGTCATAGTTCCTAAGAAGAGATCTTCGTATCTCTTATAGTTTCGGACTTCCCCATACTGACCGTTTTAGATGGGCCACCCTGTATAAACAGTGTAATGAATCCCGTGTGGTGTCGGGTTTAGAATAACGCCTCTCCATTTCTTCCGTGGATGTCCTAGAAGGCGACTAAGGAAATAGGATTAGGTATGCTTTAGGCGACAGGCTATCAACCTGTCACTGTTATCTGCCAACTCGAAACTTAAAAAACAAAATGCTAGAATGACATAGAAGTCATGGTTTTGTCTATGTAGCGTTTTGAACGCTCAGCCTACCCCATTTGGGAATACAGGCGTGATTGTATGTATGTATTCAAAATGTAATGTTCGCGGGTCGCATGTGGCCCGCGCCCCGCGTTCTAATGGCTTAGCTGAAGGAGGAGTTAAAGTCTTGATTACATTTTTGAGGGAATTAGAAACATGAATGTCGCGTGGATCGTTGTCGCGAACCGTCGAGACTTTTAGGGCTAGAACAGAACCGCGTTGCAGTTATGTTAGTAAGAGTCTTGATTATATTTTTGATAAAATTAGAAACATGGACTGCTGTCGCGATACGGCGAGACGAGACTCAGAGCCAAAACACAACGCGTTGCGGGCGTTGCTAAAATTGTTTCTGGCGGCGCGAAAAAGGGCGTTTTATTGCTATATGGTAGGATAACCGGATCCTCGTGATTTTTGAATGTCGCATATTTCCCTGCTATGAATATCCACACCCAAGAATTACGAGGATTAGAAATAAAAGTATAAAGTTCAAAGGCGGACTTATCCCAAAAGGGTTCTCTGCCGGCCAAACTTTGTACACTCACGTAAGTAGAACACACGAAGCATTGTGTTGAATTAAATTAGCCATGTGGATTTACTAGTTGTGTCATCGCCTTTTTAAAAGAATATTCTAGGTTCAATTATCAGCTAGTTGCGTTTAAAATTTTCACAAATTTCGCATTAGAAATGGATCTCAAGCCTAAAATTAGATTCAAAAGCACAGCCTTTGATGAATATAAACAATGACTCACAAACCAGACACAAACTTACGACTATGACTCCTTTGTAACTTGATCATCAAATAAGGAAACGCACGAGCGACTGCCACATCTATTTGTAATTTTACGACCCAATTAAGAACCTCTGTTCTGTAACCCTCTCACGGGCTAATTAATCTGCGACCGTGCCAGAGACATAACTATAGGTGACTCTTTCATCACCAACAATTGGTACACTATTTATACAATCATGCCCAGATGTAGGCAGAGCACACGAAACGTGATATAAACAAGACCATGATTTTGACTATTTAAGGGGCAGCGCAGACGACAGACTTTTGTGCGATCGAGTCTGCGGCGCAATAAAAACTCTGAATGGAAACTGTCTGCGCGCCATTCAGAGTTTTTATTGCGCCGCAGACTCGATCGCACAAAAGTCTGTCGTCTGCGCGGCCCCTTACGCTTTGCACAAATACTAAAATTATGGTACCATGGAACATGACAACAGATGGAAGAGGTAGTGCAATAGTGACAGGTTGCTAGCCCGTCGCCTAAAGCATACCTCAACCTATTTCCTTAACCGCTTACGACAGAAATTGAAGAAATGGAGAGGTTATTACAACTCGACACCACACAGGTATAAGATCTCTCCTGTACAATATTGCCTGTATTTACGAATTGTGTCAGACCTGCAAGTCGCGCATTTATTATTTAGAGTACGCATCGACGGGCCGACCGCATTTTTCCAGTCCAGGCTAGTTAAAAATTAATACCCAAATGAAATTTATATCAGTTCGCGCCTCGCGGAGGTCGTGCATGTCGAGACGTGTTCTGTGAGTTGTGCTTTTGTGAACGTTTTGTCAGACGGAAGGAGAACCTGAACTAAGGGGCAGCGCAGACGACAGACTTTTGTGCGATCGAGTCTGCGGAGCAATAAAAACTCTGAATGGAAACTGTCTGCGCGCCATTCAGAGATTTTATTGCTCCGCAGACTCGATCGCACAAAAGTCTGTCGTCTTCGCTGCGCCTTAACGTCATAGTGATATTATTTTGTGATAAAAAATTGTCAAGTTACTCAGTGGCGCCGATGGTCAATTGTTTGTGGAATTCTGCGTTACTCATTCTACAACCATCTTGAGCCGGGATTGTTGAGCCACTTACCTATGTTTGTAACTTGGTCATGTAATACTAATCCAATAGCTGACATCTAGTCGGTCACATCGGTCGTTGATTACACGTCTAAATTGCGAACAGTGGCAAGTGGCTCAACAATCCCGGTTCGTTACTGTACGGTCGGCCAAGAATGTGGTCTACCACTTTTGACAAAAGTTTCTGTGAGATCAAAACTATCACAAGGTTGACATTGTCACTGTCATAATATTATGGCGAGGGGAAATCGACCTTGTTGTTTCATGAGGTTCAAATGAATATCGATCTTGAGGGGGTGGACCAATTTCTTGGTCGACTGTACATACATAACCCCTGTATTCCTAAAAGGTGTATGCAGAGCACACGAAACACCGCATAGACAACACCAGTACTATTTTAAGTTTCGTGGCGACCTCAAGCACATTTATCACTGTTTCCTCGTCATTTCTTATTTGTCAAATTAAAGAAAAAATACGTGTACTATATTTTTTGATAGTCTATCTTACGGACTACATAGTTTTTTTAGTTATCTACCCAGTTGCTGAATCTACAGCTTTACTGTCCACAACTTTGAATTCATTTTCCAATATCAGATTTCCAAGAAAGGGATTCGTGCCTTTGACCCTTTTGAATTTATGAATTTAACATACGTTGTATTTGTTCGCATATTTTGTTGGAAGGTGAGACGTTGAACTTGGTGTCGACGCCCTTATTAACACGCGAAAAGTTTTTTGGTGATCTATCTATTAATGTTGAGTTTGCATTTCGCGTGCTACATCAAGGGGCAAAGAAACCATGGTTGTAATGCTCGGAGGAATAGGCAAATTGTAAACCCCTTAATTACAATTCACTGGAGTATAAGAAAAAAAAATCCATGATAAAATTATGTAAATACAAAATTATAACATACAAAATGACTATGTAAAGAGTGACTTGAGTTTAGTTTGAATGTGATGTTCACCGTGTTAATTTTAAAATCCTTTAAGGAGCTCACCTATGTACCATTGCGAACAGGGATTGTTGAGCCACTTGCCTATGTTTGTAACTTGGTCGTGTAATACTAATCCAATAGCTGACATCTAGTCGGTCACATCGATCATTGATTACACGTCTAAATTGTGAACAATGGTAATTGGCTCAACAATCCTGGTTCGTGACTGTACGTAGGTGAGCTTCTTAAAGGATTTTAAATGAACACGGTGAACACCACATTCAAACAAAACTCAAGTCACTCTTTACTCGCGTAAATATTTTTTTCACATGAAAAAATTGAGTGAGAGTGACAAGTCCAAGACATTTTTTATTTGGTTCTAACAACCATAAGTCTCACTAAATGATAATTAAAACATTTGTTGTCCCTTTTACTTTCCAAAGAGTACCGTAATTAGGTCAAAACTTCACACCAAGCCAAACTTGGTGACGTCACAAAATATCCGAACTGTTTCGGGCACGAGTTTGAAACTACCGCGCTGTTCGAGCCCCGCTTTTGACGGCGTTTCAACGCCCGCAACTTATGTAGGCTAATGTTTGGAACTAGTTGTAGCCCGTGACTACGTCTGCGGAGAATTTGCTTAACGCTATCCAGTTCCTACAGAATCACTACATAGCTTAAGAGGCCCCGCACACTGGCCACTCAGTGGCGGCCACACTTGAGCGTCTAGTGGCCGCCACAAGCTGCGGACGCATTTCTCCATACATTTTATACTGCATCGGCGCACACCGAGCGTTTGAGTGGCCGCGTTCGAGCCACAAGCTGCGGGAGTAAAAAAAGTGGCGGCGTGTAGTGGTCTGACTGAACCACTGGTGGTCGCGTTTAGTGGCGGCGCTTAGTGGCCGTAATGTGCGGGGTCTCTAAAGGTCCGACCACACCGCAGCTTAAAAAACGGTCACGATACGGAATAGCAGTGACGCGTCGTATGCGTACCGTTTTTGACGCATGCTACCCCACACCGCTGCTTAAAAAAACGGTGACGGTACGGTATGAATGTATGTTGCGTCAGCGTATTTTAAGCAGCGGTGTGGGGAGCATGCGTCAAAAACGGTGCGTATACGACGCGTCACTGCGATTCCGTATCGTGACCGTTTTTAGGGTTCCGTAGCCAAATGGCAAAAAACGGAACCCTTATAGATTCGTCATGTCTGTCCGTCTGTCCGTCTGTCCGTCCGTCCGTCTGTCCGTATGTCACAGCCACTTTTTTCGGAAACTATGAGAACTATACTAATAAAACTTGGTGAGTAGATGTGTTCTGTGAACCGCATTAAGATTTTGACACAAAATTAAAAAAAAAGTAATAATTTTTTAGGGTTCCCCATACATGGAACTGAAACTCAAAAAATTTTTTTTCATCAAACCCATACGTGTGGGGTATCTATGGATAGCTCTTCAAAAATGATATTGAGGTTTCTAACATCATAATTTTCTAAAGTGTATCGTTTGCGCGACAGACGCTTCCAAAGTTGAAAAAGTTGTGTGTCCCCCCCTCTAACTTCTAAAATAAAAGAGTGATAAATGTAAAAAAAATATATGATGTACATTACCATAAAAACTACCAACGAAAATTGGTTTGAACAAAATCTACTAAGTAGTTTTTTTTTAATGAATAAAAATAAAAACTTATCATTAGTTCGAAAATCTGTCACTAGATGGCGATGGCTGTAAGCTACATCACGGTATGGTTTACTTACGTATCGTTTACGGAACTCTCAGTGCGAGAGTCCGACTCGCACTTGGCCGGTTTTTAAGCTGCGGTGTGGTCGGACCTTAAAGCAAAGTCCTTTCCGCTGTCCGTCCGTATGTATGCTTAGATCTTTAAAAATATGCAATGGATTTTGATGTAGAGTAAGGCCAACCAGACGAGATAATAAACATAAACAATGGTACCGTTACTGAGGTACGAGGCGGTAGTCAGATTATTATCTCTATCCTTATCACTCGTATGCAGTTATGGCGTCAACCTCTGAAACTTTGTTTACATTCTTTATCTCCTCTGGTTGGCCTAAGTTTAGTTCGTTTTGATAGATAGTGTAAGTCAAGAGGAAGGTGTTATGGGAGCTTAACACATACATACATACAATCACGCCTGTGTTCCCAAATGGGGTAGGCAGAGCACACGAAACTTACATACATACACATACATATATTACATACGCAGCCACTTCTAGCATAGTTTTAGGTTTGCAATGATGGAAGAGGTAGAATTGTGACAGGTTGCTAGCCTGTCGTCTTAAGCACACCTGAACCTATTTTCTTAGTCACCTCTTACGACATCCACGCAAGAAATGGAGAGGTATTATTCTATCCCGATACCACACGGATATGTAGGAAATTACCTCTTCTATCTGCCAAATTACTTTGGAACACGATGCGTCAGACAACCTGTATAACTACATACATACATACATATTCTCACGCCTGTATTCCCAAGAGGGGTAGGCAGAGCACATGAATTCAAAAATCCAGCGCCACGTTTAGCAATTTCAGGGTAACCAGATGGTTAAACGTGATATTGCAGTGACAGGTTGCTAGCCCATCGCCCACAATACACTACGAGGGGCACACCGAAATGATCAGAAATCGAGTACTTCCTAATAAGTTACAATAAAACATTTTTAATTGCGTGTGTACAGGTCATTTACAATCATAACTGCGTTTACACAATTTAAAAAAAGTTAACGGTTTTTTTTTTAAATGCTTTTTAAAGTTGACAACTCGGTAAACGAAATGGCGCTCTCGCGTGAAATTTTCTATGGGATAATTTATTACAATTTTTACCGAGGGTTATTTCTAGATAAATGTCACGAGGAGCTTATTTCGATTTATAATATGGAAGTACCTAGTCAAAAGATCATATATCGTTGGTATTCGGAGTTTCGACGGGGTCGTGCTTCTATCGCCATCGTCACTTCTACAGGTCGACCAAAAACGGCGGTAACACTTGAACACATGTTAGCTGTCCAAAAAATAAAACAAGATGACCGACATGTAACATACGAACAGATCCGGGCACTTTTAGGCATTAGAATGACTGCAATTCCAATAATTTTGCATTGCGAGTTGGATGTGAGAAAACTTGTTTCCCGATGGCTACCCCAAAATTTGCCAGAAGACCAAAAGGGGGCTCACGTTGATTGGTGCCGGTCTGCTCAGAAACGTTTCGACGGAGGAAAGTCAAAAGCCATGTATAATATCGTCTTGGGTGACGAATCATAGATTTATTCTTATAAGCCAGAAAGAAAACATCAATCGGCAATTTTGGGTCCTTGAAGACGAAGTTAAGCCAACGAAACTTGTGCGTTCCCGTAGAGTTCAAAAAAATGGTCGCTACGTTGGTTTAAAAACAAAGGACATATTGCCACAAATCTATTACAGGAATGTAGAGCTGTTACCGTTGATTGGTACAGTTCCATTTATTTATCAAATATGATAGCTGCACTCCGTAAAGAGAGCCCGACACGTCGACTCATCTTACATCGTGATAATGCGAGCTCCCAGACCGCTCGACGAAAAAATTTTTTTTTTTACCAAAAAACATCTAATTGATGTCTCATCCTCCGTGCAGCCCCGACCTGATTCCTAACGATTTTTTCACAATCCCCAGAATAAAAGATTTATTGCGTTGACAGCGGTTTGAAGACCCAGAAGCAGCGGTAGAAGCTTACAAATCAGCCATTTGGCAGCATCATCTTCAGACTGGAATTACTTATTTATTGACTGGTTCGAAAGAATGCAAAAGTGCATTAATTGCAAGGGAGAATATTTAGAAAAACAAAAAATTATAGTTTACGTTTTCCTCGCTAATAGTTTTTTTTATTCCCGATCATTTCGGTGTGCCCCTCGTAACCCTTTCCCAGAGTCGACTCTTACGACACCCACGGGAAGAAAGGGGGAGGTGCTATTCTAACCCGACACCACACGGGTAACTTTAAATACCAGTATAATGTCGTAAGTATCAGTTATCGATTGCGTTACTTGTTTCACTGTGTGGAGTGTCACTTGTTAGTAAGTGGCCTTCACGAGTTTGTCGGTCGATCGCATTAATAATTGGCAGAGCTATTTCAGTTATGTTTGTGTGGACGTCGTTTTACACCTATGCTGTTACTAATTGTGTTTCAACAACTTAAGAGAACTATGTTTCCAGGGGAATCTTCTCTTGGTCAAACTTTCTTGTTACCGCATCTAATAGATTTATGTATGGGGTAAGAGAAAACCATGACTATTTCTCGTTTCGTAGCCGCTTCAGGCATGTTTTTTAAGTTTCAAGTTAAGAGGTACAATAGTGATAGGTTGCTATCTTGTCGCCTAAAATATACCTACTTTAGCCTATGTCCTAGGTCACATTTTATGACATCCACGGAGGAAACGGAGGGATGTTATTCTAAGCCCGACACCGCACAGCAAAACTTAGCTTCAAAGTCAAAGTATTTATTGCAATCAAATTACATTTCGAACAGCTTAGTAGCTTTTTGTGTTTATTTTATTAATTTAGGACTTTGTTGTTGATTCCTGGCTTACCATATAACCTTTTTACAATAATAATTAACGTCATAGTGACAATATGTTGATCTACGAAGGAAAACTTTATTACATCTATTGTGACAACGTTTTGCGGTTGGGTGAGTAAGAATGCAGTGTTGACAGTATAATAGATTGACACACACACACACATTATGATATGAATGATATGATTGGCCAAAAAGCGAGTAGTTTTTGTCTTGGCGAACCTCAATTCCGAAGACGTTCCTTAACATCTACAAAAGTTTCGCAGCATTGTGTCAATACAAATCGTTGTATAGTTAATTCTGCCGCCCACGATACCTTTTTAACGACTGAATTTAATGCCCTATAGACAACTCAGGATAGTTAAAGTTGTACAAGTTGGGCAATCGCCGTTAAATTTAGTTTAATTACGAACCCCAACCCTGCGGTCCGAAGGTTCGGAGGCTTTGCTACAATCACATTAGCCGTATGTGGTCTAAGATGAGAAGGAAAGAGGGTACAATTTCAAGGCAAAGAATTCCGTTTTTGAAAACGTAGACACTAATACAAACAACATTAAAGAATGAAGATTTGACGCTTGTATTTCCAAATGAGGTGGGCAGAGCACACGAACTTACAACGGCAAAACTGTGACAATTCCATGACTTGCAGCCATGTAAGCATCTCTTTAATGTTCTAAGTTAGATAAGAGGTATAACAGTGACAGGTTGGTAGCCTGTCGCCTAAAATATACCTTAACTTTCCTTAGCCGCCTCTTACGAGGTTCATGGAAGAAATGGAGAGGATTCTAAACACGACACCACATGCAGATCCTTCATTGAAGATCGTGAAATAGTATTTTAAATACAAGACAAAATAAAACGGTATAAAAGACGGCCTTGTCCCTTCCGACTAATCTATCAACAACGAACCAACTCTACATCTACTAATGAGAATTGTATTTCAATTGTCTCTTACGTTAAACCCTGAAACCATTTTCTTCTTTAAATGAAGAGCTACTCTTCTTGGTGGAGTAAACGCCACTTTACGCGGTCTTTGGCCAGTATTTAGCTTCCTGATACAACACGACTCCCACTTTCACCTTCACCTGAACAAAATATATCAGTCATGGCCTTCCTCTGCGTTGTCCTTCCACTTTTCCTTCTAACATGCTTAACACATTCAGAACCAAGGATCCGGCTCCCGGGTTCTTCATAACGTTCGCGAGACGCCGAGATCCCGGTAGCCGGGTTCGTTAAGTACCAGCTATGTCTATAGCTACTCGGTTCCGCGCAAAGTGTTAAAACAATTGGTATGTCGTGTTAATTGTACTATCATTATGATATCTCCTACGATCTATGGTCACCACAAATTCCGACTTTTTCTTGTTGTACGCCATAGAGGATAGAACCTATAGAGAAACAATGTTCGCAACCCCGGTCCGCAAATAGTTTGTTGATTTCAACATACTAAACGTCACCGTCACTCACAGAAACTGTACAGAGCCAATAACCGTAGAGAAAAAGCCACTAGCGTTACGCGCGATCTTGGACCGGCCAATAAGAGCACAGCGATCACTTCAATTGTTTTGCGGAATAATTTCCGAACAACCAAGATGACATTAGTACTCTATAGGTTCTATCCTCAATGTTGTACGCTTATGTTCAATTCCTTCGACCGTGCAAGCAAAAACGGAGGCTGTGGCTCTCTAACCCCAAGTTAGGCTTAACCGCTGACCGGTTCTCCCTCACACTAACCCCGAGTCTGCCAATGATTAACTCCAGGTAACGACGGGCTTAGCGCACGCCCCATTCAATTATTGGGGATCAAAGTCTCCCAAACACTAATGTTTTGGGACAACTTACCGCTCATAATATACGGCTGATTACACAATATGCCAGTTTAATTGTGTCTGTGATGGAGTGTTTCGGTATCTCGTTGGTTGGGAGTTTTCAGAGTAGGTGATATTACGTACAGAAGATTTTCATTCTCTTTTTACCGTTACCTGGTTGTGTAGACTTTTCATGGGGTCTCGCAAAGCGTACCTAAATTGAGGAGTGGACCTCTTATGGTTGTGATGACAGTTCGGATATACCGCTCAACGGTGTTGGTTTCTGGTGCATATGTTGGAGTCATGAAGAAGTATTTGTTTAATGGATACCACTAACATGATATCCGTTAGATATGATTTGGTCTGATACGATTTCCGTCAAATTTATCAGCCGCCATGCTATTTATTTCACAGATACATTTTCCCCGTGTGGTGCCGGGTTAGAATAGCACCTCCCCCTTTCTTTCCGTGGGTGTCGTAAGAGTCGACTCTGGGAAAGGGTTGGTGTATTGTGGGCGATGGGCTAGCAACCTGTCACCACAATATCACGTTTGACCATCTGGTTACCCTGAATTTGCTAAACGTGGCACTGGATTTTTGAATTCATGTGCTCTGCCTACTCTCCTGGGAATACAGGCGTGAGAATATGTATACATTTTCCGTCGGATCTGCTTACCGTCAGATTTTGTTGGAATCTGTTAAATAAATGGTATGATGGGTAACGAATGTGACGAATGTTGTGTCAGACTGAAAACTTATCTGACGGACATCGTGATATCCTTTATAAGGATCAAAGACAAGCTTAGCATTTTTTTAAAGATTGCGAAACTGACCCCTTTTTATTCGAAGAAAACTTTTCTAAACATCAACACGCTCCGTTGTGACGTGAAGTAATCAAGGCTGTTACTTTAATGAACTATTAACACTACCGAAGCCAATCTCACTAAAACAACCTAAAACTCATTCACTACTTTCAAAGGAAACCTCATAGTCTTCCTAAGGCCATAAAAAGGGTGTCACGCACAAAATAAACCTCATTAGCCTCGATGTATCCGCACAAAACGTTTCTGATTCCTTTTATGATTAATTAAGAGCTGTTAAAAGACGCGGCTCCGGGATTGCGGTCGTCCCTAGTCCGGGATCCCGGGATTCCCGGGCACGGGATGCGCGGGACAATTATGTGTTTTGTTTGCATTGTTTAACGTGATTTGTGGATTCGCGTCGCACTTTTGCGATGACCCGTTTACGGGCTTTGCGGTCGGACGTGAAATGTAATGATATACATTTGTGGAGTCCTACACTATAGTTGTAATTGTATTTTTAGGCACAAAGACTAAAATTGTCCATTAGAATTTCTCATCTCTGTGAATGAGTTGACCCAAATATTACCCCGTTTTGAGGGTAAATGCCCCATTTACCCCATCTGGTGCTGTAATGTTGTGAGCTTGCATCGTCTCATCAATCTCGTCGATCGTTGATAAGGCAATGATTGCGATTCCCGCGCCATTTGTAAATCGATGAGCTGCGACGTTGTACGATATTTCGCTTGGGGTGTAATCGATTCTCATGATACATCCGTACCAATATATAAATGTGAAAGTGTGTTTGTTTGTTTGTTTGTTTGTTTGTCCGTCTTTCACGGCTAAACGGAGCGATGGATTGACGTGATTTTTTTAGGTAGAGATAGTTTAAAGCACGGAGAGTGACATAGGCTACTTTTTATCCCGGAAAAAATTGATGTTCCCGAGGGAAAACAAAAATATAGTTTGCTTGATAGATCGATATCGATCGATGATAGATCGATATCAATCGATAACCGATCGATAGATGATAGATCGATGGCGCCGTGTGTCCTTTGAAACGAGAAGTTTTCTTTTAGTTGTGCTTTATACCGCAATATAACCGAGTTCCACGCGGGCGGAGCCGCGGGCGGAAAGCTAGTACATACATATAAACATCACGCCGTCTTCCAAAATGTAGAAAGCAGATCACACGAGAGGATCTAAAACTAACATTAGGAATTATAATAAACTACTCAATTGATACATTCAGAAATATTTAGAAGTCTTTTTATAAAACTAAGTGTGGTTATTTACGTCAATTTATGTTATTAATAAACAGCAGTACAGTGCAGACAAACATAATATAAAAAATGGAAAATTAAAAGATTTTTGCAAAAGGCTCAAGTTAACTTCAGTAGTAACTTATGTTTCTTATCGCCTTGGAATGTCCTCGTCTCTAAAAATTTCTAATAATGTGATTTTTTCTTGTTTCAGGTAAAAATCATCTACAATAAGGAAGTTTAAACACAAATGAAGAGACACGTGAGATAATAAACAATGTAAAGAATCTTTCTTCCAATGATTCACCATGCATAAATACAACGAAACCTCCAGACGTTACCGAAAGCATTACCAAAAACGATTTTGAACTACCATTAAAAAAAATAAAAAAATAAAAATAACTTTATTTTCCTTTTCAAAGCTTCATTACAGAGATTGGTTGAGACCTCCTATTAAGTTAGACCATTAAACGCAGAATCTTCGAAGATGGACGAACCAAACTTATAATTGCATCAAAACAGTGCTACTCCAGAATTCGATGCGTAACTAAATGCTTCCTTTCCCGGTTATGAGAGTTCCTTGCAATTTGTTGATAATAGAAACCTCTTTGAGACTGAAGTACTCCTACTGAGTTCGAAATAGGTCGAGCGAGCAGCTAACCGAGACTTGATCGTGGTTCAAGTAAACAAAGCCTCTAGAAACAGTACCTTTGTCAAATAGGAATTCTATCGACTCGATAACTTATTCTTTAGATGTATGTTTATAGAGTCACGTCTCTTTCCCACTGAGTTTTAAGCAGAGACTACATTGTTCCACTTGCTACAATTCTGACGTACCTCTTTCGTTTCATCCTCGTTCATTAATCTCGTCATACATGTTTAGCGTAACGTTTGAAAAGAGATCTAGAATGGATGATTATTGAGCTGAATCGTGCGGGAAAAATCCTTCCTCTTATAAAGCCAGTTTTCTGGAGAAAAAAACATTATTCTAATTTCCTGACTGGTGATTAGCTATACATATAGCACTTCTAGCATAATTTTAGGCTTGAAAACAGATGGAAGAGTAGTTACAGGTTGCTAGCCTGTCACCCGAAGCCATAGAGGACAGAACCTATAGAGTACTAATGTCGTTGAATTTGTTCGAAGACGATTCCGCCAAAGCATGGCGGCGTTCGCAGTGCTCTTATTGGCCGGCCTAAGATCGCGCGTAACGCATTGCCTTTTTCCTCTATGGTTATTGGCTCTGTACAGTTTCTGTGACAGTTTGTAAGTTGAAATAAACTGACGGTTTGCGGAACTTGGTGGCCATCATTGTTTCTCTAGTTGGTCAGTCCTCTATGCCCGAAGCACACCTAAAGCTCCTTTGTCGCCTCTTACATATAAACGAATAAGTTACATAGAAACGGATAAGTTTTTTCTCAACATCACACAGGATATTCCTTATGTTTAACAATTCACAAGCGTTAAGTTGCCGTGTCCGTGGCTCCCTAATCACTCCCCAGCTGGTAGCGATCAATACCCTCGCGTTAACTTCCGGAAGTAAGCATACGTTATCAGAGTTTATAGCAAGAAACATGCCAGTTCAATTACAGGACTATAAAGCGAAGAAATAGTCCCTATTTTTCTTGATCCTCTCATTGGAGGCCATTTTTAACCGATTTAATAAGGAGGACACAAGCTAGAATAAAGCTCGTCACAGACTACGCTTATACGATAATATTTTATCTGCGTATAAGCGTCATCTTTCCATATGTCGGTGCCAACAGATACCTGACGGTAAATCTGCGCTGTGTTAGCTCATTGAATAGGTATGATGACTGGGTAAAAAAAATGTAATTCTAATTAGTCCGTAAGTAAGATTACGGAAAATGTGATACTCATGTTTTTTTCTTTTTTCAAATAACTAAACATCGATAAAGTTATAGATCATCAAACTTCCGGAGTGGGGGCTGGTGACGTCACGCCTAGGTAAAATTTGTACCTAGGCGTGACGTCACGCGAAACTTTCAAGCGCTGTGTTGTCGCCATTTTTCGTTTGTCAAATAAAAGAAAAAATATGAGTACAATATTTTTTGGTAATCTATCTGACGGACTAAATAGTTTTTTTTAGTCATCTAGCCTATTGTATAGGGAGCGATATTGACAGATATATGTTCAGTAACGGATATCTTACCGTATCTGCTTAGTGTGTGACACACTTATGACAGTTCATTCGAATGAACTTGGCCGGTTTTTTAACTCGACTTTGAAACCCCTCGCGACCCCTTGTGGAGGTTTCGCGACCCACAGGTTGAAAACCGCTGCTTTAGACAATAGCCCTGCATCATGCCTGCTTCATGTACAGTCACGAACCGGGATTGTTGAGCCACTTGCCACTGTTCGCAATTTAGACGTGTAATCAATGGCCGATGTGACCGACTAGATGTCAGCTATTGGATCAGTATTACACGACCAAGTTACAAACATAGATAAGTGGCTCAACAATCCCTGTTTGCGATGGTACCTAGTTGTGTGTATTCGTTCCAATTCTCTTGAAACAGGTAAAGTATACCTGTAGTTTTCTTGTTATTATCCAACTTAGTCGTGGCACAGCTCGGCGGTTAATTATTACATTATTCTTTCGCTAGTTTCCCGGATATATTGCTGTGTTGTGTCGTCGAAAGTTGGGCAGTGTTTCGGAGTTGTCGTCGCGACAAACTTTGGCAAAGCGTGGGAGGGTTTTTCTTGGACGTTTGTTGTTCTTGGCAAATTTGAAACGCGAGGAAGTTTTGAATGCCCGTATTTCAATGTAGGTAGAGCATACGAAACGGTGCACAGTCAAAACGGTTACCATTTCATGGTTTGTTGCCACTTCTAGGATACTTTTCTAGGTTTTAAGATAGGTGCCATAGTGATAGGTTGCTAGCTTGTCGCCCAAAATATATCTTAACCTTAACGCCTCTAACGACATTTACGGAAGAAATGGAGAGGTGTTACGCCACATTGCGAAAGAAACATCTATAGACAAAATCTTTGACTATTTCGTATAGGTACGCAAACTTGTCGGTATTTCTTATAAACGTAAAACCACTGTAATTCAAGTCTTTATAATGGTGAGTATTTCGACACGTTTCGGGCCAATCCGTGTCCCATCATCGGGAGTAATGCGCCAAGGCGGATAAATGCGTGTGCGTGAATTTTGACATAAAGTCGTGAGTGTGTTCGTTTGATTTCAAAACGTGTTTCGTTTGTCCAATTCCTAGACTCCAGTTTCGCTGTAACCGCTTCCAATTTCCTAGTGCTTTTAACTCCCAAAAATTCCATCTGCTTTTTATATATTTCCATTACTTTTTCAAAGAGTTTAATATGAACCATCCATCCATGCGACTACCTGAAACGTCCGCGCCACTGGCTCGCTGAATACGCCGAACTATGCCAGCTACTCCGAAAATCCAAAAAGGCATATTTGGCATAAATTCCCAACTACTTACACCCTTTTGCATCCAAGCCCCCCAGTTTTATTGCAACATACAACGCGAATTTCATTCCACCGGCGTTTTTAGAAACGGCTTTTTGTAAAGTATTTGTTCCATGTAAAGTTGGAAAAATGGGGGACTGTTTCGCCCGATTTAAATGTTGATGTTGAGTTAAAACTCGATTTAAATTCATCTATGGCGGCTCGTGGCTGCTGTATAATATTTGAATGGTGCAAATGTTGCCGTTGATGCAAATTATACCAGCCATAGAATCCCTCCTGCCAGTTCACACAGAAATGTAGCAAATTTTATGATGACGACACCACTCGATACATGCATACTTAAAATCCCGCCTATATTCCTATAAAGAGCTAGGCATAAGACGCGAACTGTGACATAGGCGCAGCGCAGACGACAGACTTTTTGTGCTATCGAGTCTGCGACGCACAAAAATGTCTGCATGGATTGTATGAATTGTGCGCCGGAATTGTGTGCCGGAATAGTGCGATTTTTCACAGCTTAAAAATTCCGTCGCGGATAGTCTGTCGTCTGCGCAGACCCACATGTAGATAAAGCCATCTCTATCAGCAAAAAAATTGCTAGAAGTGGCTTCGAAACTTTAAGTAATCATGATTTTGGCTATTTATCGTTTCGCGTGCTGTCTTCCTCATTTGGAAGTACAAGAGTGATGTATGTATATGTAGTTAGCCGTGGTAGCCCAGCGGTTCGACCTGTGGCCTCTCAAGCAGAGGGGCGTGGGTTCAAACCCCGGGCTCGCACCTCTGAATTTTTCGGAATTTATGTGCGATATCGAATTTGATATTTATCACGAGCTATTCGGTGAAGGAAAACATCGTGAGGAAACCTACACACAGCGACGAAGTAATTCAACGTTGTGTGTGAAGTTCCCAATCCGCACTGGGCCCGCGTGGGAACTATAGCCCAAGCCTTCTCATACTGAGAGGAAGCCTGTGCCCTGCAGTGAGACGTATATAGGCTGATGATGATGATGATGATATGTATATGTATTGACAAGAAAGTGTTCCACAGTCATAATTATATGTCTACGAATAGTTTTCCTTTATCCACGCGTGAAAAATGGTTTAGGGCAAGTGATTCCAACAAGGAAGTAGAGAACCGCAATACTCCGAAACAAATATAGCTTTACAGCGTCCTCGCCAGAAACACACGTGTAAATAGCATTCAGCATCTAAATTACAGAGCCTCAACCTGTTTGTTATCTGCCCGTGTCGCCTCCCCGTGAGATTTACCCTATTCTGGGGAGATTTACCCATTCCCGGGCCGGATTACTTTTATATCACATGACTCTTGTTTGCCCGGGATTAATGGCGGCGGTCCTGAGCCGCGATATTGGAGGATTTGCTTTTTGAGGGTAGTTCTGGTTTTGGCATGTTAGCGTACCGCCGGGCGCATCAGAAGCGGGATCGTAAGTGCGTGGTTGTTTGGTTTGCGTTTCGGTGACAGTTTTGGTACTGGGTTAAGAGTTCGTGTAGCTTTAATGAAAATTGTTGTGACGCTTTCTTGTGAGGAGATAAAGTTCGGGTTAAAATGAAATTAGGAAAGTTTTATGTCTTTTTTGCGAACGCTTTTTTCCGTATGAAGATATTAAAACCAGCTATGTGCGAATCGGACTCAAATTTTACTAACACACACTCAAAACAATCCGAATACGGAACACAAAGGAAAAATGTTAAAATATAGCACGCCCATCAATATAGGAACTAGTACTTTTAACATTCAGCTTGAATTAATTACGCGGTACATGTCACGCATCTACAGGTCTTCTATATTAAAATCTTACACAGTTTTCTAAAAACGATTTGCTCACTTTTCGTAGTCACAGGGTGGGGATAGACAGACAGACAGCGAAATCTTGGGAACCTTAAAAATGTGGCGAGACAAAACTATTTGGCCTACTAGAGTTAGGAAAAAGACATTGTGTTATGGACGCAATATTTGATCGCGTCCTTACAAGACCAAACCGGAGAATTGAATATAGGGATCGACTGAAACAACATCCTTTGAAGTTACTCATACATCCAAAATCAACCTGCAGTTGATTCGTTCCTCTCGTGTTTCAAATAAACAAACAAAAAGCCAAGCAAGAGAAAAATACGCATTTCCCTTTGCCGGTGCTATATTTTAAATATTTCCATTGCTAAGAGCTGTAAGTCTTTTCTTTGAATTGCACCTTTTATTGATATTCCCCTTCAAGCTAATTATTTTCCCGATCAAGCCAAAGGGACTTCCAGCACTTGAAGTTCCTTTGTGCCAGATGCTCATTATCCTTTGTAGATGTTTTCAACTGGACTTAGCATTGGAAATTAACCACTAGAATAATCCTTAACGATGTTACGGATCATGGAGTACTTTAACGTTTGGGGGGATCGTTTGCGCGTTGTTTTTCTTTCTGAGCATAGACGGAGACAATTTTGTGGAGTGTCGATTCCACGGCATCTGTCTGCTTGGGGGATGACACCTCTCCATTTCTTCCGTGGATGTCGCCTGACTAGGGAATAGGTTAAGGTACGCTCAGGCGACAGGCTAGCGACCTGTCTGTCTCTAATACAACTGTTACTTACTTTTTACCACGATTTTAACACGGAAGATAGTGTAAATGATTGAAATCGTACTTTCAACTTGATTTGAACTTGTTTTTTAATCTAATTAATTTCGAAACGAAGGCTAAATATACCCCTGATTGCATCTGATGGACAGTCAGATCAAAAAAGACATAGAAATCAAGTTTTCAGTCCAAATGTTAATAGTGAAGTAAGTTTTAATGCCCGAAATTGCCCGCAATCCACTTCGAGTTGCCTCCAATTTAAAAAATACTCTGAAGACTTTTTAGTAAAGCTGGGATATTAAAATCTGGGACAACTGTCCGTTATTCATTGCTGTGAGAACGCCGCTTTAATTTTCAGGGCAATCATTAAATTATTATTTATAGCGAGATACATTGCAGAGATAGGCTTTAATTTTTTGAATACGCTTAATTATTGTGTTTAAATTCACGTGGAGTTCCACAATAGCATTCGGTTTCGACAGTCATGGCCATGACGTCACGTGATACCATTTGTTTCAATTTTAAACCGAGATTGGTTGCCCTGTTAGATTTAAAGCGATCGCGATTCCGAGCGCGTTAGACAACACATAAAGTCAAAGTCAAAATATTTATTGCAATCACAATATATTTCGAACAGGTGGAATTATAGACTAGGTATACCTAGTGACGCCCTGCAAGGGCATAGCAATGTAAACAAAAATCATTTTTAAATAACTTAAATCTACATATAGATATGTCTAAATATTACCATGTCATATTCCTAGTTCATGTCCTAGTATTTTATGAGATGATTCGCCATTACAGAAGTCCTTAAAAAAATAATTTTTCCGCACTTATTTTAACTTAAGGTCAACAAGAATTAAGGTATTTACAAGAAAATAATCATTTAAATTATAAAAACATTTTTTTCTCAAATAAGCTTTCAAGTGTTCTTATACCGTAGGGCTATCAATTTTTTTAATTTGGTAAATGGTATCATTATATATCTCAGTCGACTAGGCAAACAAGAATACAACTGTGCTCCCACCAAAATTATTAAGTTCAAACATGTCTAAACTTGTCCCATAAGATTGAGATCCAATTCCAAGAATATACCTAACTGGCAGCCATTTTTCATGAATATTTAAACGTCAAACCTGATACATTTGTAAACAAACTTTAAATTGTGAATTCGAATCCTAACCACACACTCGTACCGACTTAGACAAATTGGATTC
>BHDV01008637.1:17078-27455 GCA_005406045.1 Adoxophyes honmai | reverse complement strand
ACAAACAAACAAACAAACACACTTTCACATTTATATATTGGTAAGGATTATGGCAATTTTTATAATTTTACTAGATAAATTAATAATTTAAATTTAATTTTCCTCAAATCTTAAGAAATACATATATTATTATAATACAATAAATATGTCAATGAGTGCACTTCAGTGTATTTCTATGTTGTTTGTTTGGGAATGTGTGTTTTCAAACACATTTTTTTTGACTGTACAAACTAAATTGAAGTTGTTTCCACAAACTAGAAATCAATTATTTTCCAATTTTAAATTAATTTTATGTGGTGAGTGAATATGTAATATATGTACATACCTACTCTGTTTTTTTTTTTAAATAATATATTAAAATTTAACCAATTAATAACAGTTAAATCATTGTATTACTGTTACATGACATTAATTTATTTAGTTTTTGAAGGTTACATTTCACCTGAGTAATTTGTGGTAAAAGAAATTCATAAAAAGATAGTCAAAATGGTATATTAAATATTAAAATAAAATAAAGATAATTATAAAATAACAAGTAACAACGTCAAAACACTATTTTTTACACTTGAGGGTAGTTGTACGTACATGTAGCTTAAGTCGAATGACGCTCGTTATTATGGGATGTTGATGTGTTTAATGAACTACAGCAGATTCAGTTTTTAAAATGTAAAATACAGGATGTCCCAGAAATCGACGATAATTCGTCAGCAGCTGATAGGCCTATTAGTATAGTATCACCACTCAGATAACATTTAAGGTCATTGGTTATTTAAGTCATATATAACTGACTATGTAAATTGCACAGTTTTCCGTTGCATTATAAAATAAAATATTCACAGGGGATTACCGAGAATTACAAGGGGAATGGATACCATTCAAAAAGTTGGGCTACCCAACCTTGGATAAGCTCTTTGTGGATGTACCAGGTTTTAAAGTGTCACAAATAAATGGAGAATGGTATGTGGATGTAATAGCGAGCCAAGAATCACAACATATCGCCTCTATGGTTTCAAAACAAAAATCGAGCAAGAAACAGGCTCCGAGATTAAATTACCCTGTAACTGTAAGTATTGTTTACGTGCGCCAAGCAAAGTGCGTTATTTGTTAGTTTTACTTAATTCAAAAATGAATTGTTAATAGTTTTCAACAAATTTATTTTAGAGTCGATTCCCGTCCAAACAGGGGGGTTCTTGGCGGAGGCCTGCAACTAATTCGAGTACCAGTTACCATAATGTGAGCTACAATTACAACAACCAGTACTCGAACCAATATTACAGAGCGAAGAGCGGAACTCCGTTAAACAACAATAATTATAGCAATAAGGTAACGCATCAAATAGCTTGGCTGTTGTATGATATAGTTTGAATTAATCTTGCCGTTTCGTGAGACTTTTCATTCTTAGGTCAGCTTTTTACGCTCGAGTTCTTTTTATTATGCTCATCTTTGTCTAGAATTTTATTCAGCTGACGTCGATTGCATTTGTGCATTCCGTTTCAACTTTCGAAACCGTTTCACTTTCATGATTGCTAAACATTTTTGGTAATGCTTCAAAGTTACTCTTGTTAGACGGTTATCGTTATGAGACTTAAAGTATAGTTGATTAATTTTCCTCTAGCATAATAATAGATTCAGCAAACCGAACGAAACGAAATCTTTGACAACGAAACCCGTGACGAAACAACCGCCTGACCATATAGAGAGAACAACGAAGCCGGCCAGCCCTCCGTCTCAACAGGCGAAGGATCCCGAAAGGGTTAAAGAGTCTGATAGACCCAAAGAGCCCGAAAGAACAAAAGAGCCGGAGCGGATTATCGTCAAAGAGAATACTTACCCAGAAGACGTAAGTATCATTTACTTCTTTTCATATTACCGTACAATTGGGTTTTTTATTTTATTTTTGTTCCGTAGTTTATATCACTTATGTTCGTAAAAAATCAAATTGAAATGTTTAATGTTTATATTTATATGTATAGAAATAAAAAATATTTGTTTTTTTTTTCAGTTCAAACATTCCAAACGAGCTGAAAATGGGTCTGAACTCAGGCCGAGTTCAAAAGTTTCGGCGTCTCAGAGGCTGTCTAATCTTAGAGATCGTTTAAATACTGTTGATGTGATACCTTTGCAGCTACCTGCTGCTAACAACGATTTTGTGGTGAGCATAAGATTAATAACTTCTATTTATTGATTAGATTACCTATGACTACTTTGCAATGGATAGAAAATACTTATTTATGTATGATATTATGGAATTAAATACTACTAGTTTAGCCTTAGCGATTAGCTGTCTGAAAGCGATAAATAAAAAATACTATCGAGTTGAAATACTCTGGTTTTCACCTTTATTATACAGTTAGCTTTTTAGAGAAGTGAAGATTAGTAAGTACTTTGGGTAGCCTGTGTCAAGCCAAGGATACATTAGGGGACAAATGTGCCGCTTATATCCGCGTATACATATACACGTGTCGCGCGACATGTGTCGCGTCACATTTGTCCCCTAGTGTATCCTTGGCTTTATTCTGATGCAAGAGTCGTATAATTGCTTTATACTTGGTATTACATATATGTCGTGTAAATGTTGTGTCGTACAATGACATATTAAATAAGTTATCTAAATTAAAAACCATACATCTTCACGAAACGTGGAATAGTAAAATGGTTTGACAATGTAACGTTTCGCGTGCCTACCCCGTTAGGAAATACAGACGCGATGTATGTAGGTATGTAAAGGTGTCCTAAAAATCACAGGCCACACTGATAGCGTGGTATCCCGATCCAAGAGGCACCGAACCAATCTAACGTTATAAACCATCCAACTTTTATTGGGGTCATGTTAGGTTGGTTCGGTACCTCTTGGATCGAGCTACTTTCGGTGTAAATGTGACCTGCGATTTTTGGGACACCCTGTATATGAGAGAATCAATGGTATCCATTGTTCTGATACTTAGTAAACTATATCAGTCAGTAGTGTGTAGTGTGGTTTGGAGTCGCGCCGTGGCATTCGGGCAGTCGTTCAAAAGCTGTCACCGTCTGCCGTACACACTGAGTAACCTCTAATAAATACATGTCTTATTTAGTTTAGTATGTTTAGTTTTGTTTGGTAGTTATTTTAGGTTCTTAAAGACCCCTGAAAGGCTGAAAAAATAGGAGTAAGCTACTGCTTAGGGTCAGTAGGTTAAATAAGTAAAAAAAAGTAGATTATATACTTTCCTCATATAATTAAAACTATATCCAATTTTATTAACAATGACTATATTCTTTTAATTACTGGGAGTCACATACAAATAATATTCTCAGTTGATGAATCACTACTCATTTTATTAAAAACGTTTGAAATATTATTATTTTAATATAAACGGTGGGGTCACATGTATTTGACAAATTCAAAGCTTGAAAGCTGTTGTGGCTACAACAAAACAACAACAATACAAACAGTACAATACGGATTTCCCCTGTGGTTGTCATTCACTGGGATTTCCCCATGCATAAAAATTATGTCTGTTAATTACACTGACTGTGGTCGGGGAATTCCCTCGAATCCCGACTAGAGTTGATACTATCATCAAGTACCATTATATGCATTTTGTTACTTATTACATATCTAGTGGTTATCAAAAGATAAGTGGTGCTGATCGCTAATTGAACAAAAATAATAATTAGGAATGAAACAGAAAACAGGGATATTAATGTTAAATCAGTAGGTAATGTTGGTGACAGTATCTACCTACGTTATTATTATATTATTTATCATGGTGCCACTAAAATTAATTCTGCAGGAACATAGCGGCCCGGTTTCGCACGTGGCACCAGCTCACAATCTGGAGCCACCGCCAGACTCGACCTCCTCCGTGGCGAAGCTCGAGTGGACTTGTCGCAAGCTCGGTTTACCGCAGCCCGTGTACAAAGTCCACGATATCCGACCGAAGCGAGGGCCGGTCAGCTACGACTGTTCGATAAAGGTGAGCACATCGGTTCGGGCTTGTATGAGTTTGCTTCCGAGTCATCATCATCCAGCCCTATTATGTCTACTCTCAGTATGAAAGGGCTTGGGTTATAGTTTTTACGCAGGCAGAGTGCGGATTGGGAACTTCACACACAACATAGAACTACTTCATCGTTGTGTGCAGGTTTCTTCACGATGTTTTCCTTCATCGAATAGCGCGTGGTAAATATCAAATACGATATCGCACACAAATTATGAAAGTTCAGAGGTGCCAGTCTGGGGTTCGAACCCGCGACCCTCTGCGTGAGAAGCCTCAAGTCGAACTCCTGGGCTACCACGGTTACGGTTGTTTACGAGTAAGAGCCATATGTCCACGGCACGGCGCCGTAAACTGAAAACGACGCGGTGTCGCGTCGGAGTGCGGTACGTTATCCACCGTGCGAATAATACGTTACGGCGTCTTGAAATTACACGTTGCTGCACCGGGCAGCGCGCGCTTATCCAACGTGCAAACCCACGTTGCCACGTCGTGCAAACCCAGACACAGACACACATTACCGAGTCGTCACGGCCCCGTGTTGTGGACATGTGGCCACGCTCTTATGCTGGGGCCACACTAATGAGAAATGCCATTAATTATCGCGACATATACATACGTTAATGCTGCGGCCACACTAACAGGAAATGCCATTAAAATGACGTTAACCCTATGGTTAACGTCATTTTAATGGCATTTCCTGTTACACCTATGTGTAGCCACGTCTTAACGGGACAATTTGACAATGGCAGTAACAAAGCCATTTGACATTAGGCGATAGCTCAAGTGGCGGTTAGGGTGGTTCAAAAAAACTTTTTTTTAAGATTTTAACGGGGCACCCCCTCATTCTTTTCCTCTTGCTAACTGATTAAACCACAGAAAATTTCAACTACCTCCGTTAACTCCTAAGCCGGTGCTCAACGAGCCTCAAGTTTGTATGGAGAGTGAACAGCATGTTGCGAGATGAGTCTATTAGAGTAAATTTTTTGGAATTATTTTGTTTCTTACTGGTCAAGCATTGTAATGAAATAGTTTTTGCTATTTAAGTTGCTTAAAGAGTTATTGTATTACTGACATAATAGGGAAAAATGGTTAAAACTTTAGGGTCGATGAGCACCCCCTTCCCCTTACGATAGGGAAATGAAACTTTAATATCATATTTAAATAAGGAAATGTAAAAAAAATAAAGGGTGCCCCGTGATAAAAAAGAAAAAAATTTTTTTCATACATTCCGTGAACCATCCTAGTGGCGGTACATCAAAGAGATTAACGCGAGAATTGATGCGATGAAGCGCCCACACTACGTATTGTCAGTGTCCATCTTGTCTTGCTTGACCGTTGAAGTGTAGCCACCCAATTTTAATGCGATAAAAATGATCGCAATAATTATCGAGATAATGGGCATTGACGTTAAATGTTAGTGTGGCCGAGCATTAGTGGTTTAAATTCGTGTGACGCAGGTCGGCACGGCGTATTCGGCCTCCTCGTACCCCGACTCGTCGCCATCCGAGGAGATGGCCAAAGACGTGGCAGCCGTGAAGCTGCTGACGCTGATCGAGAGCTCCGAGTCGGGCGGGCTGGCCACCTCGGGCGCCGCGCGCGCTGTGACGGCCCTGGCCGACCTGGTCGCCGAACACGAAGCCGGACTTTGGGCTAGCACCGTGCCACATCTCTACAGGTGAGCCTTGCCATGCCACACACACCCACACACTTTACTTTAAGGCCGCAGACGACAGATTATCCACGACTTTTTAGTCTGTGAAAAATACGTATTATGGAATTATATGCAGTAACGCACACGACGCGCAAAATGTCCGACGCACAATTCATACAATTCACGGAGACTTTTTTTGCGCCGCAGACTGGATCGCTCTAAGTCTGTCGTCTGCGCTGCCCCTAAACGCGAATTTTATAAAAAGTCGCGAGTATTTTAATGCCTAATTATTTACCGACTATACAAAATTTTATCTACGTTCATATAATTAATATATAACATATAATTTTATTAATTAATATATTATTTTGGAAAATAGTCAAAGATATCATTTGTACGACACATAGCGGCTAAAATGGCGGCAAACGCAAATGCCACAAAAAATCGCACATCGCCGCCCGCCACGCCTGACGCGTGTTCTAATTTCAAATTATTTGTTTTCTTTTTCTTATCACCTATTTTATAAAGTACACCGATTTTATTAAGTAAACAATGCAGTGGAATACAGATTTCCTAACGTAGGTCATTTGCTCATTGCGCCCGAATTTATAGTAGGCATATTGTGATACGGATGTAGATAAAATAAGTTACAGGAAAACAGGATCTGCTTTTATTTTCCTTTTGATAAGTCGGTTATTTGCTATTTCTTTTATGCGATACAAACTGATAACTTCTAAGCTTTGGTGCGATAATTCTAAGTGCATGAAGCCTTGCATGACGAGTATTCTTATATAAAGTCAAGTCATTTGTCTGAATAACTTCCAATCACTTATTGTAAATTAATAAAGCGATCATTAACAGAAATCAGTATGGGTGATCTTCATCATCGTCATCATCATCGTACATATTATCATTAAATTCGTTAAGTACATGGCCTGAATTAGATAACAGAAATGCACTGGCCATATGAGGCACACAATGCTTACAGGATTACTACCGGGATTGGGTTCTATCAATTTTAAATAAATGAACAACTCTACATAACAACACATGTATTTTGTTATGATTTGACAACCTTCTTGCAGGTGGTTAAAGAAACTTCCTGATTTTTGTCTTTCACTGAATTGTTACTATTATTCTTTATTATCAAAATTGTGTTCTTTTGACTTCTCTTACATGCAAATGAAGTTATTATGTCGTGCTGAATTGTTTTTAGAGAAAAGTTCGGAGAAAATTTACCCAGTAACTGGCAAGAACTGGTGGAAAATTGTCCTCGAATAATAAAAGACAGAGTGGTTAATGGACTATTAGTGCTCCTTCCAAACAATGAGGTATGTAGACTAGTCCTGACGAGATCTCTTTGATTAGACCACACTTTTCAGACCATATTTCACTGTCAGCGTCTTCACATAATTATTTATAAATCGTATGCGTTACCCACTGTATCACTTTCGTATCGCGATACTTATGTATTGCTTCAAAACTATAACCTTGCGTATCACTTTTTTCACGAGGAGCGTTAAATAACTTGCACGTGACACTAACGATGGATGGTGTGATGCAGCTTCAGAAACTCATCCTTATTACTATCTTCTATGATAACCCATAAAAGGAGTTAAAAGTTCAAAAGTTATTTTTATTTTTGCAGGAAGCGTCACCAATGATAATTGATAACAATTCGTTGGATGACACCATCGATAGCGATTTGCCACCGCTTAAGTTCCCAGAAGATGATTTTTGGAACGTCTTCGTGACTGTTGCAAATTCCACATTAGAGATTTGGCTTAGAATTGTAGGGGAGGGCTACAGTGTGAGTATGATTTGAGTATTTATTAAAACTAGCTAAAAACCAGCTTAGCTCGTTGACAATGTAATGACATCTTCGTTATACCGTAACTATTATTTCAGTTTTTACATCCAATCGGCTCGCCTCATAATTTTTCTATTACTTCACAATAATTGTTTTGACGTTTACGCAGGATGCCTTCGAGACATTACTAGCTGATATGGCAAGCTATTATGAACGGAATGGTACCTTCGTAGACAAATCTATGTTAATATTGAATGCATGGTAAGTGCACCAGATTGAAATTAATATTTTTGTCGTTAAGCTGAAAAAAACATAGTAAGAAATTTTAAAATATATATCTTACTTAAAAACTATTTTAGGTATGCTGTGAATTTAGACGACGGCGAATGGCAACGGGCAAAAATCATAGAAATCACTGAGGATACCGCAATTGTATTCTTGGGCGACCATGGAGACGACGATAAAGTTTCCTTAAATAACATTAAAATACTGGAGCCAAAGTTTAGGAAACTTCCCGCGCAGGTATGCTACATGTTTTAAAGTATAATAAGTTTTGTTTATTTCATAACGACAATGCTTTTACTACGTGACAAAGCGTGGAAAGGAAAAGCAACGAATGACACGTTATGTTGTTTGATTTAACTACGGTTTAACTTAGGTACTATACTATAGACCGATAGGTACTTAAAAGATGGTAAACAATCTTGACATGTCTTTTTATTGAAATACACAGTCTAAAAATGAAAATCGTTACAATATACAATTCAATTATGAAAGTAAATGATTTTTTCATACCTAAATTGTAAAATGTAAAGATTTTGATTTATAAAGTGTATGTTTAAATAAAAAGATACGTCAAGATTGTTTACCATCTTTTAAGTACCTATCGGTCTCTAGTATAGAGATAGGAAAATGAACCCATGATATGTTATCTTTTTTTTTCTTATCTTTATTATGCTAAACTAGTGATGGATTCAATATTAAGACTGGCTGATTGTGCATTATGGGACCACGCACAATGAATCTGAAGTGCATGATTATGTCTAATTTTAATATGAGCACACTTTACTTTGTCTTGCGAAAAAAGGAATCCATGTTTGTACTAGTTTAGAGTATTTTTAAAAAGCATTTATCAAAGTTTATATTTTCTTCCAAATTCGAAGCATTTTTCTGCTGGCATTTGTAATTGTAACTGCTATAGGTAGGTGTACATCGCGCGGCGGTTTAAGGTCGTTCGGCAAAACTGGTGGAGGGAGGTACGAAGTGCGGCTGATCTACCAATAACGTGTCGTCGTCCACCCCTCTCGCTCCTTGGATACCGAAACCCAGAGTGTTACTGCACATATCTTATCTACTTTGCCCGAGCGATGTTAAGGGCCTACGCTAAGTGACACGTATTACCCGTGACATATGTCTAATAATAAATTGTATGAACAGCGCTAATTGGCGCGGGCGCACGCGAAGGACTATAGTACGCGCGGCGGGCATCCGCTTCGTGCGGCCGCGGAGTGCACACGCTCACCGACTATTATTCTTACTAATATTATAAACGTGAAAGTTTGTGAGTATGGATGGATGGATGTATGGATGGATGTATGGATGGATGGATGGATGTTTGTTACTCCTTCACGCAAAAACTACTGAATGGATTTTAATGACACTTTACAATAATGTAGCTTATACATCAGAATAATACATAGGCTACAAATTGTAATGATATTCTGTGAATTATCCAATATACGACGATAATTCTCAAGTAAGTCGGGTAAAATTTGCGAGCTTTGGCGTCCGCTGTCAAAACCGTTGAAGTGGCGCGCATGCGCGGGCAAGCGTGGTGCGCGGCGCGCATGCGCGGGACAGATACGTCACGCGTCGCTGAGTGCGCGACCCGAACGCGGGCAGTTGTTTTGCGAATTTTCAAGGTTTGATTGTTTTGTTAAAAAAGCTGTTATATTTGTCAAATGCGATTCAAAAATTATTTGTGTGATAATTTTAATGCCATATATTCTACGCCACGCAATCCGAAATACTTATTCTGCGCAGACGAAGTCGCGGGTAACAGCTCGTTCATAATATTGGTAGTACTAATACCTAGTTCGGACTAGGCTGGTCTTTTAGTCGAGTTGAGGGTATTTTAGTAACTAAACGTCTCTGAACAATGAAAATTCGCCCGTCGCGGACTCGCTAGTAGGTACGCGGCGGAGATCCGGAGCGGGACCCGCCGGCGTACGTACGCGTCAGCTAGTGCAGGACCTTAGGGCCTGTTCACACTAGCGATTCTTTTCGGCGATTTTTAGGTGATGCAATATCGCCGCGATTGTTTATGAGGCAACTTGTTCGCGGCGATCATATTACGATAAAATAATCGCCGCCATGCTGCGACGACCTGCGGCGACCTCGCTGCGTGCACGCCGCGATTTCATATCGCCTAAAAATCGCCGAAATGAATTGCTAGTGTGAACAGACTAGTCACATTGCGACCTACAACGAGTAGTCAGTCAGTTATCGCGTGTGTCAGGCGATCCTGTGCCGGCTGGAAGGCGCAGAGGAGTTGGCAGCCAGTACGGCAGGCGAGGAGCTGGTGCGGCGGCGGCTGCTGGCACAAGTGCTCGTGGCCGCGCCGCGCGCCGGCCCGGCCGACCCCGCCGACCCCGCCGTGCCCGTCGTGCTCTACGATACCTCCACGCCGCGCGATCTTAACCTGAACAAGGAGATCGTTAATGACTTCTGCACGCAGGCCGCGTTCACCGTCACACAGGTAAGCTATCTAGGCCATGTTATTAAAGTTACTATTTTTGTTTGTTGGTGAGTTTTTTTGCTATTGAAACGAAAATTAATTTAGTCTACTTACTTAAAAAATATTTGTCCCTGTGTGTGACAGAAACCGTGCGAGGTGGAGGTGGGGTGCGTGACGGAGGAGGGCCGCGTGTGGGTGG
>BHDV01008633.1:288378-360943 GCA_005406045.1 Adoxophyes honmai | reverse complement strand
GATTTCAAAATTGCCTTAAGGGGGTCGTTAATACCTGCGTTTACTTAGTTACAGTCGCAATCATAATATTTTTCAAAACAGATTTACAACTATGTGAACTTTTGACGGGAATTCAAGACTAGTAGTGCCAAGCCGGCAGAACAATAAAACAAAATAAATCCTCTTAATTCGCACTAAGCGCGGCACGCCTATCTAGTAAATAAATCTGTAAATTAAATATGCTTTGTTCCCATTAGTTGCGTGTGAACAAAACTGTATCCACCGCTTTGGGCTAAGTATAAATTAAACAATTGGACAGCATTTTTTGTATAATCAACAAGAAACTTCCGTTGCCTAACTAGTTCGTAAACACAAACGTTACTCGCCCCGATTAGAGAGTCGCTTATCGACGGTCGAGATGAAGATATCACAAGCCTTTTACATTCTTCTATACAAGGAATCTTGATCGGAATATATACATTAAGTTACAAGGGACTTTCTTATCACACACGGCTCCAGTAATGAGAAAAAGTTGAATTGGAGATAACGTGCAATTAGCCTTGTAGCACTTTCAGTGTAATATCATTCCGATTTTTCTTCTGTCACCGCATTGATAAGGGCGTTTCCTTTTACGGAGTGAGTTTGTCTTTCTACTGACAACTATCGTTCATTTCTAACTTGTTTGTGATCATGAAAATTTTATTGTTGACAAGTCAAAACAGTGTTTGAAAAGTTGATTTATTTTTATTTCTGACTAGAAAACCAAGTACCTACCTATTAAAATTTAAGAAAGAATTGCAGTCGTTTGTTCGGTACACCATCCTGTTCACAATCAGTTGAGGTCCACTCCGCAGTTTCTCGTGAAAAGGTCTTTGGCAAGCAGATAACACAGTAGAAAGATACACCAATATTTTTACGACGAGACGATCTTCTATACGTAGTACATACTGTTATTTGCGTCACAATGCTATCATGAACTGCAGGAGACCAACACTGCGTTTCAAAACCTTTGTTCATTTCCACAACTGCGTCGCCAGCGTCTCATGATTAAGACCATAATTATTAACCATTACAGTAAACATTTATCCAAAGATGACTCACGTACCGATATCGTCAATTTGTAACTAGTTTGAGCATAACCAGTTCTATGGCTGCACTAAACTCGATATCGGACAAGCACGAGCGGCATCACAACTCTATCTATTCAGGGGGACTTATTAGATAGGCACCTAGTGTACCTAGGGCAGTAATTAACATTCTGCCTTGATTTGTTGCGTTATCATGACGTCTCGCAAGATGCCAATTTATAGGGCCATTCAAAAGCAACTTACAATTACTGAAGACGTATTAAATAATTGGACCGAGAACTTTGTACGTTTATAGCAGGCTTTAAGGCACATGAAGGTATTTATGGGGTGGTGTTTAAATCAGAGGTGTTTCCTTTATGCATATTATTAAATAATAATTATTCACTTAAACAGGATAGCGCTTGGGGTAGGCAGAGCGGTGTAATATTTTTTATGAAGCTATATCCCTTCTTTTATCACCCTTACGCGGCTTCTAGCTTCCATTGGCTCATAAAATTGGCTGTCGAGATTGATTAATTAAGCTTGACAAAAAACTTTGCTTTCAGTGAACAAGAACCATTTAACCTTCAACAAGATAATAATAAAAAACCATAACAGGAATAACATACAATGTTTCCAAGAATTTATGTTCATACATTACATTTAAGACGGTCAAGTTTAAACGTTCGCTGACACCATGCAATGCCAGTTGGACATTATACAGTTTACGTTTCCATTTCCCATACTTACGAAATCCGAATCGTAATATGGTCACACTGTTACCTTCGCGGTACACAACCTAACGGCCCGAATATCACACTTCAGCCACTTCAAGTAATCTGTGACACGAAGGCGCTAATTGATTTTCTTCTCACGTTTAGTGTACACAGGCATTGTTATGGCATTTTTATTCCAAACGGAGTAAACGGTCTTATTAACCACCAATTTTGTGGGATGTGGGGAAGCAATATAAGCCGCGGCCATAACTCATAGCGTCGTGGGAATCGCGACCCGCGCTCGACAGCTCCTAATAGCTCTGTTGCCTTAGTACTTTACGATGGGACAAATCCAATATTTGATTAGTTTTCGCATTTAAAATAGATTTTGCGGTTTTTGCTAATTGATTTCTGACCCATCAGAAACTATTTTCAGTAAACATGATGATAATTGCATTGCACGACAGAGAAAAATTTTATGAAGTTTATTGTGGCAACAGAAGTCAATAGATTTGACCGTATTGCCTGCTGAATGATTTTTTTCATCCTTGGCCAAAAATAACTTGTCTACCTATTTGTTTTTATCATGAACAGCCAGCTGCAGAGAAAAGCAACCTCCAATAGTGTGATGCATTATTATTTTAGTGTACTGATTTTTCTGGGCAGCTGACCGTTCGAGCACACAAGTTAATAAACTACAATTATTATAAATTAATTGGTGTCACATTTTCATAAAAAATATGATTACAAAGATTTTCCCGCCGTGAGTAAGCGGTGATCTAACTTGGTTGTTTTTTTTTTGAGTTATCACTTTAATAATAAAACAAAGATATTTCAGGTCGTTGGTGTAAACCAGTAACCGCGTTCGCATAAATAGACTTATTAAGCAGGAATGACGTTTGCATACTAAATACAGCAAACTGGCAGCAATTCATCAGAGATTCTCAAACTATTTTACTGCGCCCTATTTCGCCAAGCAATTTAGTGCGGCGTGTTCGTCTGATTATCCCCATTCAGTCCGGCAGAAAAACAGACAAAACAAACAGCCGGGTAACAGATGATATCTAGCGGATTCTAGGCAATCTGTGTGTCTGAATGCCTAACGGGTGCGCTGACGGCGTGGCGCGCCGACGGTTCTATGCTGTCCGTCAATCTTTCATCCGATTATACTTGACCTAGCGGATCCGCGAGACATATTTTGTTTACCGTTTGTGCATGAATCCTTGTTTGGTGCGCTGCCAAATCAGGCATTATCTGTTAAACTCGTTTGTGAAATCATGATTGAACTGAATGGACTACAATTCTTCAATAGCCTGCGTGAGAATAGCGCGGCCGAAACGAAATTTTACTCAGTTGGTGTTGCTCTCGTGGGAATATTATTTTACGTCAGAATTCTGGACTCATGCCTATCCGTACCAATATATAAATGTGAAAGTGTGTTTGTTTGTTTGTTTGTTTGTCCGTCTTTCACGGCTAACGGAGCGATGGATTGACGTTATTTTTTAAGTAGAGATAGTTTAGGGCACGGAGAGTGACATAGGTTACTTTTTATCCCGGAAAAAATTGATGTTCCCGAGGGAAAACAAAAATATAGTTTGCTTGATAGATCGATATCGATTGATGATAGATCGATATCAATCGATAACCGATCGATAGATGATAGATCGATGGCGCCGTGTGTCGTTTGAAACGAGAAGTTTTCTAATAGTTGTGCTTTATACCGCAATATAACCGAGTTCCACGCGGGCGGAGCCGCGGGCGGAAAGCTAGTATTTTATATTTCCAAATAAGTTAGACAGAGCACACGAGAAGGTTGAGAGACAAGGAGCTTCCTTTCGCATATTTTAGGTTTAAACTTAGGAAGAGGTATAAACGTAACTGGTAGCTATTCTGTCACCTACAGCATATCTAAACCGATAGCTTTAATCGCCTCTTATGAGCTCAAATGTTAAAAATCGTGGTATGGATTACCAGAGTTGTGAATTACTAACTAATTTAATTGTAATCTCCACCTAGATTTTTACCAAATTTTAAATTATTCGCACAAACCATTAAAGAGTTCCTTTCTGTGGAGACAGTCCTGGTACATGTACAGTCATCAAAATTTTACTACCAGATTGTTGTATCGCCATCCAGTTTACGCGCGTACCTGCACAAAGTTTCAGTTCAATCGGTAGCAAGGCTCAAATTTACAGACAAAACGAACACCAGCGTGAGTGTAATTAAACAGAACCTTGTGGAAAAGAATTACAGTTCTGATTCTAACTTCCTATAGTTTGAGAACCTGTGTAGTCCTGTAGCAACCGTGGCTCACGAAGACTACGACGTTCTATTGTTAAACAAAAAAATGACACCTTTCCAAATATTTATTCCACCCATATAAACGTCTTCATCCACAATAACTACATCAATTTCCCACCGGCAGCGTGATAAATCAAACACTTTTAACAAAACCTATGCGGTAAAAACCTGCTTCACCGAAATAAATTGCCCCTCGCATTAAAAATTATAACCGAGATGTACTTAGAGGATTTATGTGAATCGCTTTACCCAATAAAGTAAGAGGTGTCTCGTAAATCGTTTGTACAGGGGACGGATGGTTGGTGTTAGGCGACACCTAGAGTGGGCGCTCGCCGTTAGAGTAGGCCCCGGGCACACTGGCGTTCCCGGGCACGCTCGCGTTTTATGGATTTACTTCGACATCATAACAGTGTCATTACATGCCCGTTCCTAAATCACATTATACCCCGTAATAGCTCTGATTTGCATTACCGTGGCAGATTTAGGGCTTAAACCGTACCGATGACGATTGAATTTAAAGTTCAACGGACGCGTTTACCTCCTCCGAAGTTAATGTTTATTACTTAATTTATTGTAATATTGGATTAATAAATCCTTCTAAAATTAGTGCGCACTTCATGGTTACAGCTAATTGAGTCGTTGAATAAGTTAAACAAACTCATGTGTATAATAGAATGCATTTTAAATTTCAACGCATTTCAATGTCGCCACGATCGTTGCTAAAGATGCAAAGATTACCGCAATAAATTTCCTGCGATGAAAACGATATCGTCCTATATAGCGGCATATCATTTATCAGGTATTAGAATAGGTTTCAAGTGTAACCTTAACTGGCTGAACGGTACAAATAGTTGGAACCGCGAGCAAGCATCCACGTCGACCCAGAAACAGGCGGTGTCGGGTGCCACCACGAGTGCTAAGGTCATGGAAGGCGATGTGGAAAATTAATGTTCTACCCGCTACAAGCCGCGGCAAATGTGCAATTATATCGCTTTTTTAAGGTTCAGAACTTTAAGGGAATAATTGGAGCTGTTATAAGGTCGCTCGTCTGACCTTCTGTCACAATCGATTTTATCGACAACCGTTAAACGGAGACGCTTCTAGATCGACACAGTTTATAGATCACGTCACATTTCAATGCAGAATTTTATTTTTCCAACATTATTCGCGACTTTATTATTGGCTTTTAGATAAGTAAAGAGTCGGTCAGAGTGAACTTCTGTGTTCATTTACGATTTAAGTCACTTACTAGTTTACAGGAATTAGTTTGTCACCGGCGCTACAAAAACGTGTTAGCTATTCGAGCATATCTTTCGTTTTATCGCGGATCTTAAAAAAGTGACGTTTCCCTTTTCAGGCAAAATACTAGATGCTTTCCTGGTGCAATAAATACTCGGACATGTAGTAAGACTACAAAACTTCTCATTCCTGTTTGACACTTCGATCCGTTCCGCATTACAGCTACTATACTTGTGCAATTGATTTTTACCCCCTTTATCTCTAAAGCGTGAACGTGCCTGAGTTACCAAGGCTTAGCACAAGTCTGAAGCAATTTTCCTGGTCATGTTTACTGCCAATAAAATGTTTTTCTGCCCTATCGCGGCGCTTAAAAGTCTAGCGCAGTGACACTCGGCTCCGATCGCCATGACCCGATAGCGCCTGTTCCAATGTTGTAGAATCCTAATACCTATTGCTAAATAACAGATCAATATCTAACCGTATTTTGATTTAACGAGAATAGATAAAGAGCCGTAACTTTACCTTTATTCTTAACTACCGCATTGTATAATAAATTGTGCTTTAAACATAGGGTTTAAGCTTAGCACGTGGAAATCGCATAGAGCGCACCGAAGCAAATTCGTCCCACACGAAATCTATCCAATAAATATCCAAAAAGCTTGTTCTGTAAGCATTCCTCGTCCATTGTGTTAGTTGCAGATATATCTTGCGTAAGGACTTCGCGATGCTCAGGGGCTTTGCTTTCGCCCCTGCCCACGCCGTGTTAGTCACTATCGAGTGATAGAGTGTCCATTACGGGGTTCGATCCGACCGTTATTGTATTCAACGCAGCGTAAGCGGTAGTGGTGGCTGCGTGTTCCAATGCGTCCTAGGAATGGTCTTCCGCACGGTGACCGGTTACCTAATGCAACCGTTGACAAATCGCTCAATTGTCCGGGCGGCAGGCTGTCGCCGCGGCTAGTTGGGTGGCGGTTGCACAAGCAGTGGCGACTTTAGACCATTTGACGAATGCCGGAAGACGTCCAGCTTTATTGTGCTTTATTGCGATTGCCTTGTGGTAAATAGTTGACGAAAGCAAGGGAACGCGTTTATTGAATATGGTTGCCGACAATCACGCCGTATGGGCTGACGCGCAAATGTGCTGTACGTTTGAATATTTTTGACACAAACCAAACGCGCTAGAATGTATGGTGCTTTTATAGTCAACGTCTAGTAAATTGAATAGTATAAACAAGAATAAACATAGAGATGAATCTACATTTGTAATTTATCTACTATTTCAAAAATATTATCGTTACAAAAAGTGCCGCGCTCATTTTTGTTCCTTTTTACTTACGCAGTAGCATTTGAGCAAAGAAATAAAAGATAATATTTAAAGTAAAAATATATTATTAATACATTATAACTGGTTCTACTTGAAACAGCTATGCATTTGCCTGTTTAACGACAGAAACAGGAATAATTTTGCATACATATGCTCTAAAAAACATAATTTACATCTAGTTATTGTTGCCTTGATAAAACTGAAACATTCTACATGCATTCGCATACAAAAGCAATAACCAGCACCATTTGATATTTCGCTTAGCATTCTTAATTTAGTTTATTGAACCGGTAATAAAAAATATCTCGCCTTACGTGTATTTTTATCGGTTTATAGGACAGCTCGTCGTTTTATGCTGATAACTTGATTCGCATCAAAGTAATCGGGCTGCAAACAATCTCGATATAATATGCCTATTTATACTCTACTTTTATATACCTTTGAAGGAAAAACCGGCTAAGTGTGAATTGTATTAGCGATAGCGTTCCTACCAAATATTTTATTGAAATCATTTTTTTTGTATATTTTCATAATTCATGTTTGCTATAACGTTCCAAACGTATTCTGGATACTGACAAAATATTCGTGTGTTTTGGTTTGCTTCGAATTAAAACACAGCGATTCAAAACAGAGTTACATTTATTTTTCCTGAACTCAAGGAACCCAAACAAATGGAAAATGACACCTAAAATATTAGCGATATTAAATACAAGAACATTTCAAAATGTTGGGCGTGTTGCGAAATTAAAATACATATTTCTATAAATATGTCTTGTCGCCGCAGCGGGGCGTTGTTCCCAATTTTAGTGACTTCTGACACATTTGCATAAAAATGAAAAATTCGCACAGCTGCCCTTTAAATGTATTTATTTCGCTTTAACATTCCAACAGATTTCTTAATATACATGAGTACGTGCCTAATTTATTGCGGTTCCAGCCTACACCTTCGAATATTGATAACTAATTCAGTGTGTGCTTAGTGTTTTGTTTGGGAACCCAACTGTGCTCACTAAGCATTAAGGGAACTTCATAAAACTTAGAGCTTAAGTAACAGCACTATTATACTACGTTTAAGGGCGAAATAACCCGGGAAAAGTCTAGTGCGAGGCATAAACCTCTTCCAAAAACTTCTAACGTCACTGCAAGAGATAATGCCCACAGTGAAAAGGAAAATAAATCAAGACCAACACGAGGCTGAAATATACTAGTATGTTTAAACATAATGGTCTTGTCCGGTGTAAGTCAATCCATTTTGAGTTCTTACTCTGTCATGTAAAAAACATGTCCTCTACAGTTACGCGGGCCAAAGGTCAGATGTTGTCGCCGCCTTCAAAGAGAAGCAGTCACATCGGTAATGCAACGGGTTCAGTATTTCCATACAATAATACATTGTTACGTCTAATGCTAATTGAAATGAACTATCTTAGAGTGCCCGGGAGCCACACAATTAATGTATTTTAGTATCGTTTACATCATTTATGAAACAAGGCGGAATATTTACTTTGTTGTAGAGGTAATGTTTCGGAAAATGCATCGAAACCAGTCGAGTGTGGTACATGTGGTATAAAAGCTCAGTATCATAACCCTCTTTATTAATCGACATCGGAATGCGACGCGGGGGCGTCTTAATCACGTATTGTTATCACGAGCTCGGTTTATTTAAATATGGCTGCATTGACAGTGTAAGCGAACAATCCGAGACAACAAGTGACCTTATTCCGTGTCATGTTCTCATACACGAGTCATCTAAGGTCAAACGTAATTTGAATTAAACGATCCTCATAAATTATACGCACAACGGTCGCAGAAAGTTCATGCCTCTGACAGATGGAGCCCCGAGTGAGCGATAAGATAAGGTTAACATTAATTACTAAACACAATGACGTAAAACGCCTACTTTCCCGCGACGCCGTCACGACGTGTTACTCCTAATTTATATACCTGCCCATATTAAAATTTAATAAAGTACGCTAATTAAAAACAGGGAAATCAAAAGTTAAAAACGACCCATTAATTTACAGATATGGCCGGCGTATAATAGAATTAAAGTAAAAAGGTTAAATTGAAGCTGTATGAATCGTGTGAAACACAAAGAAATCTTCAAATCTCGGTCCGAACGGCCGGCAGGAGGCTGTGTACCGCGAAATATTTCCCGAGATGCATCGGCACGAGTGCGATGCGCCGATATCTCGGAGCGCGAGTTCGGATCGTCTATCTGGTCTATGATCGGCTCCGACGAGAGGTCACGCGCGTTAAACGTAAATCAACATATCTCGCGACGGGAGATCTAGGCGAGCATGCGCCCGGCCAACAAAAACTGAATTTTATAGCCGTAACACTACACCCGGGGAAAAAAGTAAATAAATTGGACGAGATCGAGTGAACGACCGGGCTCCTGTGATGCCTTGCTACGGACACCTAAGCGGCTATCAAACGCATAAAGGAATTTTATTTATTGAAAGACATTTTTAGTGTTCTCGGATACAACTGGCTGGCATCTCCGTCTGTCTCGAGATACAATGGGAATAAAATAATACGGCTATATTACGCAGTATATAATGTCCTTGTCTTGTTAAGAAGTCAATAACAGCTCGATAGTTAGCTGTCTAATTTAATTCAAATTAGAAATATTGACGCAGCTGCTATTTTTTTATTATTTTGATATAAAAATAGAAGTTCCCTAAAAATCAAGCAACACCTCTCTTTCATTGAAATCCTTCTATCCATTTCAGCCTTACGACGCCATAAAAACAGACACGTTCCAGCACTACACTGCAAAGATACAACACCGTAGTTTGTGCTTTAAAGACCCCACTACACGTCCAAGCTTAGCTAATGTGTTTAATCCAGCACTCCGCGATCAAAAGACGTTGTTACACGGTGATTACCACTCAAGTGATTATTAAGGCCTAAATAAATTGTACTTCAATAGGTGTTACGGTGCTATGGTGAAGTTTTAACCCTAACGCTCGCTGACACGGTTGAGTTTCTCAGTGTGGCCATTCTGTTGCTTTCTCTGGAATGTCGGGCAACTGTCGTGCGTATTGCGGGGCAGAACGATCGAGAGAGTCGATGTGTATCTTCGCGATCGATTCTAATCGTGACAGTTTTACGTGTCGGTCCGCCATCTCGGGCGCTTAAGACTGGTGCTTGCGACATCTCGAAAATAATTACTTATAATCCTAAATGACAGCTTCTGCCTCGGCTGGCGCTGCGACAGGAAAACGCTGCCACGGCAATAAGTCCAAAGATCCACGTAAATATTGATCGATTATCTTCTTGATGTTTGTATTATTTACTAAAGTATAGCTACAAATATTAGTACTACTGACAGCTAAAATGAATAAACAATTAAACAGTGTAAAAATGGACGATTTAGGTAAAATACCGGTAAAGCCCTGTGCGGTGTTGAGTTAAGAATAACACCCCTGCATTTCTTCGGTGACTGTCGTAAGCGGTTACTAAGAAAAATAGACGGACGTATATTTGAGGTGATAGGTTAAACCTGCCACTATTTTACACCTTTTTATCCAACTTGATACCAAAAAAATAAGCTAAAAGTTTACGGCTTTGTCTATGTAACGTTTATTGTGCTTTGCCTACCTCATTTTGGGATATAGGTGTGATGTATATGCACTGGCAGAATCCTAATTATTGGGTAATTCCATTCACATTTTCAGATCAGATGACGAGTGACTGTAGTTCAAGAATCGCATTAAATTGCATTCTCTTAACTCAAAACCAATAGATAACTTAGCTTGAAAACTAATTAGGCATTTCCAGAGAGCATGCTCTTCAATTTCACTTATCAATCTAACAGCATCAAGCAATCTGAAGCTATCGTGGATCAGGATAGTTGTAAAAGTGTTACGGCCATTATATTGGACTGTACACCGGCGAAAACATGTTCGGACCTCTTATGCTCCAACGTAGCAATAAGGGCAAGTAGATTTTAGTGTTCTAGGTCGGGTGTACTTAAGCTTAAACCGCAGGTACAGAGTAACATGGACAGGGGAGTGGTGGGACGGATGTCGGTACCGCAACCCGTTACCGATAAGTCATGAAACAAAAATGCGTCATTACCTATACGTCTTATTTGCTTAACAGCCGGGGATTGACTTGTTGGAAGTTTATTTCCTGTGTCATTATTCCAATTGCTACTAGATTAACTATTTAGTCTTGTATTTTTTTTAGCCTATAGTCGACGGCAGTGATGGTTCTACTAAGGTATTTTGCTACATTGTATCGACCATAGACGTAGGAAAATTATTCAGACATCCAATTTGAACAAAATAACTATCCTTTGTAGATCCATAGTGAAATAAATCGGATACACTCATGTTTTTATTCGAGATTAACTCTATGTTTCGGGTTAGTTTGTAACTCATCATCAAAAGCAACGCACCATAGCGGCTGCAGATAAACACGCATTTTAATCAAAACATAAAGGTGTGTGTTTTATTACAAAACTAGCTTTTGCCCGCGGCTCCGCTCGCGTTAAATTTGGGGTATCACAGAAGAGATAGCACACATACCAATTTTATAGCTTTCTACATTGAAAACTTTCACTCCTCATTTTAGGGAAATGGGGGGTTTTGAAGAGACAAAATGTAGCCTATGTCGCTCTCCATGCCCTAAACTATCTCTACCTAAAAAATCACGTCAATCCATCGCTCCGTTTAGCCGTGAAAGACGGACAAACAAACAAACAAACACACTTTCACATTTATATATTGGTACGGATGAGTGAGTCTCAGTAGTTTTATACATCGAAGAACCCGTGAAAAAAGGCACCCAGTGAGCGTTGACTGTATTCAAAAGGAATGCAACAGTTTGTTGACGAAATTTAGAATGGCTAATTAATCGTATCAATATTGAAAGTTCTTGGGCTACTGCACGCATTAGGTTACAAGCCGGGGTCCGGTTTCGGCTGATCTAGATTCCGACTCATTGGTTCGGGGCCCGACACGAAAACGACACGGTGTTTCGCTCCACTTTTTTCTCCGCTTCCTAATTTAAAAACTTGTCAGTGAGTTATAAATGCATTGAGTGCATCAGAAATTGAGTTTAAAAGTGCACCGCCAAATTTTATATTGATAACGTCCGAGAGACGAAGATTGTCGACAATGGAGGGTGGATGATTGATGGAGATACCGCTTCTTGATCACCTCTGCACATTACAAGCGTGACTACGTTCGTTGATTAAAAAGATAATTAATAAATGTCTTGGCTGAATTTCCTGCCAACTGGGTGAATTTGAGTGAAAGTGGTTTTAGGTTATTACAACATTACGCCGGTAATCCTAAATGGAGTAGGAAGACCACACAAAATGTTACAAAGCCAAACTCATGACTATTTCTCATTTTGTAACGACTTTTAGCATAAAATCAAGAGGTGGTACACTAGACGGTGAAACATTGAACAAAAACAAAACATAAACTGTAACGCTATGGCCGCATGAAATACATTGTCATGTTTACATTATTCTCATTTTCAGTGACAGTTAAAATTGTGATTTTGCTTGCATTCCAGAACTTTTTTACATTCTTTAATCTTACACCCAATAAGAGCCGCAAACAAATGGGCAAGCGGAACGGCTGCACACGACTATTATTAAATCTCAAACGTACGACATCGATTAAACATGCTATCCAGTAATGCTTATTAGGGTAAGTGTGCCTGTTCCCGGTCTTAACGAGCGATATCCGCCAAGCGTTAGTTTGTTTTAGATAATTGCGTCTGCGCCGCTGTCCGCCCTCGCTGGCCTTGAGTTTTCCTAATGGCCGCGCCATCGTTCAAACCGCGCCACTTCTGTGACGGCGACATGGGTTCATTAACGCTATCTCTTGTAGGGTTGCTGGATACGAAGGACAGTTAAAGCTCCTGTCTGGATTTTGTCGTAGTACTTGATAAAACAAAAGAAAGAGGCAGCATCAACTGGCCTCGACTGGAAGCTACGTAGATCAGGATAGTTGAAAATCTCTTCTGAGAGCCTTAAGTCCCTGATGAGGGATAAAAAGACGTGATGAGGGCTTGTTGAAGAAAAAGGAACTCCATTTAGGAGTTTATTTACACATAAATTATGCCTGTGTTACCAAATTGGTTAGGCAGAGCACAGGAAACAGATGGCTATTTTAAACTTCGTTCCCACTTTTAGAATAATTTTAGGTTTTAAGTAAAGTGGTGCAATAGTGACAGGTTGCTAGCCTGTCGTCTAAAATGTACCTTAACTTCCTCAGTCGTCTCTTACGACGTCCACGGAAAAATAGAGAGGAGAGAGGTAACAGAATATTATATAGAAGGTCAGCAGGAGATCTTCTTCGCCTTTGTACCCTTGATGTGTTTTGTACAATAAAGAGTTTTACATACATACCTATTTAGTCTCGTCATTATTAGGTCCGAAATTATGTGTCCATCGTTTAATTTTTTTCGCGGGAATTATAGACACAAAAAAGTCACGAGTACACTAGGTTTTATAAAACTCGAATGGAAGTTACCCTGTATGTCCAGACATCTGCTGGTTTACATGGTGGGTACTCAGATAACAAGGTTGTAAGTGTATGTTATCGCTCAATGCTTTTAGCGGGAGATTGCTGACTCCAGTACCGCTTTAAATCTGAATGCTCTCAACTATTTTTTAACCCCCGACGCAAAAAGTGGGGTGCTATCTGTCTTACTCGTGTTGAGCGTCTTGTGTGTACATTTGCGTCAAAAAACAAGAAATTTGTGTAAAACGAGAAACTGACTGACATATCGACGCACAGCCTAAACGGTTAAACGTAGGCACTTGAAATTTCGAAGGGACGTAGCTTAGGTACCGTAGAGGTGTACTAAGAAAGAAATTCCCGAAATTCCCACGGGAACGGGAATTAGCGGGAAAATCCTTTTGTACGCGGACGAAGTCGCGGGCACAGCTAGTGTCTTATAAGTAACGAAAAAGTAACACCAAAGCTGCAAACAAACTGACAGTGGAAGCAGAGCAGTACGAACGAAACGCTTGTTTTGTGGCCAATGCTGTTTGCGCGCTTCGTTTGATTTCGATCATTACAACCGATACCGTGATGCCATCGCGCTGCTCCGCCCAGCTTCCCCTGTGTCAGTGCATTCGGAGCTTTAATTTTGTCCTGCTACTAGAAAAGTCTTAGAAATTACTTTTATAGACGGACATGTCAAGTAATAAAATCAAGTAGTAAAATCATGACTAATTTTACACTGAAATATTCTTTTACGTATACACACACACTCACCATACATACTTCACGCCTGTATTCCGTAATGCAGAGATAATGTTAAGTATAAACATACTTGAAAGAAATACAATAGTGACAGGTTACTACTGTTGCTAGCCTGTCGCCTAAAACAAATCTAAATTTATTTCCATAGCCGCTTCTTACGACATTCACGGAAGAATGGAAATGTGTGATTCTAAACCCGACACCTCACGACTCTTAGCTCTATAGCTCAGTATGCCAGCTCGTTATTAAGTTGTACAAGCATACTATGCTAATAGGTTACTGTTCAAGCCAATTTACTTAATAAAGATAAACCATTCTAGCACATTTTCTAAAGCTGTTTCCGATCAAGTTGTTTCACTCGATTAATAAGATCAGATTATAATTATAACTAATAGATACGCATCTGTCACGAAAGTGGGTCGCACGCGTCTCTTGCCATTATGAGCGGTCGCTTTACCCCACTTACCCCAGTCTGCCCCAATGGGCCTAGCACACGCGCGCTCGCTAACACCGTTTTCTCACTAATCCTGTCTCAGTATTTAGTGCATTAGTTAGTTCTGGTGCGGAAAACACATTCGCAATTAAAAAATTAAATAATTAGTATGTTTATTTTGGCGAGTTTTCTTTACATAATATGTATAATGCATGCTGTGGTCGCTTATTGTACGTGATTCTTTTTTCGTTATTATTATTTTTATAAAATAAATGACTGCACCAAATTGCTTGCGGCGCATTCTTTATGGTTATTGTGGTCCGTGCAGTCTACTAGCTAAAATAATATGCAGATTTCCATTTTTGATTTTGTTTTCTTATTGTTCATAAATTTAGGTATATAAAATAATTCCCGTGTGGTGCCGGGTTAGAATAGCACCTCCCCCTTTCTTCCCGTGGGTGTCGTAAGAGTCGACTCTGGGAAAGGGTTAGTGTATTGTGGGTGATGGGCTAGCAACCTGTCACCGCAATATTACGTTTAACCATCTGGTTACCCTGAAATTGCTAAACGTGGCACAGGATTTTTGAATTCATGTGCTCTGCCTACCCCTCTTGGGAATACAGGCGTGAAAATATGTATGTATGTATGTATGTAAAATAATCAAATAGTAGTTAGAGACTAATGGCCAATTTAACCTAACGAGAATAAAATTTAGTCTTAGAATAAGTCACTGTTACCCGGTTTTTCCCATACGGCAAATAAACTTTATTCGCGAGTAAAGAGTGAATTATTCTCAGACAAAATTTTATCGTTTGTTGAATCGGCCTTAAAATAAAGTAGATTCTAAAGACAACACAATTTGCTAATGATAAACAACTACATAGATCATTGCTGGATACAGCAGGTAATGGCAGAAACAGATTCCGATGTTAACGTAGGTTCTGCCGTCTATTTCTTCTCTCCCTTTGTAGACTAACCCTGTTATATCTTAACTTATAACGAATATAAACTTATTCAAATTGTTCATCTACAGCATGCTAGGTTCTGTTGTCCCGCTTGTCATATCCGAGCCTGGGAACCGCATAAATGCAATATCACTTATTTCAGCTCATTATAACTTTATCATAATTGATGTGAATGCGTGCATTTCTTTTGTTGTCGTGCTTTTACATGGCAATTAGATAAATTAACACTCTGAATTACAATGCCGAAAATGGCATTGTCTAATATTTTAGTAATTGGTGTTTTCTTAAGCTAGATCAAACGGATCGTGGATAAATAGCGTGTTTTTATCTGATCTGAACTTTTTAATAACAAAAAAGTATATTTCCAAAATACTTGTAACCAATCCAGTTATTACATGCTTTAGTATTTTTGTTTTCACCTTTATTGGTGGTTGTTTATCTGTTTGATTGTCTGTAATCAAATCTCGTATTACTTAAGTAAAATTTGATCCACTTCCTGGTTACAGATTGAGTTTAAATGTTATACACTTGTGTAAACTTAACTATATTACTGAATGTGGTAGTAGAATCGTTTTGGCCCAGTCAGAACAGTCTTTGGAAGAGGGAACTCGGTAAAGCTAGCATCAGACGGTTCACTTGAATGAATGTTCACTATAAAGAATTACTAATTTTTTATTCATTTTGTGTTCACTTTTGGTTCATTTTGCGTTCAGACGTGTCATTTTGAGTAAAAGACGCAGAATGAAGCACGAAAATGAACAAAACATGAACCGTCTGATTCCACCTTTACAGTTACTTCAATTGATTAAAAAATGATAAATTACGTAGAGTCAATTTATTGCAATGAAGTAGAGTTGGCAAAAACAACATTTTTTATTATTATTATTGTTTATTGTTTATTGTTTATTGTAAAAAACATATTTACACGGCATTACAGTAAAAAACCAATACACCGAGAAATTCAGAATAATAATAATAGAAAAATAAAAAGTCACTTATAAATACTAGACTGCCTAGCATCCATCACCTCGCAAAACCTCAAACATTCATTTCGCACAGCCGGCCATCGCCACGCAAACAGGTCGCATTATACCTATGTAGTATAAACTATCTCAAAGATCATAATTGATTTACAGATATTCGTCATTAAAACATACACTTACCTAGTGCAAAGAAAGCAATAATACAAGCAAAGGTAGTAAAGCGCATAAAATAATGCAAAACCGAAGAACCGAACGGTGTAAGACTTGCTCATATAACTTTAATATCTCGCATGAAACAAAAATAAGCAAATTAAAAAGCATAAATTAAGGGCAAGACGTTTTATTGCATCGACACGGGAATCGTAATAAACTTTAGCGCTATAAACATTTGCGAAATAAAAGCATTCTCGTCTTACTAACAAATAATTGTGCGTGCGTTTGAAATACCCTTTCAGCTTATTAGGAAGGCAAGTTCTCACTTCCCCTTAAAGAATGATTGAACGATCCTTAATGAACTGACTTAGCCCTTAGGTAATGCAACGTGGAGGGATAAGTCGTGTTCAGACGATGCAGCGTCGTATAACCATTCAATTGCGTTGGAGCACTTCTTGGTATCCGTTTCGCTTGATAAAAGGCTTTAGAATAAAGTATTCTTTCTTACTTTCCTTAGATAAGTTAATTGCATTAATTTATGATTAGTATTTCACCTAAACCTCGTGTACTTGTGATTAAGCACCGAATTCTAAGAACTAAAGAAACAAAATGGCGTAGATTCGAATGACCAGTTGACAGTTTGACATCCATAATCTTGGTTGACTTCAACCCATTTGAATGACTGAAGCGATTGCAACGGATATCTCACAGCCTCCGGCCACCAAGCGAACCTGTCAACCAGTTACATTACCACGAGTTTACAGTAAGCTTACTCACTAGTGACTGGAGAATTTGCCGTCACTAGTGAGCATTCACTGAGAACCCTTGGTAATGGTAACTGGTGCAGCGTTTCCGTGTGAAGACGGCTTTAGTTTCCCGCTCAAATAAGTGTGAATTATTTTCGCGGTGACTTCTCATCAATTTTTTGCTTTTCGATTAAGCTTAGGGTATAATGAACCTTGGTAAGCACGGCGAATTTATTGGGCTATCCTTATTGGAGTCATTTTTAAACGTCATTCAATAATTCCGAGCCCTAATAAAGTATGTTAAAATTTAATGATCCGAATGTTTTGAATTTATGGGCGATCGGGCTGGCTAAATGAGCCTGAAGAAAGGATTATGTAAATAAAGCGACGCGGCTTATAATCGATGCTGGTTGGTAATTAAGCTTGGTATTGTATTGTCTGTGTGTTAAAAAATCTTCAACAGTTTTCATAATGCCCTATAGCCACAGCCTTATATCGAAATAGATACCACGAGTTCCTGCATTTGTATGAAAACCAAGCGTGCCACTTTTTCTCTAACTACTGTAACGTCACCTGAGCGCTTTAGTGATGGGAATTGACAGTCCGAGTAAAACCAATTCAAAGGTGACGCTGCCTTATTCGAATTGTCCTGTCTCTAGGTAGTTAAACCTAATGTAAGTGGTACAAAACAAAATGAAATTGCGTCAAAGGAAGAGCATTCTCCCTTTTGGCTCCCTTTTGGCAAGCGAAGTACATACACTTGAGTCATCTATTTCGATATAAGTCTGTGCCTATAGCGCGTAGGCCGTGTGTAGAATAAATGACTACTCCTTAGTGGTTTTTAAATAAGAGTCGTTATCCATTACTGGTGCCGTTACCTTTCCTCAAAGCATTCCATACACCTCGACGTTAATTTACCAACACTCTAAGCATCTTCTACGAGCTACTCGACCCTTTTCGGATTGAAGGAATTTAAGTAAAACAAGAGGTTTTAAATATTGAAACTAGTTTTATTTTAACCGTAAAACCATAACACACACTACGTTTCAACCAGTCCAACACAATCAATGTTGCCAACTTAAATTAGTATTACATTGAGTTGTACATATGTTACCAACACCCCCCTTCAAGGTAATACCTATATACACTTATACTAATAAATACACAAAAACAATCTCAATTTTTATACAGACCACACCTATCTACAAACTTAGACAGTAAATTTTTATTCAATGCTTTTGTAAACATGTCTGCAGTTTGATCCTCTGTTTTTATGTATTTTAAACTTAATTTCCCTTTTTTAATTAACTCCTTAATATAATGAAATCTAATATCAATATGTTTCAAACGTTTTACACTATCAGTATTAGCAACCATTATGGCACTCTGATTATCGCTAAACATCACTACAGGGCACACACTCTTAATATTAAAGTCACATAATAAGTTTATAAGCCAGCAAGCATCACTTGCGGCTGTGCTTATTGCCACATACTCTGATTCTGTGGAGGACAGACTTACACTTGGTTGTTTCTTTGAGCACCATGAAATTAAGCAATTTGCAAACTTAAAGCAATAGCCAGTAGTTGATTTTCTATCCTTCAAGTCTCCTCCCCAGTTCGCATCACAATAACCTATTAACAAGTCATTATTACAGTTATACACTAGACGGTAATTTAATGTACCTTTTAAGTATCTCAGCACTCTTTTTAGTGCTACTAAAAGAGAGTTGGTCGCATTATTTTGGTATCTGCTTAAAATTGACACAGCAATGCAAATATCAGGTCTAGTTCCTAAAGCCGCATATGACAGAGTACCTATTATTTTTCTACATTTCTTTTCTATACTTTTATCAATTACAGAGTTACTTTTATCTTCCAAGATTTTAGGGTTAAAGTTCAGGTCCATTGGTGTTGACATTTCTTTACAATTGTAGAAATTAAATTTTTGTAAAGTATTTTTAAGATATTCCTCTTGACTTAATTCTGTAATTTTATTTTTAAAATCTTGTTTTATGTGTATGCCTAAAAAGTTTGATACTAGGCCTAAATCTTTCATGTTAAATTCTTTATTCAACAGTGACTTAACATTATAAATGTTAACATTATAAGTGTTTTAAGTGTAATAAACTGGGCCCATAACCTGAAGGAATTTAAGTAAAACAAGAGGTTTTAAATATTGAAACTAGTTTTATTTTAACCGTAAAACCATAACACGGATGCAATATATTGCTTACCAGACGGTAGGTATAATCAGACAACAAACTCTTTAGCAATATGGCGCTCTCTTTCTCAACAGCGATGTCATTTAAATACTTTAAACATTGACAATGTTCCTAAAAAATCGGCCAATACTGGTTTTTGTAGACAAAGGATACCAATGTTCCAACGTAACTCATTTTCCCACGTGGATGTTTGAATCCTTTCGTCATCAATTGTTTTGTTTAGATTCATTAGAACGCAATCTTTCAACTATAGGCCGTAAAAGCTCGCACTAACTCTGTCTATAACGCTTTGATAACTCCAAATTACTGGCCTAAACCAGACACAAAAACATGACAACGAAGTTTCCACTAGCTCGCAAAACACCAGCTTGCGATTTTTCGATCCTCGTTAGGGCACAAAACGGTATCCGGAACAAAAGACTATCGCAGGCGGTTGTTAGCCTGAATTTCGTTGAACGGGAATCGAACCCAGGCCCCCGGCTGTCGTGGCCGCCGCGACAACGATCTTCCATTGTGTGCTTTGGGCCCAGTTGATAATGCTTCACTGTTAAAGAGTATTTTAATGAAACCGCGCGCGGTTTTGTGGAAAAAAGTGGTAACTAGGTTACAGCTTAACCAAGCTTTCTCGTGACATTTTAACAGTGATTTACTTTGTGTTGCGGATTTCATTAAGAACGTCATTATGGTTAACAGAATGTGTTCTAATCTTAAGGAATATGAAAGAAGCGTTTAGTAAATAGTTTTCTGTCTAACGATTTCCACGTATTTCTAAATACATTTTTTATCCACATGTTTCACTTTGATCCGATTCAATGTTTGAATTCAGATTCACACAAGCTGTTACGGTAACTTTAAAAAAAAAAAACAGTGGGCGTTTCCACCGATTTCCAACGATAAGTAGACCTACCTATCAAAGCCACAGAAAAGTTAAACCTACGTTTTCCATAAGACATAGCATAAGCCATCTATTTCATTAATTAATACTTCTGTTGTATTCTAAAAATGGTAATAAAGTACAAGCCAAACCACTTAATCTTTTTTTGCACAAGTTTACTTTGACACATCGAGGACGCTATTGTAACCACCTACATTCAAATGCCAACACGGAACTTTCTATTATTCCAACGCTTATGTCACCATTGATTAATTTCACAAACACACACCATCGATCAAATGACAAAAGATAGATAAGATTAGAAGTCTCTTTCAATATTTTCGCTAATGGTCTATACCTACGTTGTAACAATGCGATACTTCCATTAGAGCGTGGATGATGTCGATGACTTCGTCCACTAGGTATTTAAAACATAATAGCGCAGAAAAAACACTATCCTAGAGGCGATCTATAAATTGTTGTAACAAGCTTTGGTTCGTGGTTAGCCGCTGCTTATTCACTAGATAAATATTTTTGCAGGGATAGAGACTTCATCGTTTGATGAGTACATCAAGCATAGATTTTTTGTTCATGATCTGCCATTTCCAGATTCCTCAAATTTCTATTTAAAAAATTTAGAACAATTGTTTAAAAAGTGACTTGATAGACTGGATACGTAACATTTGCAACTCGATCAAGGGATCATTTTGATATTTGGCAAAAGCGTTCGGTACTTCACTAACAACACAAATAAAACGCAAAGAATACATACATACATACATACATACAATCACGCCTGTATTCCCAAACAGGGTAGGCAGAGCGCACAAAACGCTACATAGACAAAACGATGACTATTTCACGCTTCGTGGGCACTTCCAGCATAATATTTTTTTAGGTTTTGAGGTGGCAGGTACAATAGTGACAGGTTGCTAGCCTGTCGCCTAAAGTATACGTTACCCAATGTCCTTAGTCGCCTCTTACGACATCCACGGAAGAAATGGAGAGGTGTTATTCTAAACCCGACACCACACGGGTATACGCAAATATATGGAATAGCATAACAGTTAAATGTATGAGAATAAAGAATTTAAATGAGTATACTATAAATGGGCAACAGCCCCCTTAAATAACATGGAAAACGGTTATTTTAAAAGCAAACAAAGCCATTTTGTTGGCTGTCAACTAGTTTTCTAGTGTTCGAATAAAATACCACTGAATATTAAATTTAAGTGCTACGTTAGGACACTTATCAATTCCATACTTTTATGTATATTGCCCAACGGTAATGGTGCCGTGTATTTATTTTCTGATTTAAAATGTCTCATAAAATAACGATAAATTGTGTCATTTTTACGGCGATGCATTTTATAGCGTAGTAGTTAGGGGAGCACGACGGGCGGTCCGTGGCCGCGGCGCTATCAATGATTTAGCTACTTTATTCAAATCCACCAGCACATAACCAACAACCTTAAATGATTTATTTAGCATCCTCGGGAAACAATTTAACAATAATCAGATTTATTTTCCACCGCGGAGATATCACCTGCCGTCAAGGGATAGGCGACATGTCCTTAGCTTCTTTTAAGAAATAAGCGATTCCTTAGCTCTCGTCAAGAAATATACGTCATTTATATCAGCTCCGTAAAGAATTAACTGACATATTCGCAGCTCCCTTCAAGAATTAAGCGACATATCCTCAGCTCCCATCAAGAAAAAAGCTAATGTTCTCAACTCCCCTCAGAAAACAAGCTACATACCTACCCTCACCTACCGTCAAAAAATAAGCGCCATACCCCCAGTTCTCGTGAAGAAAAAAGTGACTTATCCCCAGCTGGCTGTGATATTCACAGCGCATTACGATCCATATGTAAAGCATTATTTTACATTCCGTGCGCATCAATATTTTATAACTCAATTCCATAAATATTGCGCGTTTTGAATCAACAATTTGTCCAGCGAACTTAGCAGTTAAAGGTGGCGGTTAATATAAATGTAAACCAGAGGACAGAGGCCGTAATGTATCCGCAGGAACTTAATTTATAACAAATAACATTACTGTATAGCGTATCTAAGCGAAAGCGGCAATAAAATACCTACTGAGAGTTTAGCGAAACTCATACTTACCATAAATGGTGCGCCACGCACGCCTGTATTTCTTCCTAGTCATTAAAACGTAAGTGCCAAATTATTGTTCACACGTTGGGTAACGTGGTATTTAAAGCATGTATCTCTAGCTTTATAGCGCTTGTAAATTTAAGATGACGCAGTTGATATAACAGATCCCGTCGCAGACGGAAAATAAAAACATTATACATCATTGGCTACAGCGTGTTGCAGCTCGCATCTTTCACGAGCTTAGAGCGTAATATATTTCAAAGAGCCTTCAAACTGGTTTACTAGGCAAACAACTCTGTCACATATTGAAGGGAGTGAGTAAGCATACGTGAAATATTTTATTTTTCTCTCGTATGTAAAAATAAAAGTACAGGTTCAGGGTTGTGCAGTCGAACCAATTGATTCTTGACCCGCCGCAGAATATTGTCACAATAAACGTAATGGAATTCCTTTGTAGATCAATGTAGTGCCACTATGACGTTACTGTAATCAATTTCATTGATTCGATAGTACCTCAAAGTCTAGTATGCGAACTGTAGGTGGTCTAGAACTCTATAAAGTTTACTAAATGCAGACAAGACCAACAATGTAAGTTTAATTTTAATCAACAAACTCTTATGATCTGCCTCAACTCTATTGTCTAAAAACCACAAAGTTCATTCTTCGTAATTAAGCCAACGAATCTCAAGAACGCGTCCCAAAAAAACGAAATGCCGTCTAATTTTTTTGGCTTCAATACACTTATCTTTATCTGACAGACAAATCGTATCTTGCATTCATGTCGGCCGCCGGAGCATCGTGTAAGCCGTGCGGAAAGCGGCTAGCAAACTAAACACGGGTAAAGCAACAATAGTCTCGCCCGGGTTGGAGGAGTCGTGACCGCGCCGGTGCGGGGACGCTGCGGGCGTAAATAATGCCGACGTCCGATCTTAATTATCGCTCCATCGTTAGAGATGACCGACGGGCACACCGAAATCGGCGAACGGGTTGCGACATCGCCCCTCTGTCGGCCGACTGCCCCGTCATTATCGAACGGTTATATCGCGTATCGATAAATCGCTAGAACCACCTGCGAGACGACCGGTTCGTCTGTGCCGTTTTGGCAGCCGACATGTTAATTCTTTTGTTGTTATTATTGCTATTATTTTCATAGCGATGACTGATGATCATAAGGTGTAGACGTGCCGCGGTAACTACAAATTTTGTAAATCGCCGCTTGTGTAATTTGTATTTCGTTTGACGTGTTTTACGGGGTTTGCGTGGGTAGTACTTATTGATTTGTGCGTCTGTTGCGAAGTATAGCGTCTGATCTAGTGATAGATAGCTTGAGCCTTGATTTTTTAAATGTTATCTGTTAAATGGGCGGCCTTGTGAATTTAAGAGAGGCAGGATCGCTAATCAGCCGTGTAATTATGAACATTTAGCCAAATTTATCTTTGAAATGAATGAATAAACATTACGTAATAAAATGATATGGTTTATTTGGCCCCAGTTCGTTAATCGTTGGCGCTTTGTGCTCGCCGCTGCGCCCGCGCCGTCCGCGAGCGACGTTGAAAAATTCAGAGCTCGTGATTTTCGTTCGTGTACTTCATTTATTGTTGGGCGGCGAATATTGTTTACGGCACCACTGCTAGATTATTTCCGGAGCTCATTTTCAACGGTTACACAATGTAAAATCTTGACTTTACTTACCTGGCTGGTGTCAGGTTGAAATAACACCTCTCCATTTCTTCCGTGGATCCCGGAAGAGGCGACTAAGGAAGTAGGATTAAAATGCTTTAGAAAACAGGTTGTCACTTTACCTCCACCGTCTGTTTATAAACCTAGAATGATGCTACTAGTGACTACAAAAGGTGAAAATAGTCAAGGCTTTGTCTATGTCACGTATGTTCTGTCCACATCATTTGTATGTAGACAGAACATAATGTATGTATGTATACGTTACCTTTTTTTGTACATTTTATAGTCTCCCAACTCTCCCAACAGGGCACCCGAAACGCCTGAAATCCAAGACTGATATCCTAATTTAACGGAATAAAACACCCCAACCACAATCATTACGCATTTATCTGATATCGACAAACAACAAAGTATCAATTTGGCGTAAAATTTGGTTTAAGAATGGAGTAATTTTGTCATTCCGAGAAAGCTCTGCACGCGCCGCTGGCGGTGCGGTGAAGTTCGGTCATCGAGTATAGGTGTTTACTGGCACACTTTAGCACGCCCAAAGCCAACCCTTAGGTCATAAGACGCCTGCATAGCCCAGTGGTTAGAGAATGCGACTATAAAGATCGAGGTCTCGGGTTCGATCCCCGGTCGGGGCAGTTATGTATTTTTGTTCTTTATTTTTTATTTTTATAATTACAACTACACCTGTGTTTGCAAGTGGGGTAGACATCACACAAAACGCTGATAGCCCAAACTACATAAATGTTTGACGTTTTGTAGCATATTTTAGGTTTTATGTGACAAGATGGTAGTCTGTCTCCCAACGCATACCTAAACGAATTTATCCTTAGAAGAAATGAATTAAGGAATTAATTCAATTAGGTAACAAAAGTTTAATAAATCGTTATAATGTTAGGTTTTGTCTTTATTTTAACTGCTGTAAATATTTTACTAATTGGTACGCATAATATCTGTTTTGCATACTGCCCTAAATTTATTTCAACGAAATCCGAACGCCGCGTCATCGCAGCTTACATTGTAACGCGGAACATTATTACACAAGCGTTTATTTTGTTAATCTGTGAGGTGTTAATTTAAAGTTTTATTTTTGTCTTTTAAGAATGCGCGATAATCTTTTAAATTATTTATTATCGACAAAATGCTTCAACAAATTGTATTCAGTTAAAAACTTGCTTTATCCTCCTGCGACCCAACTTTAAACAGGGTACTTCCGGTAAAGACCCAGTGTCTTACTACTAGGACAAAATAAGTGAAGCACTGAAGGCCCAGAACAAAAATTGTTCATATCTTGGTAACCACAACGAATATAGGTGTTATATTTTAAGGGTACTTCAATATAGTTTTAGGCTTGCCAGAGAGATCAAAAAAACTAAAAGTTATTTTGTTCTTTATTTATCACATTGGGTCGCTACGTATACTGAAAGGCACAGAGCCAGTCTTAGAAATGCCATAGAAAATGGAAATATAAGCCCTTGAGATAACTAAAATCAATGAAATATTACTGTCAATGACATTACCGAATATTTAGGACTAGTTCAGTCTCTTTTCATGGCCTTAGTCATTAAATGGACCACTATGGTCTAGTGAAATCTCAAATATTACAAAAAAATCTTGCAAATGCAAAACGATCTTACTCGTTTTATTAGAAATTTGATTGTTGAAGTATCTCAAATACTTTACTATCTTTTAAATCTGTAACATAAGAACTGTGCAAACCTAGACCTAGAAGAAAAATTACGAAAAATATTTAAAATATAAGAAAATAGGTCAGTAATAAATAAGAAAAAAATAAAATAACAAACTCTATAAATGCCTAGCGTACTAGTATTAGTACAAAATAAATGTCACTAAAAAAACATACTGTTATTCACGAAATTACGGTAAAATAATTGTGTTCACTCTAAATTCGGCCCTTTACCTTGAAAAAGAAACAAAATCTGGTTAATTTAACATAAAGATTTCATAGATTTCTATAAGTTCAACTAACCACCTGTCGTTTTACGCGCCATCGCCTCGACGTTTAATGACAGTAGACCGAAGTAAAACTTCCTCGCTCCTTGAAAGCAGTGCTGCCACAATGCCAAATATATCCAGAGACTAAACGTCAAGTAATACACGACGTAGCGTGTAATTCAAACGCGATAGATGACGGGAAATATTTTGTTCTAGTACTATCACAGTGGGCCATTGCTCCAAGTCTCTGTTAAAATACTTGGGCTTTCACTGCAAACTGATTTTGTCCTAGTATTATCACTTTGAACCCCAAGAGGTTATGTTACATCTGATTCAAATCAGCAGCAAAGCTGTTACAAAAACCTTAGTTGTTACGAAATTATACTATCGATCTCACAATAATAGGCCGAGGATCCCTAAGGGGTGAATTTAGGCGAAATTGAACGCTTTCGTGTCTACCCGCAAGCGATCCTGCGTGCATACTAATAATAAACGTTCACAAAATCATAAAGCACGGGAAGAATGCGTCTCAAAAACAACGCGATTCCCAGTTTCAGAGAAACCCGAGATACGGTCGTTTATGCGTCGCCATTGCACATGCGTAACAAAGCATAATATTCGTCATATGAATTGATGAATTGATGTTCGTCAAGTTCTTTAAACTTTGGTTCTGAATAGTATATCGTAAGTTTGATAGTAACAAATGATAAGCTACAGCGCATATATGCATACGATGTTTCATCACCGGGGGGTGTACTTTTCCGTGACTCGAAAAGTAAAAATGTGCAGCAAGAAATTCAAAAGTACTTTTTTATTAAGTACTTATTTCACGGAAGGAATTCGTAAACATTTGACACAAGAATCCATATAAAAAAATAGCCTAGTCTTGGAATCAAATCTGGAATCTGGACAATCCTTGTCACGTCCTTACATCAAAATAAGTCAAAGTTCAAACGTTCAAAAACTTCTGTATATTCCCAGATCAACTTGAAATTCCGTTGGCACCTTGCGCCGTTAGCAGTGCAACTATGTGCAACTGTCTATGTGAAGTTTTCACAATTCCTTCAAATTCACATTCCTTCAAGACACCCAGTCTTCAGGGACGATACTTGCCGTCATATATTTAGAATCCTATTAGCAACATATGACTTTAATGGAACATAAAATATTAAAGAAATTGAAGAAACAATACAAAGAGATAATCTTCCAGTGTGACTAAGTCATGTATTGAAGTACACATTTCACAGTACTTCGCATGCCTGAATACTCCTAACTAGCTTCAAAGCGTACGCAATTTTTCTTCCTAGCATACTTGGGAGAGTAATAGCGAACCAACTTTAGCTAACGCATCACGCGTGGGCGAACGTTTCACAGAACAATTGAACACCATAATTACACGCCATACATCAACACCGCGAGCGTCATTAACTCATTACACCAAAACGACGAAAAACATGACGCACCATGATTCCGTCAAATGGCCGAATATCGCGACGGGCCCGGGGCGATGCAAATTACGTCGCAGTATCGCTGCACGTTATCCAGGGTGCTGGCGCATATTTTACATATATTTGTGGCGATAGTGGAGTGGGTGGAGCCAGGCCATCGCATGCTAATCGCGGTAACTTGTGCACATTTGGATTCCAATTTTGAATTGTTTTTTTTTTCGCAGCCAGTCCGAGATATGAAAGCTATTTGGTTCGAAATTATGTGATGCCACTGGCCACTTAGATTCTATTATTATCGTTACTTTTATGAACAAAAAGTCTTCTGTCAGAATTGTTAGTCAGAGAAATAAAAACCATTTATAACTTATTGTGTCGAACTGAAGGTATCACAGTCTGTCTACATATTCCGGGAAGAATATAATCCTCGTTTACCCTTTAGTTATTTAGCCGGATTTTTTAATATAGTTGTGAGAAATACCTGCAATGTAGAGCACCTAATGTTGCAACTCCTCGATTTCTATGGCGTCCCACCTTAAAAATAGAAATGATTTATCACAACCGTTTAATAGGCATCATTATTCATGGTGGCATCAGCAACAGGAAGAGCTTAAACGATTTCAGTGCGATTAGATATCGACTGGCATGTTCAATTCGAATATCTCAACGTCCATGCAAAATGTATTAACATAATGTATATTCGTCATTAAAAAAAGTGCTTTATTATCCATAAACATCATGGTGATTTGGCCGATTTCAAGTCTAGGTTGCAAAAGCTATTACTATTGTCAACTGTGATTGTGGGCCAAAGAAAAATCTAATACAAAATTGTCATTTCATGCCTCCAAATACTCTTACTCTTACTTTGAATGACCACAAAACTTTTCTTTCTTTCAATCATAGCTGAAACTTAATTCAGTAACTTATTTTGGAACAGCTATTCTTATCAGTTCATTGATGAACTCTTCTTTTTAAAGTAAAATCATTACGGATTTCACATGTTTCTTAAAAAAAATAAACTCAATTTTTACAATCAATTTCAGACAAAACCCAACGTGATCCCTAAATAAGGTTCCTGATCAGCATAACACCAGTTACAGCAAACACGCGTCACGCGAGCTTTGCAGTTTTTATCAAGGCAAATGCATCGAATCGCTATCACGGAGTTCCCTATCGTTCCCCCAGCTAATCTTTAGGAGCACATAATTTGTTGCAAGGCCCCGGGGCATAGCGGCGCGCGGTCACGAACTGTTCTAAACATAGAGTGTGGCCTAAACGATGCCACCATATCCGTCGGTTCGTCCATCCCTGTTCGCCAAGTCTGAAGATCAAACGTGTAGTAGTATGCACTAAGCTTTACCTTTGTCGAGCGTAGTTGGTATGTAGTTCCCATCTTCCAAACTGCCACCTATTTTTAACCGACTTCAAAAAAAGGAGGAGGTTCTCAATTCGACCTAATTTTTTTATTTTTATTGTGTGTATGTTACTCGATATCTCGGAGACCCGTAGACCGAACTTCAAATTTTTTTTTTTTAATTGAAAGGGTATAACTCGAAATTGGTCCCATTGGCACGAAACCAGGATCTGATGATGGAATCTTGGAGAAATCGAGGGAACTCTTAAAATTTTATATGGAGATGTACGGCGTTTTCGGTAATTTGTTGATGAAGGCAAGATTTTATATTCAGTAAACAGAATACTTTCAAAATATTGCTAATTTGAAGTCGGTTTTTTTTGTTTAAAATTATTGTATAGAAATTAATTTAAAGAAAGATGGGGACTATTCGTATAGATTAGTGCTTAGTGCTTCAGAAACCGGTTCTCATATCTCCTTCGAGGTCTGGCTGATTTAGAGCCAGATCAAATTTAGTAGATAACCACGACGATTTGTTAAAAAAAAATGGGACCGACAAATTTGATTTCACCACAATGTTCCTTTTCAATTAGAAATTCGCAAAGACAGCCATTACGATGTTAGCAAGCATTATGTTGATACTTTACTTCACTTTTTCCAACCTGCATAGGTTCGTTGTTAATCTTGTTTGGATTTGTGCTATTTATAGCTTTTGAATGTTAAATGTAATTATAGTACCAAAATCGATTGTATAATATAAATACCATAATGCTACCACAGGTTTAGCTACCTAAAACCAAACAGCAGACATCGGGTTGGATCTGAAATGTAATAAGTTGCGATCACATATTGCGGAAGACGCCCTGTTGTTTGCAACTTTGTAATATAGAGGTAGTGATATAGACTTAGTAACGGTGCTATAAAGATTCAGTATCATTTTAAAGCCCCGTGTGGTGCCGGGTTAGAATAGCACCTCCCCCTTTCTTCCCGTGGGTGTCGTAAGAGTCGACTCTGGGAAAGGGTTAGTGTATTGTGGGCGATGGGCTAGCAACCTGTCACTGCAATTTCACATTTAACCATCTGGTCACCCTGAAATTGCTAAACGTGGCACTGGATTTTTGAATTCATGTGCTCTGCCTACCCCTCTTGGGAATACGGGCGTGAGAATATGTATGTATGTATGTATCATTTTAAAGACCGTAAAAACCTTTCACAACGTTCCGCTCCAAAGTGGGCCGTTTGTTATACAGATAGTCCTTAAAAGTGAGAGTTTTAACCTGAAAGTTTAATTAATTTGGAATATAAAGTTTATTAAGTTTTAGTTCCCCCGTGTGGTGCCGGGTTAGAATAGCGCTTCCCCCTTTCTTCCCGTGGGTGTCGTAAGAGTCGACTCTGGGAAAGGGTCAGTGTGTTGTGGGCGATGGGCTAGCAACTTGTCACTGCAATATCACGTTTAACCATCTGGTTACCCTGAATTTGCTAAACGTGGCACTGGATTTTTGAATTCATTTGCTCTGCCTACCCCTCTTGGGAATATAGGCGTGAGAATATGTATGTATGTATGTATGTATAAAGTTGAATGAATTGCCAGGGTTTGTTTTATGGTACACGCTAGGATAGACAGATACTCTTTCTCTAATAGCACCCTTTCTTCGCTTTGAAAACGTTATACATCAAACAGATTTACAGCCCGATTGGTTGTACGTCTCGTGTACACCGATTACAAAAAATACGTACTCAGAATTAATCACAGGAAATAAATCTTTCCCAGCGAATTAGCAAATTAGCTCGGGTACTTTATATTCATGTAGCAAAATGTATGCAATTCATGCGTTTACCTCGAGGCTCGGTCCGATCATTGTAGGCTTTAGTTTATCGAAAATCGATACTGGTACCTACTCATTGAGAAGCTGAAAGGAGTACTTTTGCGGGTATTTTAATAGTTGAAAAATAATAACACTTAATACTTGTAATTATGAAAAAGTTGGGAAATGGGAAGGGTACACTTGAAAGTGAAGTTACAATACTCGCACTAGTTTTGATTCCCTTCAATAACTAACTTTTTGGACTTTTTTAGTAGAAAGATCAATCTGCTCAATGTCATTCTAGATGTTCGTGCTCTTTGAACCATAATAAAATATTATTACGGGATATATAAAGCACACAAAACTTTACGTAAACAAAACTGTAAATTTCTCAGTCACCTCTTACAGCATCCACGAAAAGATTGGAGAGGTGTCATACCAAACCCGATATCACAAGATAGAATAGGTATACCTACTAAGACTGTTCTTTTTTTTCTATTTACTCGAAACATTTCTTTAGTTTCCTTTCTATGGCATGGTCCGAAGTATTTTTTGTTTTTAAAGAAATGGAGCGTGACCGCGAAGAAGGTTCGGCAAATTTTTCAAAGTAAACGATTTTAATGATTGATGTTCGTAAAATTACTTTAAAAACAACCTACCCACGAAATAAATGAGAATGAAGTTTTTTCTTGCGAGACATCGAGGTCGATGCCTCATCATAATTAGGTACATATTTAAAGTTAGATGTGAATTTACAAGTCGTACTTTCATAAGTCATAACACAAAAGGTAATGTAAAATAGAATAGTTGTTTAGCCAAACTGAACACGGATTGTGAGATTAATCATATGAATGGTGCACTACAAGAAAACGCACATGACTCCGTATTAATCTAGTAGCGCGGCATAATCAATTATCGAAACTTGACTAATCGATGATCCCTCTAAGCCGACGTTCTGTCATTTCTCTTCCCTTAATCGATTACTTCAAACATGAGCGCCAGGGGGCCTCCTAGCATACCACGGTGTATCATACGGACGGTTTTTGTTCACGATAAATCTTTTTGTTTAATTCCGTGCTTTAGCGATACGCTTTGTGTGGTACCAGAGCGATACCAATAAAGCGTACAAACCTTTTAAATTGCTACCAATAAAAACAAATATCAATAAAGTAACAATAGATTCGACGTTTTCTCATGCTTTTGGACAACAAATTTTATTAACACGTTTCAATTTATTTGGTGGAGTGCGATGCACAATCAACGTTAATTGCTGCTTCTCTTACGTGGGTAAACGTAGGCGTGCGGACATTCCTCGTGGGTACCGGCTCGAGTTGTACTTGTACCCCTGCGTACAATGAAAAGATTGAGTCATCATAACAAATGCGGCGCGAGGGCACGGAACTCTCTACAATCGCCTCTTATCTGTGACGGCTCCGATCATTGTGCTTCGAATTCTTCGTGCTTCAGTCTACAGATGACGAAATGCTGGCGCGTTTTGGTCTTTTACTCCTATCCTTTGTTGACTCGTCGGGTTGGTTCCGAATCGCTTTTTGTGTACCGGCAACGCTTGTAAAGCTCGCTTTGGACTTTAATAATCTTATCTCGCGGTTGCATCGCGCCCAATGGGAATCAAACACGATGTTGCTTGCGGATGGGTGAATAGGATCTAGATGTGGCGTTGTTTAATTTTCTAACTAAGTTTTTACGTAAATTATGAAACTGATACGTAAATGATGTGTCCAAAAATGTTAATTTTTCTATAATTTCCCAAATTTTTACTTCTTTTGTTACGATTTTAATTGTATCGAAGCTAAGCTGCAATCTCCTGGTTTAAGTTGAAATAGAAGAGAAGTATAAAAAATTAAATTTTTTTGTTAATGTGTTAGTTTTCTTGTTGCAATTTCTTATAAAAAAAACAACGCCTCCCAAACAAAACAAGCGACGTACGAAACTAAAAAAACGAATGTTAAAGAAACGGGTCCATTAATCATATTGATGAATGCATAGGACCACAGATAGGAAAGTCGAAAGCGCTCGCGCTCAATTTCTTCTTGATTTTCTTTCAATTCAGTTCTTTAACGACACCCGAAATCATTAAATAATGCAATTCATCTCAGGCCTCGGACAAGATACGAGCAACAAAAAAAACAACAATAATTTAGGCAGGTCCCGAAGATCCTCGAGTATGATACATTAATCCAGTTTAATGAGCATCTGATCGCGATTATGCTTGCACAAAATGATAGTCCTTTACATGTTGTCAAACAATATTGTTTAGAATTTAGATAAAAAATTTGTGTCACAAAACGTAGTGTCAGTATTTGTTCATTAAATCTATCAAGCGTAGAAATGATGATGTGTGTGTGGTCAACTGTAATTCTGTATTTATTTCTTTTCTGGGTCGACCAGTTTTCGTATGTAACTCTAAAAATACAATCGCAGATAATTTGTCCCATTTATAAAACGTACGAGTACCTTTGCTCAAACAAATATTAAAACCATTTGTAAACATGCGTTGTCGATGGCCGTTTGCCTGTTGACTTTTTGCCCACCAAAACAAGCAATCACCGTTGCAACATTGTTGTGGGGCATACAGATCCTGCCTGGTTCTGCTTCCCTGGTGAAATCAATAGCGACGGAACCCATTCCGCCTCAACAAAAGGCAGATCACATTTTTATTTATCATCCCAGCCGTCCCACGACTCACATTTGTAGAGGAAGCCGCTCGCAAGCTGCATTTTTAGAATTATTAATTTGGTCTGTGTTCTTATATTGTGTTAAATTGGGCGATTTTGTGCCAATCTCATAAATAAAACATGGTAGGCCTTCTTCTGCATCGGTTTTGCGGCAGCTCTGGCATGTTTAAATACTTTATTACGTTCTGACTCTGTTTAACTTTAAAAGGAATTGTTCTGGGCCTTTCAATGGTAGCTTTTAAGCGTCTGTTGTTTGGCGCCTTTTAATTTTATTACGAAGTCACCTTTTTGGTTTTCAATATCATTGCCCCGAAAATATTTTCGAAATCCGTTTCACATTTACAACGTTTAGAATATAATGATCCTTTTGTCTTTACTTCACCAAAAACTAATCCATTTCATTGTTGCAGGTTGAGGTTGTGATTTTGGACAAAAATGACAGCCCACCGGTGTTCAAGAACATTCCACCAGCATACTTCGCTTCCGAAGACTTGTCTCCAGGACAGCCTGTGGCCACCATAGTCGCAGAAGACCCTGACACCATTGGCAGCATCACATACAGCATCCAGTCTGAAGAACCACCACCATTTATATTAGATCAACATTCAGGAGTATTGACTCTTAAAGACCCGTTAGATAGGGAAACGGTATCAGAATACCACGTGGTTGTAAGAGCTGATGATGGAATGCAGTTTACTGATGTCACTGTGGTGGTGCAGGTTAGTAAATTTTATAACCTTGGCAAGTTCTGTGAGGCTCTATTGAACCCTGTCACAGCCAGCCATCTGTCCTTATCAAGATTTTTTTAGACACACATATACACATATTCTCATGCCTGCATTCCCAAGAGTGTTAAAAAAATCCAGTGCCACGTTTAGCAATATCAGGGTAACCAGAAGTTAAACGTGACATTGCAGTGACAGGTTGCTAGCCCATCGCCCAATACTCTAACCAAAGTCGACTCTTACGACACCCACGGGAAGAAAGGGGTAGGTGCTGTTCTAACCCGGCACCACACGGGATTTTTTAGACAACAGCTAACAGCAACAGGGTTCTTGCGAGTGTCAAGTTATAATTAAGTTAACTATTAAAGGTTAAACTATAACGATCGTAGACTCCATAACATGATGTGTTCGATCCTGATGTTTAAATGAGTTTAAAAGAAAGTTTTGCGATATTTATCTTGTTTTGAACAAGTCGAGTACCTAATGACAAAATTAACATGAAACAAAGTTTGCTTTGAGGGTTTTATTTCACAGGTTCTCTAGCTTTCTAAAATCATACATAAGATGATACGCGTAGATAATTTTTATCTTATAGGTACTTTATGTAGCTTGTTGTTGCACTAAAACTTCTACAGATTCCTGTGTTTGTAATTTTTTTTAATCTAATAAAAAACACAATAATTAAAAACTTCAGTTATGTGACAAACGATAAAACCATAAGTTTTCTCCTTGTCTACATTTTGATTCGTATTTGATGCAAAACGCATACCTGTAGGTACAAAACGCACATTTTAATTTGCAGGTGACTGACTCCAACGACAACCCGCCAGTGTTCAAGGAAAGCGCGTATTCCTTCGACATCCCTGAGAACGCAGCCCGTGGGTCAATAGTGGGCACAGTGGGGGCCATCGACCTGGACGCGGGACCCAATGCTCAGCTGACGTACACACTCATCTCAGACTGGGCCAACGATGTGTTCTCTTTGAACCCACAAACTGGTGTCTTCACGTTAACCGCCAGGCTTGACTATGAAGAGGTAAGTGATTAGAATTGAAGGACACATCGGCCAATGGTAAAGATGTACATAGATCAGGTCAGCGATGTTCTGAAGAAAGGCTAAATTTGCAGTACCCGAAACCGTCGACCAATGAGGCGAGGGACGAATTAAATGTAGCGATAGAATTTGATAGAATCGAAACGAATGGCATTTTGTTCTCCCTGCCTACTCTGCGGGGAATCACTCGTAATTTGTGATGAAGGAGACATAATATAACACGAAAGAAATTTGTTTTGCATAGGAAACAGAAACGGTAGCATTATTACTAAAAAAACAATGAATGTGGTAAAACCTAAAACTGCTCCTATAACAGAAAGCGACTATCACTAATCACTAATAAACGAACAATTTCGTGCCGGCACTTAGCTCATTCAACACCTGCCTCGGAACCGTCCTGATTGATAACATAGTAGAGAATTAAACGTACTTTACACGATAGGAGAAACCTTTCCAATTGTACACCACTCGCATTGCCAATACGATTATACCAGGGATACATAGTTCAATGGTAGTGGAGCCCTGTGATTGGCTTGTCCTACTAAAACACAACAAGTTCTTTGCGGAAATACCGGATTGATTCATTTCCCGATGCGGACGGTTGATTACTTCAATACCGTGATGATAGTGGAACATTGTATTTGATTAGCGGGTGTACACGATTACAGTTTATTGTAGCTAAGTTGATATTTTTGTACCTTTTGGTACACTTAAGGCTGCGTCTAACAGGCACGGGGCGTTCATGGGGCGTCCACTTGGAGCGTTTTTAGAGGAGCGCTAGCGCGTCACGCGATCAGCGAATGCCTCGCCTTCACCGCGCCGCGATCGCCGCGTGCGCGTCACGCCATCGAAACGCTAACACCGCTTAGTGGGAACGCGTTGAACATGATGATAACGGTCCGCGATGGACCCGCGCGTGTTTTTAGCGTAGCGGGAGAACGGTGCCAAGGGACACGCGTACGCCCCGCGCCTGTGTGATGGAGGCATTATTAGAAATACATTCAAAAATATTGACAAAAGTTCACTTGATTGCAAAAATTAAAAACAAGTAAGATGGAAATAACTTGAAAACAAAAAGAAAGTCGCTAAACATTTTTAAATATGTAAATCATTTTAAATGAATTCCTGAAAAACACAATGTACACAATGAGTATGTAGGAACAATGTTATAGAGAGTAGGATGATGTCGTAGAAGAGTTGCTCTCAAAACGGCATTACACATTGATGTACCTCGTTTGAACCTAAAATTATTTATGCTAGATGTGACTGCAAATCGTGAGGTGACCATGGTTTCTTAATGCTACGTTTCATGTCCTCCGTGTTTGTATGTGTGTTATGTATGTAACACATAAACAGTAAACCGTGGAAATAAAGGCCCTCATTATCAACGCGACAAATAAATGTAAAGCGATTAAAATCCCCGCTCAGCACCGAACAATTGAGCGGTCCGTGTTTATTGACAATTAACAACGTAATATCAGTGATTAAAGCAAGCGTAAACCGCTCAACGTCGTCGTAAAAACAGACGAAATGTTCAATTAAACACATATCATAATAAATTAAGTGATTACCATGCAAAATATTCGCACTCGGACGAAACACTTGGTACAACCTTGGCATTTTGTAGTTCAGTGTTTCTTTTAAATCTTAAAGTACGTGAGCGCTCGCCCTTCTATGCGCGGGACTGATTGATTTCGCTTCAAGTTTCGATTATTTGTAGCCAATAAATAACCGTATCGCATGTCCGTCTGCTGTTTATTTCACTCCGCTACTGGTATTGTATGTAATTAAAGACACCTTTACCTCAGAGGTACTAGCAATTAACAATGATCCGCGGGTAAAAATAAGCTGTCATCGTGTTGACGTTGCACGTTGATTTGTTGAGGTAACTTAAAATTACAATGTTTTTTTGTTTCCTGGAAAATTTGTATTATTTCTACCAACTCAGAATTACTTTCATTGTAATAAACAAAAAACGTGTCTCAAAAATTCTAGTAGGAACGATCAAAATGTATTTAGTACCTACACCACAGCAACTAGTTCGTTCAAACAAATCATAACATTCGACTTTCTGAGTCAGTCATTTTATGTCCACAGGAAAGACTACCTCTATTACAGGGTGTCTCTCCTAACATAAAATAATTAAGAAAGCTCAAGGTAAGCAAAACCGGTAAACATACATACATACATACACTCACGCCTATGTTCCCAAAAGGGGTAGGCAGAACACACGAAACTTGACATAGACAAAACCATGATTAGACTATATCACGCTTAGTTGCCACTTCTAGCATAGTTTTAGATTTGCAAAGATGGAAGAGGTAGAATAGTGACAGGTTGCTAGCCTATCGCCTAAAGCATACCAAAACCTATTTCCTTAGTCGCCTCTTACGAGATCCATGGACGAAATGGAGAGGTGCTATTCTATCCCGACACCCCACGGCTTAATTACGGGTTGACTCAAGTCGCAGATAACGTCACAATAAACGTTATAGCAAAAATATGAGGCAAGGTGAGCAAAAGCGGTAAACATAAGTGGGCACAATAAACTCCCCGCTTTAGGGTAACGTAAAACACTTAAGTACAGTCACCCCTGATTGATAAATAGCCCGGAAAATCGTGAACGACCAAGGTGATAAGTATACGTCGTCCGAGCTCTACCGCCACGCTTTACAATCGTTAGAGCTCTTCAACACGGCAATCTCCCAGGCATTGTTTGACCATGGCAACATTACGTTTTCATACAGTCCTCGGCATCCAACTTGGCCAAAATTGACGTCGTTTGTTGTCGTGTGTCGTCGTTGAATCGTTTTTCAGGTCGCGATTGTTTCGCACGATGATTGGTTGCGTTTACCGCGCGATTGATTTGTTGTTTTACGTTTGCCTCCCGTACCGCGTTACGGACCTGTATAGTCGCGAACCGGGATTGTTGAGCCACATGCCACTGTTCGCAGTTTAGAATTGTAATCAATGACCGATGTGACCGACTAGATGTTAGCTATTGGATTAGTATTACACGACCAAGTTACAAACGTAGGTACACGTCTTGTAGCCACTCCTGGCTTTTCTTAGATGTTAAGTTATGAGGTACAATTGTGACAGGTTGCTAGCCTGTCGCCGACAAATACAGGGTGTTTCAAAGTTGTGGGCCATGAAGGGGAAGTACCTTATGTGATTTTTTTGACATTTAAGTCGGTTCGATTCCCAGACGAAGTAAATAATTTTTAGAAAATCTATGAATACAGAATTACTAATTTTTAAAAATAAGATAAAGTTTCTTTTGAGCAAAATACCCTATGTACGATATTTAAGGTACTTCCCCTTCATGGCCCATAACTTTGAGACATCCTGTATACTTTAATTTAACAATACAGGGTGTAGGCACTAATGGGCGAATTCAGTAAGTAGTTTCGATTAATATCATGATACAGATACGTAAAGAACTAAACATTTATTACACGTCCGGACAACAGTTACTTTGAATAGTAGAAAACTTTGGAAAATAAGGGACGTTCTGATTTTTATGTAGTAGATTTGACGTAGACATGTTAGAATAAATCCTATTCATTTCTTCCATGGATGTCGTAAGAGGCGACTAAGGAACTAGGTTTATGTATGCACTAGCTGTGCCCGCGACTCCGTCCGCGTGGAATAGTGACTAATTTTTCCCGTTTTTTCCACATTTTCCATTGTTTCCTTGCTACTATAAGTCGCAGCGTGATGTTATATAGCCTTAAGCCTTCCTAGACAAATGTTCTATCCAACACATAAATAATTTTTCAATTTGGACCAGTAGTTCCTGAGATTAGCGCGTTCAAACAAACAAACAAACTAACTCTTCAGCTTTATAATATTAAGTATAGATTAGGCGGCAGGCTCACAACCTGTCCCTAATATGCCTCATTCGTCTGTTTTCTAACCTAAAATTTAAAATTGTTTTCCAAACAGGATCCACTAATTGTAAGTAACATTGACATTGAAGTGACACAGTGCCACAGGTTTATGACACCTTACGCCATTTTATAAAGAAGTGACATGTAGGTTGTTTCCTCTTTGCAAAACTAAGTCCATGGACTTGAAGTGGCTACGGAACATGGGATAGAATAATCATCGTTTTGTCTATGCGGCGTTTTGCATGCTTTGCCAACCTATATGAGAACACCGGCGTAATTGTATGTATAAATCTGCTTCACTTTCTGCCAAAAAATAACCCAGAAGCCATATCTGGCAAACACGGAACCAAATCTTATTTAATGTTTTTACCGAAAGTAAATCGGCCATTATGCATTTATTTTTAATGACATTAAACAAAACGAGTCACTAATAGACGCTTAACTCTCGTGAAGTTTATTTTTAAAGTACTCATGTCCGATTTAGTGGGTCCGCTCGAGGCCATACATTGCGGTTGAAAGAATTATCTTAACATAGATCTAGAGGGTATTGACCGGGCAAGTTGTTCTACTGTGCTATTGGACGTGTAAAACTAGCCCCGATATTAAACAAAAGGCTGTCGCATCTATTGTTGATAGAAATGTCTTCTAACATTCGAAATTTGAATGGATTTTATTTTCGCAACTATGGATTTCTGTAGGAAAATATGCAATGTATGAAAAAAAAAAATGAATATTTATACATTTGTCTGCATATAGAAAGTAATGTTTAAAACGATTAAGTATAAATGAATAAAAATGTCTAATAAAGAGTTTGTCAATTAAAAAAAATACTTTGTCTAAAATACACTAGGACTAATATTATTCTAGTGTACAAATTATACATCGTCACTTTTTCTTATAGTCCATGGTCGTAACATCTTTAACTTCCGTCTTAAGTACACAAATGGTCGTTAATGCTTTGTCAAAATTATACTGATGCGAAATTATCCGAGTGGACATTTTTATACTCCTTTCAGTTCATCGGATAAATCCTTTATTTACGCTAACTTGGAGCTTGGCTGCAGGATGTACTTAAGAGAGACTAAGATATTCAGGCTTCGCCTCTTCAAGCATTAGTGTAAAGGCCAAAGCAAACCAGTTCCTCGTAGATACCCACTTTAACCGCGCAATTACTTTTTTAAAACCTACCTAGAGCTATTTACTTGAATGCCTTTTGGGTATAAAATACTGCACGTCACTATGGGCCGGCGAACGCGCGTTTCCGAAACGAAGGACGGCAATGCCTCCGAGCGCGTATTAATTCAGTGCATGCGCAAAAAGGGCATAAAATCGAGCGTCAGTTTGATTTTTATATCGATATACATAGGGATCAAATTAACTCAAACAATAGCCACCACACTTCGCAGGACTCGTGTATACCTAGCGCTCCCGGGATAACGTATATTGGAACGACATTATTTCATATTCCGTTTTATATTGATATTTACATTTTTGCATTAATTTAATGCTGATTACTTTCGTTCCACTGATGATTAAAGCCGATGTCTCGCCAGCAGCTATGCTGTAAATTGTTTATATCCCGCTTTACTGTTCAAAGTTCCGGTAATAACTGGTGTTCTAATTATTTCAGTTTAATTGTTTTAATTTACAAAAGTTTACCCGTTTAAGTCACAACTAAAAATAACGAACGCAAGTCTTGAAGTCTATCTTGCAATAAGAGGCAAAGCAATGGAAGCAAAAAGTTGATTCTAGAATATTTTAATAGTTACTATTGGGACACTAAAAAACTGGTTCCATTGTTTGTAAAATTTATCTCCACGTTTCGTCAGGCGGCCTCCGAGCGCTGCCGGCGCGGGTCGGCGGCGCGCCGCGGCCGTCGCCAGGCTCATCAAGTCGGCCAGGCCTGCTAATTAATAAAAACAATTCGGAGTACACTCGTTCTGTCGACCGCCCGCCAATTCCGCGTACCCCGCTAGAGCTGCTAATTTCATCCCGGTACAGTTTTTTCCCGTCGCGCATCATATTCGGCATTTGGCCGCTCGATCCGCCATCGAAATTAAGGCCCGAACAATGTCTGACAAAGCAGCCGTCCGCAAAACATTCGCGAGCCGGATTCCACAAGCACGGACCGTTTTTTAAACCGCCAACTCGGTTCGCGATCCGCGAATGAGGCAGCTTGTCATAGCTGGGACGTTTCGGTGTCCTATTATAATGAAAAATCTGAATGCCGGCGACGTTCGTAAAATCTTACAGCCAGGCTTTATTACCTGAGAGCTTGGCTGGTTATACAAATTGCGTTTTTAAATACTGTTACTTATTTGGTAAAACGTGGTAGCGACATTGTAGGTATTTATGTCAGTCGGTGCTGCCAGTGCGATATCGGCACATTTGGTTGTTTCCGGAGAGTCAAGTTATGGTTATGAATTATGAATCGATGGACGATTTATTTTTAACGGATCTTGTTTTTAATCGATGGTTCAAATAAAGCGTACCCTAGTAAACATTAACTGATAATGTCCATACCAGTTAAGCGTTCCTGCGAAATGTGAGGTTCACTAGATGGTATTCTATAAGCGGGGTCTGAATTTCATAGTAAAGGTATGACGGTGAGACCCTGCCTGTTAGAGCACCATCTCCTACAGCTTATACGCTAGTTAGTAAAGAATTTGTCAGTCTTTAAAATAATTTTGGAATCAAAACCTGAAAACGTAGTTTTCTTTATTGCACTTTGAACTGGCCGTAAATCATTGATTAGGACACAAATAAAATAAGGGTATAAATGATACAAACCTAGCTCTCTAAGGATTATACAGTATACTAGTATAGAAAATCGCTCTATTCATTTAGCCTAATGAAGTATGTATAAACAAAATACTACGAAAATAGAAATTATCAAATATTTTTCTTGGTATTCCAGACGCAACACTACATCCTAGTGGCTCAAGCACAGGACAGCGGGCGGCCGTCACTCTCAGGCACCGTCACAGTCTACATCAACGTAGTGGATCTCAACGACAACGCCCCCGTCTTCGATCCCATGAGCTTCTCCAACGAGGTTCCAGAAGACATTGCAGTTGGATCCAGCATTGTCACCATTAGCGCCACTGATTTGGACTCAGGTAATATTCAACAAACAATTGGCTTTCAACAGGATTTTTTTGTTTCTGAGTCTTCAACAGCTTAGCTAGAAGACAAAACATTACAGTTTGATCTACTTTTCATTGCTCATTGTATATTTTTTACAATTTCACGCCGCTCATTACCGGACCTTTCAGAGTGAGTGTAACAAAATTGTCTTAACCCTCAACGCTGTGGATCTTTAAACCATTTTCATCAAGTAACTCTTTATCTAATCCTTTCAGGTTTAAACGGCAAGCTGACCTACAACATAACTTCTGGTGATGAGGCTCAGGACTTCGTTATATCTGCCAACGGGACCATCTTTACTGCTAACAATCTGGACCGTGAAACGGTTCCCGTTTATAATTTGATCGTTACCGCCAGAGACTCAGCGTTACCCCCCGAGCCCCAGCTGTCGTCTACAGTCCAGGTATACTTCACTACTTAGTTTATCAGTAGCATTTCACAATTATTATGTCTTCAAAGCCTAACTCTTTTATTTAAAGTATCTAGACTTAGTTCTCGTTATTGTCTACTTCGGCCAAAAGTTACCAGAAGTTATAGAGAATTTTCTTTATTATACAGGTCAAGTTTCACTGGCATACATTTGCAAAGATAAAAGTGAACTGAAATTAAAGTTCGACAGAGATTTGCAAAACCGCAATGTTCACACAAAACACGAGTATGGTAAATGGTTACCACAGTCAATCATTTCTTAAATCACACTAGTTAACGGTGTTAAAAAGGCGACCATCATTAAAACTACTTCAACTCTCACGGGCCATGTTTGCTTAGTCAAGTTCACCTTTGATGTGAACATTTCAGTTTACACTTGATCATTCGGCCTGCTCAAATGCAACGGCTGCTTTATTTGCTTTAACAAGCGCGTGTCATTTTTAGTGACGCTCCACTAACTAGGTATCACCTCTCCGAAATACTGTACCGAACTTAACAAGGGCTTTGTGGTTTTTGGGAATACAGCGATTTCTCGAGAAAATCATGTGAAATTTATATGTGTTTTTCTATGTGTTGTTATTATTGTAAATGTCGCTCAACCATTTGTCAATATAATTACGTTTTCAAAATCAAAATCTTTTCAATCGTCTGTTAGATATCTATTGCCATATTTTTTGTTGTTGTTGATATTAACGACACTTCTTTGTAATTTACAGGTCACGATACAATTAAAGGACGTCAACGACATGGCACCTGAATTTATATCACCAAATGTAACGACTGTTTCTGAAAACATACCACTCAACACAGTTGTGATGACTGTCAAAGCAGTAGACAAAGATGAAGGAAGAAACGGCTACGTGGAGTATTTCATGGCTTCCGATCAGGATGTCAACGGATACTTTTCTCTTGGAAATGTTGATGGAATCCTTAGAGCAACAGGCAAACTTGATAGAGAGTTAAAATCGAGTTATACCTTGTCAATAACAGCAAAAGACCGGGGTGATCCACCAAAGTTATCGAAAACTCAAATTGAGATTAAGATCTTAGATGAGAATGATAACAGCCCGGTGTTTGATCCAAAACAGTACAGCGCTGCTGTTCCGGAAAATGCTAGTATTGGGGCTAGCGTATTACAAGTAAGCACAATTCCATCTTCCCTACTTTAACAAACTCAACATTCTTAAGTTAGAGGAACTAGCTATGAAGTTTAATTTTTTTTTACTAAGGGATTTTGAAGCTTTTTGCGTTATTAAACCAAGTATTCTATTTAGAGCATGATTAAATTTTGTGAGGGGTTTCTAAGTTTTCTTTATATTTCTGTTTTCAGGTATCAGCCACTGATATAGATGAAGATGCTAATGGCAGAGTTCGGTATTCTATAGCTTCTGGAGATGACAACCGAGACTTCAGTATAAGCGAGGATACAGGCATTGTCAGAGTTGCCAAAAACCTAAACTTTGAGAGAAAAGCTCGCTACGTTTTAACTATCAGAGCCGAAGACTGCGCGGAAGTGGACGTCAGATTCGATACAGCTGAGTTATCAATCGCTATCCAAGATATAAACGATAATCCACCCACCTTCTTAGATTCACCGTACTTAGCATACGTAATGGAAAACGTAATACCCCCTAATGGGGGGTATGTAATAACCATTCATGCTTATGATGCCGACTCTCCGCCGTTCAATAACCAAGTGCGTTATTTCATAAAGGAAGGCGATGCGGATCTATTCAAAATAAACGCATCTTCCGGACAGATATCTTTGCTAAGGACTTTAGACCGAGAAGTTCAAGATGAATATACTCTAGCCCTCGTTGCTATGGATACAGGTAAATTATTATGATTACGATTTTTATGTGCTTGAAATTTTTAGATCGATGTTTTGCTAACTGTCATTTTTTTTACTTTTCAGGATCACCCCCACTGACTGGATCTGGTACTGTTAAAATCGTTGTCCAAGATGTTAACGATAATAGTCCGATTTTTGAGAGGCAAAGTTATAAAACCACTGTCAAGGAAAACTTACCTCCAGGGACGACTATCCTTAGCCCCAAAGCAACAGATAAGGACATAGGAAATAACGCAAAAATACGGTACAGCCTTCTTGGGGACAAATCAGAAAGATTTGTGATCAATTCTGCAACTGGTGTTATAGCAACTAATGCCACTTTGGATAGAGAAGAATGGGATGTTTATTACTTGATTATCATGGCACAAGACTCGTCTACCACTGATCCTCGAACAGCTACTGCAAATCTAACAATAATAATAGAAGATGAAAACGACAATACTCCAACGTTTGCCCAACCCATTTATGAGACCTATATTTCTGATCGCACTGTCGCAGGGGACTTTATTTTTGGAGTGAAAGCTACTGATAATGATATTGGTTTGAACAAAAAGATAGTATACGATCTCAAGGGTGAACATCGAAATTTATTTACGATCAACAAAGAAACCGGTGTCATAAAAGCAGAGGAAAATCTAAGAAAATATCGAAGTAAAAGTTCTACGTTCAATCTAGTGATAGTAGCCACGGACTCTGGGGTTGTCCCAAGACGAAGCGTAGCTGAACTAATACTGATCCCAAAATCAGTTACGAACTTCCCGAAATTTACTGTTACCAATAAATTAACATTTACATTTTCTGAAGATACCCCAGAAGGTGTTTTGGTGACTAGATTATCAGCAACTTCACCAAAACATGGACCAACAGGCTTGTTACAGTTTGCCATTGCTGGAGGAAACGTAGGAGATGCATTGAGAGTAGAGCCAATGAGTGGAGAAGTTTTTGTGACTGGAAGAGGTCTTGACTACGAGACTATGCCTCTGTATGAAGTTTGGTTCGAAGTCAGAGATTCAGATAATCCACCTCTAAAATCATTTATCGAAATAGAAATAAAAGTAACTGACGCTAACGATAATGCACCCGTAATTGAACAAGTACTCTATAACGCAACTGTAATGGAAGAAGAGTCTCCACCACAAATAGTGATTAAAGTCGAAGCCCATGACGATGATTCAAATGAAAATGGACAAATTAGTTACAGGCTTGTTAATGATTACGAAGAAACATTTGAAATCGATACCGAGAGTGGTGAAATATATACAAATATGGCTTTGGATAGAGAATCTATTCCATTCTATGAAATTTTGGTGGAGGCATACGATCATGGAACTCCGCAATTAGTTGGAAGCTCAACAGTCATTGTTACAGTTTTGGATAAAAATGATAATCCACCTAGATTTACAAGGCTTTTTAGCGTTAATGTTACCGAAAACGCAGAAATTGACTCCTTTGTTATCAGAGTTACTAGTTCTGATTTAGATTCTGGTCCAAACGCAAATGCAACCTACAGTTTCGTTGAGAATCCTGGAAATAAATTTGTCATAGATCCGACAAGCGGTAATGTAACTGTTGTTGGATCTTTAGATAGAGAACTACAGGACGAATACATTTTGAAAGTAGCAGCAATTGATGGAGCTTGGAGATCAGAAACACCCTTAACAATTACAATTCAAGACCAAAACGACAATGCGCCGGAATTTGAACACTCATACTATAGTTTTAACTTCCCTGAACTGCAAAAGAAGAACAGTTTTGTAGGACAAGTAATTGCCACAGATAGGGATAAACAAGGACCTAACTCTATTATATCGTACGCATTACAACAACCTTCAGATATATTTACCATAGATCCTGCAACAGGCGAAATCCTGAGTAAATACATATTGAAGTACAAACGAACATCTGTTAACTCGTCACCTGAAAATACATACTCTGTTGTTGTAGTAGCTACAGATAATGGTAAACCTCCAATGTCATCAGAATGTCTTGTTACTATCAATGTTGTAGACGCTAATAACAATCCACCTAAATTCCTGGAACATGAAAAACTAGTGCCCGTTCCTTATGATGCCATTTTAGGAGAAAAAATAATCAAGTTAACAGCAGAAGATAATTTAGACTTTGGTATTAATGCTCTAGTTGAATATCGAGTATCTGGAGGTAACGGGTCTACATTCTTTACAATAGATGATAAAGATGGCTGGATTATTGTTAAAAAACAATTTCATAATCTGGGTCAATATTACGAGCTGAAAATCAAGGCAGTAGACCGCGGAGTTCCACCTCAAATGGATGAAACCTACGTCACTTTTGTTGTGACAAGTGAAAATATGTTTGCTCCAAAATTCACAGCATTGAGCTATCAGGTGATTGTGCCAGAGAATGAGCCAACGGGATCATCTATTTTGACTGTGAGAGCTAGTGACGATGATGAAGGACCGAACGGTATTGTAAGATACGCTATTTCATCGGGCAATATAGGAAAAGATTTTGAAGTTGATGCGGTATCAGGTATAATTCGCATCCTGAGACCACTTGACTTTGATACCATTCAAGAATATCGGTTGAACATTACTGCCAGTGATCTCGGTTTCAAGCCAAAAGAAACAACAGCTACCTTAACAATAATTTTGACAGATATAAACGATAATGCTCCTGAATTCAACCAATCTCTTTATACTGCTTACTTGCCTGAAAATGCACCAATTAACAGTTTAATCTACAAAGTGAAGGCAATTGATATTGATTCACCAAAAAATGCTATCATAAGATATTCAATTGCAAACGCTGATATGAAATCCTTGTTCCGTATTGACGCTAAGACCGGCGAAATATTCTCAAAGGAAATATTTGATTATGAAGAAAAGTCAAACTATAAACTAAAAATTACAGCTGCAAATCCGGATTCAATAATGAAGTCTATGACTGAAGTAATTGTACAAATAACAGGTGTAAACGAATTCTATCCCAAATTTATACAACCTGTCTTCCATTTTGACGTATCAGAATCAGCGGAAGTGGGCACGAATGTAGGAGTTATTCAGGCAACAGATCAAGACAGCGGCGACGATGGTATCATTTATTATTTATTCGTTGGTTCCAGCAACGATAAGGGCTTCAACATCAATTCACAAACAGGAGTAATAAGAGTAGCTCGTTACTTAGATCGAGAAACTCAAAATAGAGTCGTATTGACAGTTTTAGCAAAAAATTCAGGTGGCATCCGTGGAAATGATACTGACGAAGCACAGGTCATTATTTCAATACAAGATGGTAACGATCCACCTGAATTTTTACGCCATGAATACGAAGCAGTTATTTCTGAAGGCGCAAACATAGGCCATCAAGTTGTACAAGTACAAGCAGTTGACAAAGACGTGCGTCCTCAAAACAACCAATTCAGCTTTTCTATTATTGGAGGAAATGTTGACCAAAATTTCAAAATTGATCCACTGTCAGGTGAAATAGAAGTAGCAAGACAGTTAGATAGAGAAGTAACACCAACATACGCCCTGATTGTAGGAGCTATTGATACCGGCGTGCCCCCTCAAACTGGCACAGCAACTGTTAAAATCACTCTAACCGACATAAATGATAATGGACCGGTCTTTGATGTTGCTAATTTCAATGGCGCTGTTTATGAAAATGAACCCCCAAATACGAGCATAACTACACTAAGTGCCAAAGATCCTGATTTACCACCCAACGGTGCACCATTTTCATATTCTATAATTGGAGGAAAACATCAAAGTTACGTCAAAGTACATAAACACACAGGAGTGCTTTTAACTACGAAGAAGATTGACAGAGAATTGACGCCTTATTTAGAAATAATAATACAAATAGAAGACAGTGGTACACCGGTCATGAAATCAAACTACACCATACCTATTAAAGTTCTTGATCGAAATGATAATCCTCCAACCTCGAGATCGGTACACGTTCTTGTCTACGCTTTCAATAATAAAGTACCAACGGGAAGAATTGCTGACGTGAAACCCAATGACCTAGATATTGTTGGAGACTACAAATGTAAAGTCGTCAAAGATTCAACATCGGATAGTACACTATCGCTTTTATACATAAAGAAAGGATGCGATTTACACACGAATGCTGTACGACCTGGGCAAGGATACTCCTTCTCAGTATCAGGAAACGATGGAATACACGGAGATGTCATCTCATCCGTGAGTATAGAATACTTTTCTTTTGATAACAGCACAGTAGAACAGTCCGTCACGCTAAAGATTGTGAATATGACAGCGTCACATTTTCTAGCCCATTACTACAGAAGCTTGCTCGAAACTCTCAAAGTTGGCTTAAAGCACAGAGAAAGTATATATTTATACAGCATAAATGAGGATGACGGAAACTTGTACCTGACAATAGCAACAAAAGGGCAAAATTCAGTTTGGAAAAGGGAACTTACCGAAAGGCATTTAAAAACTAAAGAGCAAGACATGATGAAATTGTTGAAGAGTCAATTAGTAGTTTCTTATTTACCATGCTCCTTTCATCGATGTGAAAATAATGGTCATTGCTCGGATTCAATTCAAGTTCTCGATCAGACAAAGATAACGGAGAGCGCAACGCTCATCCTTTCATCACCTTTAGTGCGACACGATTTCACCTGTCATTGCACAGATGGGTTCATGGGTAACAAATGCGAGAAACGGCAAGATCCTTGCTCACCGAACCCTTGTCAATTCGGAGGTCAGTGTCGCAAACAAGGCCATGACTTCACTTGCACCTGCCCTTCACGTCGCGAAGGCAAAACCTGTGAACTGGAAAGAGATGACCTGTGTAATAATAATCCATGCAAAAATGGTGGATCCTGCAAAGAAAGCGCAGATAGGAAAACTTTCTTCTGTCTGTGCCGACCAGGCTACCGTGGCAACCAATGCGAAGCCCTGGTGGATTCCTGTAGACCTAACCCGTGCCTTAATGGAGGAATATGCATCAGTCTTAAACCAGGGTATAAATGCAGTTGTACAAGCGGTCGTTACGGCGCACATTGTGAAAGCTCCACGTTTGGATTTAACGAGCTATCTTACATGCAATTCCCAGCTTTGGATGCCTCAACAAATGATATAACAATAATTTTTGCAACAACGAAATCGGATGCACTACTGCTTTATAACTACGGAGCGCAAACTGGTGGAAGATCTGACTTTATTGCTATTGAACTTGTTGGAGGGACACCAGTGTTTTCTTTCGGTGGAGCGAGAACATCTATAGCTTCAGTAGCCATCACTGATACAAGGAGGAACTTTGCTGATGGCGGATGGTACAAACTGACGGCTACAAGAAATGGCAGAGTTATTTCGCTTAGCGTCACGTCCTGCACTGATCATGGGGATATCTGCATGGAGTGCGAGCCCGGAGATAGTTCTTGTTACAATGATGAAACAGGTCAAGCTGGGTACGTATACCTTAATTATTTAACGTGTTTGCAAAATATCACTGCTAAATAAAAAATAATTGCTAGTAATGTAGACATAAAAAAAAAACATTTTTTTTACCATTTTGAAACAGTCCTTAGTTTTACCAAGAACCAGTCATGTCATTTTAATTATTTACATGCAAGTCTCACTGAAATATAATTTCCTTGTTTTCAGAACATTAAACTTCAACGGCGAGCTTCTCCTCGTGGGTGGTCTTCATAAAGCAGATCCGGTGTTGGAGCGCCCTGGCCAAATCCATACAGACGACTTTATTGGCTGCATTCACAGTATTACAATCAACGGCCGCTTACTAAACCTTACAAACCCTATCGAATCTCGAGGAGTTGAAGCTAACTGTGGAAGACAAGAGAAGGGAGCGTGTTACAAAAAAGACGTTTGTGGCAACGGTGAATGCCTGGATAGATGGAAATCTAGCTACTGCAAATGTGAAAACAATATTCTATCTCCAGATTGCAGCGCATCATTCCAGCCTATATCCGTTGGAGGAAATGGATTTGTTTACTATGCGATCTCAGAAAAACATCGAAGGATGCAATTACTGGAATCATTTTACGTCGATAAGGACTGGAGCAAACGAATCGGAAAAACATCTGAAAAATATGCAAATCCTGCTAAGAGATTATCATTTCTTTTCAGAACTTACCGAAAAGAGGGTATTCTATTTTACTCAGCTACTGACAAATATTATACATTGATAGAACTTCTGGGTGGAAAGATAAGCTACACTTCAAAACAAAATACCATAGTTAACATGACGCAGGTGGAACAAGTAGACGTTGCTGACGGCAGCTGGCATAGCGTTACGTTGCACTCGGTGGGCAGAAGCATTCGTCTCATGGTCGACAATGCCAACGTCGGAGAAGAGCTTGATGCTGCTGGTGTGCATGACTTCCTGGACCCTTATTTGACTGTTATAGCTTTTGGCGGAGTCAAAACCGAACATTTACCTGTGTCTAGTAACAACAATTTTGAGGGCTGTCTGGCAAATTTTACAATCAACAATGAAATGCAACCTTTTACCGGGAATGGAAGTATATTTAAAGAAATAGCTCGCACAGGAAAGATCTTAAACGGATGCCATAGTAACTTTGGTATTGGTTTAGCTCAGAGCCCAGACCCTCTCAGCATCGGAATCACACTCGTCATTGTATTTTTCATCATTCTCATTGTTGCAATTTTAGTGTCATTTGTAGTTTTTCGACTCAGGAAGCAAAAGAAAGAGAAAGGAACTATGCCAACAAGCAAAGGGATTATGCATTCAAAACAAAATGGTGGACCAGCCATGTTGAACGCGCCAAACTTAATAGCCGGAACCAATGACAGTTTGATGAATCGAAATCTTCACAGTAATGAGACCAGTCTAAACAGCTACATGTCAGAAAACGCCGACATAATGCGTAATGTGGGTCACATTGTAGGCCCTGAATTATTATCAAAGAAATACAAAGACCGTGAAATTATGAACATAGACCTTCCTAGACCACAGAGGCCAGATATCATAGAGCGAGAAGTAGTTGGTAAGAGTCCTGCTCTTAGAGAAGATCACCATCCCCCACCACCACCATCGACAAACAACTCACACCATACACACGACCATCCGAGTGGTATGGATTTAAATTCTGAAATACCTGAACATTATGACCTTGAAAATGCCAGTTCTATTGCACCTTCCGACATAGATATTGTTTATCACTACAAAGGTTTCCGAGAAGCCGCAGGCATTCGCAAATACAAAGCGACGCCTCCTCCAATTGCAGGCTACCATCATAAACACCAAGCTCCTCAACACAGACATTCGCCTCATCACGCCGGTTATCCACCAAGAGTTCTTCCACAACCCTCGCAGCCACCTTCTCAGCCCAGACAACACCAAACAACACCTTTAGCTAGACTGTCACCGAGCAGTGAACTTAGTCAACAACCGAGGATACTTACTCTCCATGATATATCAGGAAAACCACTCCAAAGCGCTTTATTGGCTACTACATCCAGCTCAGGTGGTGTGGGCAAAGACGCTTTGCACAGTAATAGTGAACGGAGTCTAAACAGCCCTGTGATGTCGCAACTTAGCGGTCAGAGCTCGTCTGCGGGACGAAAAACACCAAATGCTCCTCCACAAGTACCTCAAGTAGTTTCAGTTGGCTCTGGTGCTGTCGGGTTAACTGCAGAAGAAATTGAAAGAATGAACGCAAGACAGCGGACTTCTAGTCTGGTGTCAACATTGGATGCTGTTTCGAGCTCCAGTGAGGCCCCTCGAGGCGGCGGAGTGGGCCTCCACATGTCACACAGGCATCACTCGCCGCCTGTTGACAACAGGAGTTCCACGGGTTCTGACGATGAAAGTGGTAATGATAGCTTTACGTGTTCAGAAGTAGAGTACGATAACAATAGTATTAATGCCGATAAGCCAGAAGGCGTAAGAAGGCCAAACGTGAGTAGTGGAAATAGTTCAAAGAAACCTATCTTACCTCCGCCATATGAGAGCTTTGATTCCTCATTCCGCGGTTCTTTAAGTACTCTGGTGGCGTCGGATGATGATTTGGCGCCGCACGTGGGTTCAGCTCTGTACCGGCAGGCCAACGGTTCTCCCGCGCCGGCCACTCTGGGTTGGGACTACTTGCTTAACTGGGGTCCAAACTTTGAAAGTATGATTGGCGTCTTCAAGGATATCGCTGAACTTCCAGACTCCGTAAATGGCCGAATGTCTTCCTCTTTAAGACTTCCAAACGGCACACCAAAACCGTCGGAAGAATATGTATAATGTAAAAATTAAGCACAAAAGCAACATTGTAAATATTATCTTAATAGAAGTAATGTTAAGTTTTGTACAAATATTTGTTGCGATCTTGTATCAAGGTCTCTCTAGATTCAAGCCTCTTGCCATATCTTGTTGAATACATGTTGTGTAATAAACTTCATTTGACTTAGTAATGTATTGTAGGAGTAATATTGTGAGTGTATATATAGAATAAAAAATCACTCTGTATATAGGAAATGAAGTTAAGTTTCTTCTTATTTTTCAATAATTTTGATATGTCATCAGAAAATGTATTTTTTACTAAAATTTATATACAGAAATTAAATAAAATATGAGTGCAGGGATGACTGCCATTTTGTAATGTATAATTGGAGTCCAATTATGTATCTTTTATAATAAATGATTTTTTTTAATTGTATCAAGCCATATTTTAAGCGAACAAAGTGCCAAATGCCTTTTTGTTTACGATGACTGACTGATTTAAGTTAATGTGAACATTAAAAAATAACTCAATAAATGTCGTTTTATTTATAAACAGTAGAACCTATAGTAAAATTTATACACACATCATAATTAAATAAACGAACGTAGAAAACTTTTCCTATTAACCGAAAAGTTTCGGTTGTTCCGTTGAAAGTTCAACGACTTCAAATTCGAAAATTATTTTATTTGCTCACCCGATTTAGTGGAACATTAACGTACCTACTTCAATTGTATAAATGAGTAAGTATATATTAATAAGGACTTCATAAAGTACGTCAGTTACATTCAATCACTTTTAACTTAAAAGTTTTAAGGATTGGTTAAAGGAAATATTGATGTAGTTTAATCGGAAAATTCCAAAATGATCATTTGTTATATCAGATGGTTAATTTTATTATTATCATCATCATCCAGCCTATTTACGTCCCACTGCAGGGCACAGGCCTCCTCTCAGTATTAGAGGGCTTAGGTTATAGTTCCCACGCGGGCCCAGTGCGGATCGGGAACTTCACACACAACATTGAATTGCTTCGTCGCTGTGTGCAGGTTTCCTCACGATGTTTTCCTTCACCGAATAGCTCGTGGTAAATTTTAAATTTAATACCGCACTTATTATTGTGATTACTGATGATAAGTCACGAATTCACCCGAGCCCTTTATGTTGATGATGTTAGTTAAGTGTATCTTTCTGTTTTGTTTTACAGTGAGTATAATTACGTAAAAGCAATACTATTATAAAGAAACCAAAACGTAAATGGTTTCCTTGAGCACAGTTGCTGAAAAAATATAATTAAGGAGTTTGGAGTTTTTGACATGAACAGGTAAACAAAATCTGTGCCTCCTGTGAAAAGTGATACAACTCGACTTGTACTTACCCTTTTGTGTTTTATAGTTTAGAAATGATCAGAAAAAAATTACGAATTTTTTGGTCTAACTCACGTACTTCTAGGTGCTATAGTTTCAGAGATAATTTTGTGAAAAGTGATACAAGTAGCAGAATTTCTGCAAAAAAATCGTGCATATAGATACATATCAAGTCATACCCACTTTTTATAATCATTTTTCAGCCTATTTTTGTGTTATAATGTTTAAGTGCAGTTAAATTTATTTTCACTGTATTTTTTCGGTAATATTGATACATCTACAGTTATATCACTTTGGACCAACTTTTCTAAAATAAAAACAGGATTTAACTCAACATGTACCCACCAATTTAAGACCAATTTGATTTATACATTTTGTGATTAGTGATACATCTCGTCATGAATCATTTAGCACAAATTATTTTTGAAATGTTAAAGAATACAAATTGAATCATATCTAAAAGTCAAACTGTTCCCGTAAAATATTTACGCTATTACACAGTTGTGTAAAGTAATACAAGTACGAGCATAAAGAATGTGGTGGGAGTGCGCGGGGCGAGGTGATTCGGGATCAGGGATGCGTGGGATCGGCTCGGCTCACGGCTTCAGTGTCGCTGCGGCTATGACAAGGTGTGGTCACGTCCAAATTCACTGTAGATCGACGTGTAAGTTGAGAGTTGTATTATTTTGCACGAAATTTCATATATTTAAATTTTTCGCTTAAGTATTGAAATATATTGCTTGACACGAAATACTGTTTAGTAAACGTGTATTCACAGCCCCTGTAGCTCTTTCTTTCTGTATTTTGCATTTTACTTAAAGTATGTATCTACTTATTTGATCATAGGTGTCATCTATCGTTTCAGATACTGTGTCTGTGCTATGATTGGTTTGATTATCTGTCTATCTAAGATTTTTAACTTAATTAGCTACCAAAAAAAGCCAATTACTATCTTATTAGACAAATACTATCAACTATGTCATTATTTACGCTACTACTCTTAGGTAGGCTACTTATACTACTTCATTATCTACTCGTTATTACAAACTACTATTGAAATTTGATTTTTTGTTTAAGTAAGAAAAGTTTTATTGTAAGAACACAAAAAATTTAGATCATTTACTACGATAAAGTTGTTCCAAATCGCTGCCAATCGGCAGGGTATCAAGAAAACTGGCAGCATTGCTACACTGAATGATAATGCCAATCTTCTGGGCGAAAAACAAGTCACCCCTGCGGGATGAGGCCAGGATATCCACGCAGGTTACATTGCACACCAGGGGCTGGCCCAGCTTCCACGGCATAAGCGTCATGCCGTCGGGCATCTTTCTAACTTCACGTGCCAAACCAGTTTGTTCAAGGACCACCGGCACGCCGACATTCACGAGGACCCAGCGGATGATGTCATCCACTAGCGTTACGTGGGATGTGCCCTGCACTTTTCCGGCAGGATAAGCCGTGGTGACCGAAAGTGTTAACTTGCACACCACATTGGCAGCGATGAGACACAACACAAACAGTTCCCAAACCAAAGGAAGTGAAGTTTCTAACCGGAAAGTGGTATAACTATTTTCTTAAATAACTATAAATAAGTAATGAATTGGATCATGAACTTGAGGGAAAGACTCTAATAGAGATATTTTCCAGGCAGATGTTATGCCTGGAGACCGAAAACCACCGAGATAAAGATAGAAGTTGTATTTATGTAGTCAATCCTCAAAACTTCGTTTAATTCGGCTATTCGATGAATGTGGCACTGGGGCGCTACATCAGCCCGCTTCTTAGACTGAAGGTCGATGAGACATCGCAGTACCGTGGAAGATTGTAAGAGCCAGTTGTAAAACTTGAGCCACGTTAGCTAGCGTTGATGATTCGCCGTGATTGTCGAAGAGCAAGTTGCTCGGATCCGATGTGATTGGCGGAGTGCCTACTAAGAGCTACGTGAGGGCCGTGTAGTAGATTAGACACTATAGACACCAGGCATGGAATTTAGCAACATGCTAGTAGTGTACAGTGCCGTAGTCTGGCTTGCTGTTGAAACTACGTCGTTGTTATTATCTCGGTCAGAGAAGGTTGCGTTTAATGTCCAATGTCGAGAGTTACCGATGTAGTAAAGACTCTAATAGTGAGATCTCTCTCCAGGCAGATGTTATGTCAGGAGACGTAAGTCCTCAGAGAGAAAGTTGGAAGGTAATCTACTTAAATTCTCGTCCAAGTATTGTGAAACTTGAAATTTTTATAGGGGTGAAGCCAGCTTGTTTCTTATTCTATTTTATCGAAAAATTATGAGTATAAGATCTCTACTTACCTGTGTTAAGGATTATGATGAATATCTGCATAATATGTGCGTTAATTATCAATTTTAGAGGACTTTCATAAACATTGATTAATTTCCTAGAAACTTGTATTTATTTACACCGTAAATATGAATGTTAGCGAGGGGTACAACTTGATTTGTATCTTTTTGCACTTATTTTCATTGGGCTATTTTTTTGCAAACTGATACAAGTCAGGTAAATTTTACTTGGAACGAGGTACAAAGTCTCAAAATAGATTTGTCAGGGTTTTATGTTTTACTTTAGTTCAGGCAACATTGAGCTGGGAATATTTAATGCTGAGTTACAGCATTTTGCAAGTTCATGTATATCAGTTTACACCAAGAGATATTTTGAGCACTACAGGTGTGCATCAGGATATAACTGAACTTGTATCATCTGACACATAATATTTTATGGCATTAGACATTTCAATAGGTACAAGTCGAAGGTTTTTCGCGATTTTCTCCGAACGTATAATGTTTACAGAAAAACCGTAAATACACGTTTATGGAACGAATTTTTATCTATAAATCAAAGTACTTTACTATATAATAGACCCCTCGGTGCACGAATTAGATTTTTTTAAATCTTGTTTTTGCTCTCCTGTAAAATGACGATTTTAGACTTGTATCACTTTTCACAGGAGGCACAGAAATATGCTACAACTTATTGACACGGCAAGGTGGAAAGAGTTTGAAAAATATTAACTTATCTACTGAAAATATTACTTCAAATCGTTTTACTTCCAAAGGGATGAAAAGTTGTTTGTATTGTATGACTCCTTATTTCACATTAAACAATTACAAAAAACAAGATAGAGGATAGCAGCTTCATGTACAAAGGCAAATTTATCGCCGAGGGGATCTCTGCCAGTTAACATTGTATAATATACTCTCATGTAAGTTGTATGAGTTACACGAGAGTATTATTTATATCGTGTTTTTTGTATCCCTGCTGCGTTTCGGAATCTATATGTAAACTCACTCGAAACGGCCGTGATTCAAATATTCAAATGTTCATTCTCTTACTTAGGATACAAAATCGACACTCACGAACAACAAATTTTTGGTCATTTGTTTTGTCAAAATTTTGTCCAAATCCAAAAGTGATGTGAAAGCTACTGGAAAGCAAAAGATTGGTAAAAGGAAATTGTTTTGGTTGCGCTACGTAAGAGATTGAAAACTAGCATCGAGACTTTAAATCAGCTATTCCGGCTATTTAGCCCTGTAACTAGTTAATTTCCTTATCATGTTATTTCAATATAAGTAAACTATTGTATCTTAATATATTTAGATTTAGTTTAGTTCCTAAAATTTCAAAAAACATTAGCTACTAAGAGGAACTTGAAAAGGTAGAATAAAAAGATGAAGTTTGCAACAAAGCTAATAGCGACATCTACCGCTCGCCACGTGAAACAAAGTCGCACTGCATCTTTTCGACTTACTTATAATGGAAACTTGTTTCGCTATCTGCGATAAGGCTCACTGAACGCATAATTATAACCAAAAACACTCACAGAGAAGATAAAACGCTAATACGAGCTTGTTCTTTGCCTTAATTTGACAACATTTGCATAATTGGGAACAGAAATGCTGAGGATGGCATACAATCCTTAAAAAAATTTGTTTTTTTTATAACGACATCAAAATAAATATAATACAAACGTCATGTCTATATTTTCAAATGGGGTAAACAGAGCGCACCAAACGTACATACCTACATACATAATCCAGCCTATATACGTCCCACTGCTGGGCACAGGCCTCCTCTCAGTATGAGAGGGCTCGGGCTATAGTTCCCACGCGGGCCCAGTGCGGATTGGGAACTTCACACACAACATTGAATTACTTCGTTGCTGTGTGAAGGTTTTCCTCACGATGTTTTCCTTCACGGAATAGCTCGTGGTAAATATCAAATTGGATTCCGCACATAAATTCCGAAAAATTCAGAGGTGCGAGACCGGGGTTCGAACCCACGACCCTCGAACCGCCAGGCTACCACGGCTAAACGTTGCATAAGCAAAACCGTGACCATTTCAAATAACGGGTCCATTTTTGCGACAATTTTAGGTTTAGGTTAGCAAGGGATAATAGTGACAAGTTGCTAGCTTGTCGCTTAGAGCATTATGGCGACACTGCCAATGTGATCTATCAGAAAAGGGCGTGACGTTTTAGAGAGTGACACGTTTGTATGCGTTCTCCGACGAGCGGTAATCTTTAACGTCAAGGACGTTACTTTTCTCTGACTCTGGCTGTACAAGGTCCACATCAGTCACTATTTCACTAAATAGTCGGTTTTATAATGTTACATTAAAGTTGGTGTCCCGAGACGTTGTACCCTATAGTCTGTCGCTTTAGGACACTCCAGCAGAATGTCTGTCTGTGGCTCTTTCGTCTGCTTCGGTACAGGCTCTGCATAGGACGCTGTCTGTAACACTTGGCGAGAGTAAGTGATTGAAGGAAGGCATCACCGGTTAATGCTTCTTTTTTATGATAACTGTAACGGTAAATACGTGTATTCCATGGTATTACACAATGCATTAGACACTTTTAAACTGTAATGGGCGTGAATGAAACGTTGTAAAATACGCTATAAAAGGCCCTCATCTTTCTTGACTTTGTATTACTTTTTAATAGTCTGTAAAAGGTTCAACCACTACTGTTTTGCAGATAACCTTAACCTATCTTGTTAGTCGTTTCTTACGTCATCCACGAAGGGAATGATACAAAAGTGCATTCGCTTTTATCTTGCTTAGATATCAATAGGGATTCGTGTCTCTTGTACTATGTCATCAACATGTTTAAAAAATAGTTGCAGAAAGCCACGTGTTTATTAAATTAATGTATGTATTCCATTTTTGCTTTTTTGATTAAAAATTGTGTGTTATCAATTCCACCTCTTATCAGAGTTTCGCGATTTCTATTTTATTTACGCGTGTGTATAACATTGCAAGTTAGCTATTGATCTATACATAGATTATATTGAAGTATTCTGTTCATGAAACTGCATTTTATCGAATGCAACTACAGTAGTAGGCAGTGGGCAAATACTTGGCTATATCTCAAAATATTTTAGTAAAATTTTAGACCTTTTTAGGAGTGGAACGTAAAACGATAAGTTTATCATAAAAGTGTGTTTTCGCTTTGATAAATATTGCAGTTTAAGCAAAAGAATTCAGCATCTTATCTAATTGTGATCTAGTCTCGATTTTACCAGCTTAAACTTAGCATTTCAAGAAGCAACTCCGTGGCATTCGCTGTTCCGAAAACGTTTCAGATGCGGAGCACTGTAGAGTCGAAAAGGTAACTGAAAGCAACGGGGCGTGGCATACGTTTCAATATATATGTGACAGTTTACGTGAAAACTGGTTACAACGTAAGACAGTTACTATAATAATGGATTACTCTGTGTCTCTTGTCACGTATCTTTGTATTGGTAAGTGTAATTCAAATTAAGCACTTTCATACTACGTGGACGTTAAATTATTAAATCGAATGGTTAAAAACAGACACTTGTTCAACGCCAATTTTTATTTTAGAGGAATCGGATTCATGGGACGATTGTTCCTTCTCGTTAACATAATTTTCACAGAATACGATATACTTAGCTCATGAATTCGAAAAAAGCTATTATAAACGTTTTTATAAGATATCTGAACATTATGATTAGTGTGTTCATTATCTAAAAATGACTAAAGGTCGATTTAACCGAACGAGAATAAAATTTCGTAGTAAAGTAACTCGTAGTAAAGTGAACCGAGATATCGTATTCAATCGTTGACCGAGACCTTCTGAAAAGTACGATATTTGCTCACCTGTCACCAGTTGGCTTACAGTTCGGCCTGTCACTAGGCTTACAGTTCAGCGTGAATGTAGATTGCCGCTCCAGCCGAAGATTTCGCTTCTGTTAATTTATAAAAATCGTAAATGAGTCCGAAAAGTACCAAATTATGGTAGCCAGTAGGTACCATAAATTTTCACCAGCCTTACTCACTAGAGGCGGAGTATTACTATACGGGAGGAATATTACTTCCACAAGTGATTACTAGTGGAGATCATAATGCTCCATGAAAATTGTTTACATCGTTACAAGTTCATAATAATGGTACAGCACTGGCTAGATTTTGACAGCTGAATACTTTTACTAACTTCAAATACTTGTGCAGCGACACACATCACCCAAAAGTCATGTATCAGTTTTCGGCGTCATTGTTGTATGAGACTAGGATTCTTTATGTTATTCTCTTCGACGTATTGATGACAGTTACAAGCCCAGCGGAAGTTGTAACAGTTACGGCAACATAAATTCTTATCTGAAACGCCTTCCGAAGAACATAATTTTGACGTATACTACCAATTCAATTACCATCAACCTAAGCATTGAATCTTTGACTTACGAATGAATACCTAACACGATTTTGTTGTTAAGATCGTGGAAGACTAATATTTGCAAAGCTGTAAGTCGGCTCTAGTAAAGTCGATGATATTTTTTTTGGAACAGTATAATATCGTATAGTTCTCGACATCAAACTTTGCTAGATTTTTTGTAGTTAGGGTAAGTTCACACATCGCTATTACCTAGAAAAAGCTATGTGCGAACTTACAACACGTTACGACAAGTTAATTGCCGTAAACTAAAATAATAATGTAGTATTTAAGTAATTAGGTACCGTAAAACGCGAGAATGAGTCAAAACTGAAGCTTGAACCTTTTTTTGTTCCATCCATAGACTTTCTAAGTATCATACATACCTACCGTAGAACGTGTGAGGTCTGATGAGATGTCTCACCGTTTTTTTTTTTTTATGACTTGGAACTGCATAAAATCTTTAAAAAAACCTAAAGTAGCTAGCTACCTACAATTGGCGGGAAGGTTTATTGCATAAAATTTACAAAAAATAGTAACTTAGTACGTTTACGGTATGTATGATACTTAAAACATTACAGAAGTTTGTGGCTAAGAAAAACAATAATCGAAGTCATTTTTTATCATTTAATCTCTTAGCCCTCAGCTGCGTGCTAGCGCAACAAGGCTGCGTGACTCCACCACTGGAATGTCCCAACGAAAACGTAACGTTTTGGCTTTATACCAGGTAAAACATTGCAATTTTTGACCCACAATAAATCTTTATACAGTAACTGTCATTCCATTATGATGTAAACAATAAACATACAATATTTCGTGGTGGGTCAAAAATCAATTTTGGGTCAAAGAACACTAAGGTCACCGCTCACGAGAACTACCCGGCACACGCACCGCACCGTTTACCTATAATGTCTACTGACAGCGTTCTGCGGTATGTCAAAATTTTATTCTGTGTCAAAGATCACTCAGGTCACAGCTCATTAGAGCCACCCGGCACCCGCGCGGCACACGCACCGATCGCTTTCTTGTAATGCATATTGATAAAATTTTGCAGTAGGTCAAAAAACACCAAGGACACAGCTCACTAGAGCCACCTGGCTGGCACTCGCACGGCACACTGGCAACTTCCATATTGGAAGTTATTGTAGTGTATCTCCTACTTCATCATCAGCCTATATATACGTCCCACTGCAGGGCACAGGCCTCCTCTCAGTGTGAAATGGCTTGGGCTATAGTTCCCACGTGGGCCCAGTGCGGATTGGGAACTTCACACACAACGTTGAATTACTTCATCGCTGTGTGTAGGTTTCCTCACGATGTTTTCCTTCACTGAATAGCTCGTGATAAATATCCAATTCGATATCACACATAAATTCCGAAAAATTCAGAGGTGCGAAGCCCGGGGTTTGAACCCACGACCCTCTGCTTGAGAGGCCACAAGTCGAACCGCTGGGCTACCACGGCTTTTTCCTCCTATCCTTATATCTCCTACTTAATTTACATTAAATTTGTCATATCTGAGCGGTGGTCGTGACCACCACCACCATGTAAATGTTACATTCCCCGGCATCTAAGATGGCAAGGTTTACGCAGTGAGGGGACAGATCTCGCACCACTTTTTCCATGGTAAAGTAATGCTTGAACTTACCCCTACAACGTAAAACCTTTCCAAATCACTTGCCGGGGACTGTATCCATGGTAGTGGTAGTTTTATGCGTACAAAAACCTATGTGATAAAAAACCAGCATATACATTCGTCAGATTTGGACGCACCCTAAGGCGAAGGCTAAACGTACAATAAATATTGTTATCCATCAATATTATATACAAGGTTAAGTTATATTTTAGGCGGCAGGCTAGCAACCTGTCACTATTGTACGTGCCACCTTAAAACCAAAAAACATGTGCTAGAAGTGGCCACGAAGCGTGAAATAGTCATCGTTTGGTCAATGTTGCGTTTTGTGTGCTCTCCCTACCCCATTTGGGAATGCAGGCGTGATTGTATGTATCAATATTTATCTCATATTGTGATATACCTATATTGTTCGTCTAGTCTGCTATATTGATGGTCAATACTCTGAATCCATGAACAGATTGTGATCCATCAGTGTATTCGCCAATTGAAGGATATTGTTATCCATCAATATAATTATTGTACGTCTAGCCTTTGCCTTATAAAATGACTTTAAAAGCCATCTGAGCTCATAAACACGTAGCAACTAAAACAGAAATGTTTTCGCATGCCTTTCCTTCCTCGCCTCACCTTTCCTCCTTACCCCAATTTATGGTATTATCAGTGATTTTGTTAAGGGCTAATCAGGATGACCCACACCAAGTGAGGGCTATGGATGAAGACTCGGTCACCTCTGCACCCTGGGTTGAAGATGCGCCTATCAAAATCCTCATCCATGGCTACACAGGCCACAAGAACTTCTCGCCGAATACCGAAATACGTCCGGGTAAGTTGTTCATTGTATTCTTGTAACCTTAGATTAAGAGCGGGGTGTTCAGAGCTTCTCGAAACTTTGGCGCGAGGAGGGAAAGTGATTTAAATATTTGAAATAGGAAATTTAGCTCGAAGGAGATTTCAATTTTTTTTTTAACTTTGCATTCAAAGATTTTACTCAAAATATTTGCTTTGTCTACTTCCTCTTGCTTGCTCTATCAAAACTTATCAATCTTGCTCTACGAAAAAAAAAACTTTTGCCAGTTGAATAAATGGTCAAAATGAATGATTTATTTTTAGTAACATAGTTAGTATCTCAAAAGAAATAATAGCGTAAAAAATAATTTTAATGAAATAAAAAAACTTTTTTTGGAACCTGCAAAAAACTGTTGAATTACTTCTGTGCCTCCTGTGAAAAGTGATACAAGTCTAAAATCGTCATTTTACAGGAGAGCAAAAACAAGATTTAAAAAAATCTAGTTCGTGCACCGAGGGGTCTATTATATACTAAAGTACTTTGATTTATAGATAAAAATTCGTTCCATAAACGTGTATTTACGGTTTTTCTGTAAACATTATACGTTCGGAGAAAATCGCGAAAAACCTTCGACTTGTACCTATTGAAATGTCTAATGCCATAAAATATTGTGTGTCAGATGATACAAGTTCAGTTATATCCTGATGCACACCTGTAGTGCTCAAAATATCTCTTGGTGTAAACTGATATACATGAACTTGCAAAATGCTGTAACTCAGCATTAAATATTCCCAGCTCAATGTTGCTTGAACTAAAGTAAAACATAAAACCCTGACAAATCTATTTTGAGACTTTGTATCTCGTTCCAAGTAAAATTTACCTGACTTGTATCAGTTTGCAAAAAAATAGCCCAATGAAAATAAGTGCAAAAAGATACAAATCAAGTTGTACCCCTTGCTAACAATCATATTTACGGTGTAAATAAATACAAGTTTCTAGGAAATTAATCAGTGTTTATGAAAGTCCTTTAAAATTGACAATTAACTCAAATATTATGCAGATATTCATCATAATCCTTAACACAGGTAAGTAGAGATCTTATACTCATAATTTTTCGAAAAAATAGAATAAGAAACAAGCTGGCTTCACCCCTATAAAAATTTCAAGTTTCACAATACTTGGACGAAAATTTAAGTAGATTACCTTCCAACTTTCTCTCTGAGGACTTACGTCTCTTGACATAACATCTGCCTGGAGAGAGATCGCACTATTAGAGTCTTTACTACATCGGTAACTCTCGACATTGGACATTAAACGCAACCTTCTCTGACCGAGATAATAACAACGACGTAGTTTCAACAGCAAGCCAGACTACGGCACTGTACACCACTAGCATGTTGCTAAATTCCATGCCTGGTGTCTATAGAGTCTAATCTACTACACGGCCCTCACGTAGCTCTAGGTAGGCACTCCGCCAATCACATCGGATCCGAGCAACTCGCTCTTCGACAATCACGGCGAATCATCAACGCTAGCTAACGCGGCTCAAGTTTTACAACTAGCTCTTACAATCTTTACAATCTTCCACGGTACTGCGATGTCTCATCGACCTTCAGTCTAAGAAGCGGGCTGATGTAGCGCCCCAGTGCCACATTCATCGAATAGCCGAATTAAACGAAGTTTTGAGGATTGACTACATAAATACAACTTCTATCTTTATCTCGGTGGTTTTCGGTCTCCAGGCATAACATCTGCCTGGAAAATATCTCTATTAGAGTCTTTCCCTCAAGTTCATGATCCAATTTATTACTTATTTACAGTTATTTAAGAAAATAGTTATACCACTTTCCGGTTAGAAACTTCACTTCGTTTGGTTTGGGAACTGTTTGCGTTGTGTCTCATCGCTGCCAATGTGGTGTGCAAGTTAACACTTTCGGTCACCACGGCTTATCCTGCCGGAAAAGTGCAGGCCACATCCCACGTAACGCTAGTGAATGACATCATCCGCTGGGTCCTCGTGAATGTCGGCGTGCCGGTGGTCCTTGAACAAACCGGTTTGGCACGTGAAGTTAGAAAGATGCCCGACGGCATGACGCCTATGCCGTGGAAGCTGGGCCAGCCCCTGGTGTGGGATGTAACCTGCGTGGATATCCTGGCCTCATCCCGTAGGGGTGACTTGTTTTTCGCCCAGAAGATTGGCATTATCATTCAGTGTAGCAATGCTGCCAGTTTTCTTGATACCCTGCCGATTGGCAGCGATTTGGAACAACTTTATCGTAGTAAATGATCTAAATTTTTTGTGTTGTTACAATAAAATAAAACTTTTCTTACTTAAACAAAAAATCAAATTACAATAGTAGTTTGTAATAAGGAGTAGATAATGAAGTAGTATAAGTAGCCTACCTAAGAGTAGTAGCGTAAATAAAGGCATAGTTGATAGTATTTGTCTAATAAGATAGTAATTGGCTTTTTTTGGTAGCTAATTAAGTTAAAAAGAATTTGTTCCAGCTTAGATAGACAGATAATCAAACCAATCATAGCACAGACACAGTATCTGAAACGATAGATGACACCTATGATCAAATAAGTAGATACATACTTTAAGTAAAATGCAAAATACAGAAAGAAAGAGCTACAGTGGCTGTGAATACACGTTTACTAAACAGTATTTCGTGTCAAGCAATATATTTCAATACTTAACTCTCAACTTACACGTCGATCTACAGTGAATTTGGACGTGACCACACCTTATCATAGCCGCAGCGCCACTGAAGCCGTGAGCCGAGCCGATCCCACGCATCCCTGATCCCGAATCACCTTGCCCCGCGCACTCCCACCACATTCTTTATGCTCGCACTTGTATTACTTTACACAACTGTTCAATAGCGTAAATATTTTACGGGAACAGTTTGACTTTTAGATATGATTCAATTTGTATTCTTTAACATTTCAAAAATAATTTGTGCTAAATGATTCATGACGAGATGTATCACTAATCACAAAATATATAAATCAAATTGGTCTTAGATTGGTGGGTGCATGTTGAGTTAAATCCTGTTTTTATTTTAGAAAAGTTGGTCCAAAGTGATATAACTGTAGATGTATCAATATTACCGAAAAAAATACGGAAAAATAAATAGTGAAAATAAATTTAACTGCACTTATACCTTAAAACACAAAAATAGCCTGAACAATGATTAAAAAAAGTGGGTATGACTTGATATGTATCTATATGCACGATTTTTTTGCAGAAATGCTGCTACTTGTATCACTTTTCACAAAATTATCTCCGAAACTATAGCACCTAGAAGTGCGTGAGTTAGACCAAAAAATTCATAATTTTTTTCTGATTATTTCTAAACTATAAAACACAAAAGGGTACAAGTCGAGTTGTATCACTTTTCACAGGAGGCACAGACTTTTTTTTTAAGAAAAGAGTCCCTCCGAGCAATATGTCCCATTCTATGTAAGGTACTAGCCTCAGTTCTTTGACATCCGGTACTTACATCCTAGATTATGTTTATCAAATTACAATCAATCGGTTAAACCGTATAATGATCCTTCGAGATGCCTCAAGCGTAATCCGCTTGACACAAATGTACCAATGCTCGACGCCTCACCGCGCAGTAGATATTAACACCCATCTGTCACCTGTCTTACTATGACATAAGGTTGCAAGTGCTATGTATTGGTTTAGTGTCGAGCACAGGGACGTTTACTTACCTTCGCTAATAATATTGCGGAATCGGATAAATGTTAATTTGACAGATTTAACTACGGACAAACAAACAATCAAATACTAGGGCAAGGCCCGAAAATTTCGTGCGCGACTGTCCCTCAGAAGAGACGGTGGCGGGGGTGAGGTACTACTGGCGTCAGCGGGGACTGCAGGGGCGGGGGGAATAGCATTGCGGGCTACTATGACGTACTACCCCGCCCCACCACCCATTCATTGCTAGGAGGGTCGGCCACGAGGTTGTCGGGCTAAAGTAAAACATGATAGTAATTTTTCATATCAGACATTATTGCCGTGTCATATTCAGCAGGGGCAATATTTTACAGTACCTATGCCTGAGACTTTTAGGTACTTAAAAAAGGTAAACAAACAAAGCCAACCCGACAAAATCAAAAAGCACGTAAGGTAGGTGTTGCTACACTCACCTTGTAATGCGACTAAAATAGAAAGTGTCGTATTTAATGTAGCACCTTACGTGATTTTTGGCTTTGTCGGATTAGTTTACCTTTTTTTAAGAACTGTATCTATAGGCCCCGGCAAGTTAGATGGCATGATTTTAGACAGATAGAGCATCGCGCAATTCGCGCATCGGTTTTACCTGGAAAAAGTGCTGCGCGAACTTAATCTCTCTTTCTCTAAGTAAAATATGCACCTAGTGCCATCTAACATTGTGTCTGTGCCTAATTATTTGTATTTTTGCACTTAAATTAGTCATATTAGACCACGTCGTTGTGAAGACTGGAAAAGATCGCTTAAGGGATAAATTCCTAAACCTGTACCATAATATGTTATTTGTTTGTGTTTTGTACAACATTTATTACAATACCTACATAAATTCACTTATCAACCTATGGAGACTATAATAGAGAGATCTCTCTCCAGGCAGATATTATCCGTGGGGTGGCGCTGGGTATCCCTACAAACGAAACTGGTTAACGAATTTAAGCATCGAGCTGTCAAATTTTCTATACCACATGAAGCTAATTTTGACACCCCTGCGTCGAGCTCGTCGTCGAGTTTAGATTACCTTAGAAAATAACACCACTGAACAGAGTTTACCTATTTTAGCGTCTATTTGAATTAATGCAAGCAATTTAGTTATCTAAACTGCCATCGACTTTCGTAAGGCAAGTTACTAACAATTACAGTAATGCAAATATTACATCGCCAAAGGAAAATACGCAGGAAAACAGTGAAAGTCTGTTTAGGAACGTTTTACAATTAGCATTTTATGATGCGCGTCAATAGAAGATACAATCTTTACTAAGTGGTTAGAAATGTAAGAGTGTTGTACGCTAAAAACTTTAAACTAATGGACTGCGGTAAGTAGTAGTTAAATGCGTTAATGTGCTTTAATAAATTACAAATAAAATAGGTACAGTCAGTAAGGTATTAAGGTGCTTAACGTCAAGATAATACGAACATGTAGACATATTTCTATCATTTTGCTGACTGTACAAACAAATTAAAAACGCCAATTTATCTCTAGAGGATTTTTGCCAGTAAACTTTCATGTAGTAGAGAGGAGCAGCTACTAAGGAGTAGAATAATATTCATTAAAATTTACCTTGGCATTAACAGAGACCTTATTGACAAGTGTCTCTCATGCTGTTGTGGGTTCGAATTTCAGACCACTGATTTTTCCCAAATCTAAATGCGAAATCCAAATAGATTTTTACTACGACCTATTTGATAAAAGACACACACAGCGATTTCCCACAACCCAAACCTTTAAAAATTGAAGAGTGAAGGAAGCACGCCCGCAGTAGGACTTATCTATTTAAACCTGATTATATAATAAAATGTATTCTTACAAATCATTATAAATTATAGATTTTTTTCACCGTCTATCCAAAACACGACCTTGACCTTTTCACGATCTTCCTATCTTCCATTAACATTTATGTTTTCTCCCAGCTTACATGCAGTGCTGCGACTACAACATCATAACTGTGGACTACAATCCCATCGCCAGAGAACCGTGCTACTTCCAAGCAGCAGAGAACACGGAACTGGTTGGCAAATGCACCGCCCAACTGATCGACCAACTGGTCACCAAATATGGATTTGAATTAGCCCGGTTCCATGTCATAGGTTTCAGCCTCGGTGGACAAACTGCTGGATTCGTTGCAAATTATCTGACTTGCGGTCAATTGGAAAGAATCTCAGGTAGGTCAAGGTGTTGCTGGGTAAGCTATAAACCATGTCAAGCTATACTCAATTAAAGATCTGATGGAAGTTACCCGTTCTTTGCAAACCAAACCTACGTTAGGTAGCCCAGTGATTAGAAAATATTAGTAATCCTTGATGGGGTACAAATCCGAAAATTCACAATCAAAGACTTTCTTCATGCATCTAGGCTTCTAAAATCACCTTTAGACGCCTTTAAGAATCTATCAGCGATTCATGCCAAGAAGAATGCGCCGTAAGAAACTTGGTAGTAAGTCGATACTCGGTCGAGCAGATGATAGTTCAATGATTACGAACGTTAATTTTCGATACTTTGATGGCGTTTGTCAATTTCTCTATGCAAGTATTTTATCCGTTGTCTCTTTCTCGAGTACAACTTATAGCACAGACAATAAATTACTAATTTAGAATTAGGCAATGAGGTGGCACATAATAATAACACGGCTTCTTGACTTTCGCCAGCTTGGTTGATGCTTGAGAACTAAGAAGTTTGAGGTTACGGTTTTGGATCCCGGCCGAGAAAGGTGTATATTTATGATGGACATGAACTTAATTCCCGTGTCTTGAGTATATTTTGATAATAGATAAGTAACAACTAAATCAAACGGGACACAAACCAAATCAGCTAATAACGCAATGACCAGAGTGACAAAAGACTAACGCTAATAAACGTTAATGAACATACATTAACAATAATGGAAAGTAATAAAACGACTCACTCAAAGTGACTATTGCCCTTAGGGATGCAATCATTTTGAACAGCGAATCATTCATATAGCCTGTGGCGGTGCGAAAGACAAGACACATAATTCTCGTGATTTACAAATCAGCAATAACCATGACACTCCCTATTTCGACGTGACTGACGGCTGTAAATTAACAATGGGATGGTAGTTTAGTACATTAGCAATGCATAAATTAACAGTGATATGGCCGTAATGCAACCAACTAGACTTTCGAAATATGCGTGTGGTATTAAGCCATAATATTAGGTCCTTTCCTATGAAATTGGTGATTTTTGTCATGTAATTGTAACTATTGTAGCTGCGATTGCGTAATAAGGTCATCGTGCATCAATATCATAGTAGGTACTAGAGAGCAAAATATATTGAAGGACAAGTTAATTTTTGGTAATTGAAAAATTCAGTAAGTTCTTTACTTACTTAATTACTTGTTTCTAGATACTAATTATCGACACTTTTGTTGTTAATTTATTAGCGTCTTAAAACTCGAACTTATACTAGGTATATCCTAACGTAATTTTTGCAAAAATCTCCATATGAAGCCCCAGTTTCATTGGTAAGGACCTAAATAATAGGTAAGTAAATAGCTAAATATTTTATGACCCATGCCAGTGCGGCCTAGTATAGTTTGTTCAATAATCTTTTAAACAGTGTCGTAGACTCAATTCACGTGCAACTACTGTGACATTTTTGGAATTTGTATAAATATCATGAGGAATAGGCACTACACAACTACAAAGCAAATCAATGGTATATATGAAATTCCCACTTGTATAAAATTCTACATAAACAAAAACATTAATGAAAAATATTATATAACTAACTTAATAATAATAACTATAGACTATGTTTAAAAAACGGCACCCCAAGGCATGGTCCCAAAGACGCTGGCAGCGTTTCCTCGCTGTAGCGCAATGCTGATGCATTGTATTGGAAGTCAGATGTACAGTCAGCGTCTGATACATGTATACACTTTAGTACCTTTTCTAATTAACCTCATATTTGAACTCTCGCATGAAATTGTCACTGCGATCACAGTGACAAAGTACCAAAGTGTAACCATGTATCAGACGCTGACTGTACCTATAAAGGTTGGAGGATGTTAATAATGTCATCTTTATCTTTTAGCTCTTGACCCAGCACTGCCTCTGTTTGTAAGTCATGACAACAAAAAGAAGGTAGACGCCACTGACGCCAAAATGGTGGATTGTCTCCATACAAACGCGTTGGAGAAAGGAAAACTGGAAAGCTGTGGCAAAGTCGACTTCTACGCGAACGGAGGACTCACACAACCTGGCTGTAAACATTCTGAAAACCAAAGTAAGACTATTGAGATCTGATCCCACTCATCCTGTTTCTTGAAATTAACGAATACCTACTATAATTATTCTTCGTTAAATCGCGTACCTATGCTGTTACAATTAGTAATGTTCCAATTACTTACAACATATTGACGTGTTTTCTACATTTTCACCGATATTAGTATCTAAAATGATTTACTTGCCAGCAGTTTATTGTGAACTGTTCAGGAAATATTTTAGGACTATAGTAATAGCAAGCGGCAACTAAGAATAGGTACATGTTCAAGTATGTTTTCAAGGAGGAGGTTCTCAATTCGACCTAATTTTTTTTTTTTTTTTTTTGTATGTTACTCGATATCTCGAAAACCCGTGGACCAATAAAGGGTTTTTTTAATCGAAATTGGTCCCATTGGCACGAAACCAGGATCTGATGATGGGATCTTGGAGGAATCGAGGGAACTCTTCAAATTTTATAATTATGGAGATGTACGGCGTTTTCGGTAATTTGTTGATGAAATCAAGATTTTACATTCAGTAAACTGAATACTTTCAAAATATTGCTAATTTGAAGTCGGTTTTTTTTGTTAAAAATTATTAACCGAAAAAATATGCTTAAAAGTGGCTGAATATTGTCTCTCAATACTCTGCCTACCCCATTTGGTAATACAAGCGTGACGTACTTGTGTTATAATACAGGGTGTTCCATAAATCACGACCAAGCCTGACAGCGGAGGTAGGTCTATCCAAGAGCTATCGAACCAACCTAACATGACCTCAGTAAAAGTTGGACGGTTTTCGAGATTTTGCCAATATAGTGTTTTTTTCTAACTTCGCCCTTTTTTCACCTCTTAAGTACCATAATTTGTTTAGATAGCTCTTAATCCTCATTTTTTTTATTGTTACATAAGCACAAATAGTTAAATTTAATAATAGCAGTGTAATTTTGTTCAAAACGTGCGAGAGATGTGAATGAAACGTAATTGATTCTCATAATAAATGATCAACCAAAACAATAAGTTGGCCTTTGATCACCTGCTCTGAAAAAAATATACTAGACCACGCAAGAGATTATTACTTTAAAAACTTGCGTATGTTATGGCAATTTCAAAAAGGTACAATACTTGATGGTTAAGCAGGTAAATTTATGAGATTTTGGAAGATCTTGCCAACGTGCCATTAAGTTAATTGAACGTTAACTATCGCTAATTGTCTGAAATAGGTACCGTACATTGTTAATTATTATCTGTAACATGGTATTTTTAAGATTCCTTAACCAAAGGGTGAAAACGGGACCCTATTATTGAGACTTCATTGTCTGTATGTCTGTCTGTCTGTCTGTCCGTCTGTCCGTCTGTCACCAGGCTGTATCTAAAGAACCGTAAGAGCTAGGCAATTGAAATTTTCAGAGATGAAGTATTTCTGTGGTCGCTGTGACAACAAATCGTCGCCCCCGGGGAATAAAATGGTAATAGGAAAAAGTAAATTTTACAGGAAAAATAAAAAACCGATTTTACTCTATAT